>JAVLSZ010000127.1:150000-402500 GCA_032313775.1 Urocyon cinereoargenteus
TTAGGGCTAGGGTTAGGTTTCGGGTTAGGGTTAGGGTTAGGGTTAGGGTTTGGGTTCGGGTTAGTGTTAGGGTTAGGGTTAGGATTCGGGTTAGGGTTAGGTTTCGGGTTAGGGTTAGGGTTAGGGTTCGGTTTAGGGTTAGGGTTAGGGTTCGGGTTCGGGCTAGGGTTAGGGTTGGGTTTCGGTTTAGGGTTAGGGTTAGGGTCGGGTGAGGGTTCGGGTTAGGGTTAGGGTTAGGGTTCGGGTTAGGGTTAGGGTTAGGTTTAGGGTTCGGGTTATGGTTAGGGTTCGCGTTCGGTTTAGGGTATAGTGGGGGTTCGGGTTCGGGTTTGGTTTAGGGTTGGGGTTCGGGTTAGGGTTAGGATTCGGGTTAGGGTTAGGGTTAGGGTTAGGGTTTGGGTTCGGGTTAGGGTTAGGGTTAGGATTCGGGTTAGGGTTAGGGTTTAGGGTTAGGGTTAGGGGTAGGGTTAGGTTTAGGGTTCGGATTAGCGTTAGGTTTCGGATTAGGGTTAGGGTTAAATTTAGGGTTAGTGTTCGGGTTAGGGTTAGGGTTAGGGTTAGGGTTAGGGTTCGGGTTAGGGTTAGGGTTCGGGTTAGGTTTAGGGTACGGGTTCGGGTTCGTTTTAGGGTTAGGGTTCGGGTTAGGGTTAGGGTTCGGGTTAGGGTTAGGATTAGGGTTCGGGTTAGGGTCAGGGTTAGGGTTCAGGTTAGGGTTAGGATTCGGGTTAGGGTTAGGTTTAGGGTTCGGGTTCGGGTTCGGATTAGGGTTAGGGTTAGGTTTCGGGTTAGGGTTAGTGTTCGGGTTAGGGTTAGGGTTCGGTTTAGGGTTAAGGTTAGGATTCGGGTTCGGGTTAGTGTTAGGTTTAGGGTTAGGGTTAGTGTTCGGATTAGGGTTAGGGGTAGGTTTCGTGTTAGGGTTCGTGTTCGGGTTACTGTTAGGGTTAGGGTTAGGGTTAGGGTTCGGGTTAGTTTTAGGGTTAGTGTTAGGGTTAGGTTTGGTGTTAGGGTTAGGGTTAGGGTTAGGGTTAGTGTTAGGTTTCGGGTTCAGGTTAGGGTTAGGGTTTGGGTTAGGGTTAGGTTTAGGGTTAGGGTTAGAGTGAGGGTTCGGGTTCGGGTTAGGGTTAGGGTTCGGTTTAGTGTTAGGGTTAGTGTTAGTCTTAGGGTTGGGGTTAGGGTTAGGGTTAGGGTTAGGGTTAGGGTTAGGTTTAGGTTTCGGGTTCAGTTAGGGTTCGGGTTAGGGTTAGGGTGCGGGTTAGGTTTAGGGTTAGGGTTAGGGTTCGGGTTCGGGTTAGGGTTAGGGTTCGGGTTACGGTTAGGGTTCGGGTTAGGGTTAGGTTTAGGGTTCGGGTTAGGGTTCGGGTTCGGGTTAGGGTTAGGGTTAGTGTTCGGGTTAGGGTTAGGGTTCGGGTTCGGGTTAGGGTTAGGGTTAGGGTTAGGTTTAGGGTTCGGGTTCGGGATAGGGTTAGGGGTTAGGGTTCGGGTTCGGGTTAGGGTTAGGGTTAGGTTTCGGGTTAGGGTTAGGTGTTAGTGTTAGGGTTAGGGTTAGGGTTAGGGTTAGGGTTAGGGTTCGGATTAGGGTTAGGTTTGCGTTAGGGTTAGGGTTCTGTTTAGGGTTCGGGTTAGGGTTCGGGTTAGGGTTAGGGTTCGGGTTAGGGTTAGGTTTAGGGTTAGAGTTAGGGTTAGGGTTAGGGTTCGGGTTAGGGTTAGGTTTAGGGTTAGGGTTAGGGTTCGGGTTAGGGTTAGGGTTAGGGTTCGGGTTAGGGTTCGGGTTTGGGTTAGGGTTAGGTGTTAGTGTTCAGGTTAGGGTTAGGGGTAGGGTTCGGGTTAGGGTTCGGGTTAGGGTTAGGGTTAGTGTTCGGGTTAGGGTTAGGGTTAGGGTTAGGGTTCGGGTTACGGTTAGGGTTCGGGATAGGGTTAGGGTTAGGGTTCGGTTTAGGGTTAGGTTTAGGGTTCAGGTTAGGTTTAGGGTTCGGGTTAGGGTTAGGTTTAGGGTTCGGGTTAGGGTTCGGGTTGGGGTTGGGGTTAGGGGTTAGTGTTCAGGTTAGGGTTAGGGTTAGGGTTCGGGTTAGGGCTCGGGTTAGGGTTAGGGTTAGGGTCAGGTTAGGGTTAGGGTTAGGGTTATGGTTCGTGTTACGGTTAGGGTTCGGGTTACGGTTAGGGTTCGTGTTAGGGTTAGGGTTAGGGTTCGGGTTAAGATAGGGTTAGGGTTTGGGTTAGGGTTAGGGTTCGGGTTAGGGTTAGGGTTAGGTTCGGGTTAGGGTTCGGGTTAGGGTTAGGGTTCGGGTTAGGGTTAGGGTTAGAGTTCGGGTTAGGGTTAGGGTTAGGGTTAGGGTTAGGGTTAGGGTTAGGGTTCGGGTTAGGGTTAGGGTTCGGTTTAGTGTTCGGGTTAGGGTTAGGGTTAGGGTTAGAGTTCGGGTTCGGGGTTAGGGTTAGGGTTAGGGTTCGGGTTAGTGTTCGGGTTAGGGTTAGGATTCGGGTAAAGGGTTAGGGTTCGGGTTCGGGTTAGGGTTAGGGTTAGGGTTCCGGTTAGGGTTAGGTTTAGGGTTCGGGTTAGGCTTAGGGTTAGGTTTAGTGTTAGGGTTCGGGTTTGGGTTCGGGTTAGGGTTAGGCCTAGGGTTAGGTTTCGGGTTAGGTTTAGTGTTAGGGTTAGTGTTAGGGTTAGGTTTAGGGTTCGGGTTCGGGTTAGGATTAGGGTTAGGGTTAGGGTTCGGGTTAGGGTTAGGGTTAGGGTTCGGATTCGGGTTCGGGGTAGGGTTAGGGTTCGGGTTCGGGTTCGGATTCGGGTGAGGGGATAGGGTTCGGGTTAGGGTTAGGGTTCCGGTTAGGGTTAGGGTTAGGGTTAGAGTTAGGGTTCGCATTAGGTTTAGGGTTAGGGTTCGGGTTAGGGTTCGTGTTCGGGTTAGGTTTAGGGTTAGGGTTAGGTTTAGGGTTCGGGTTAGGGTTAGGGTTAGGGTTCGGTTTAGTGTTAGGGTTCGTGTTCGGGTTAGGGTTAGGGTTCGGGTTCGTGTTAGGGTTCGGGTTTGGGTTAGGGTTCGGGTTAGGGTTAGGGTTAGGTTTAGGGTTCGGGTTAGGTTTAGGGTTCGGGTTCGGGTCGGGTTAGGTTTAGGGTTCGGGCTAGGGTTAAGGTTCTGGTTAGGGTTAGGGTTAGGGTTCTGGTTAGGGTTAGGGTTAGGGTTCGGGTTAGGGTTAGGGTTCGGTTTAGGGTTAGGGTTAGGGTTCGGGTTAGGGTTAGGGTAGGGTTCGGGTTCAGGTTAGTGTTAGGTTTAGGGTTAGGGTTAGGGTTCGGATTAGGGTTAGGGGTAGGGTTCGGGTTAGGGTTCGTGTTCGGGTTAGTGTTAGGTTTAGGGTTAGGGTTGGGGTTAGGGTTAGGGTTAGTGTTAGCCCAGGTTTGGTGTTAGGGTTAGGGTTAGGGTTAGGGTTAGGGTTAGGTTTCGGGTTCGGGTTAGGGTTAGGGTTTGGGTTAGGGTTACGTTTAGGGTTAGGGTTAGAGTTAGTGTTCGGGTTCAGGTTAGGGTTAGGGTGCGGGTTAGGTTTAGGGTTAGGGTTAGGGTTCGGTTTCGGGTTACGGATAGGGTTCGTGTTAGGGTTAGGGTTCGGGTTAGGGTTAGGTTTAGTGTTCGGGTTAGGATTCGGGTTCGGGTTAGGGTTAGGCTTAGGATTCGGGTTAGGGTTAGGGTTCGGGTTCGAGTTCGGGTTCGGGTTAGGGTTATGGTTCGGGTTAGGGTTAGGGTTAGGGTTCGTGTTAGGGTTAGGGTTCGGGTTACGGTTAGGGTTTGGGTTACGGTTAGGGTTAGGGTTCGGGTTAGGGTTAGTTTTAGGGTTCAGGTTAGGGTTACGTTTCGGGTTAGGGTTAGGGTTAGGGTTCGGGTTAGGGTTAGGGTTTGGGTTAGGGTTAGGGTTAGAGTTCGGGTTAGGGTTAGGGTTAGGGTTCGGGTTAGGGTTAGGGTTAGGTTTAGGGTTCGGGTTAGGGTTAGGGTTCGCGTTCGCGTTAGGGTTAGGGTTGGGGTTCGGGTTCGGGCTAGGGTTAGGGTCGGGTGAGGGTTCGGGTTAGGGTTAGGGTTAGGGTTCGGGTTAGGGTTAGGGTTAGGTTTAGGGTTCGGGTTAGGGTTAGGGTTCGCGTTCGCGTTAGGGTTAGGGTTGGGGTTCGGGTTCGGTTTAGGTTTAGGGTTAGGGTTCGGGTTAGGGTTAGGATTCGGGTTAGGTTTAGGGTTAGGGTTTAGGGTTAGGGTTAGGGGTAGGGTTAGGTTTAGGGTTCGGATTAGCGTTAGATTTGGGATTAGGGTTAGGGTTAGGTTTAGGGTTAGTGTTCGGGTTAGGGTTAGGGTTAGGGTTAGGGTTAGGGTTCGGGTTAGGTTTAGGGTTTGGGTTCGAGTTAGGGTTAGGGTTAGGGTTAGGGTTATGGTTCGGGTTAGGGTTAGGTTTAGGGTTCGGGTTAGGGTTAGGTTTATAGTTTGTGTTAGGGTTAGGTTTAGGGTTAGGGTTCGGGTTAGGGTTCGGGTTAGGGTTAGGGTTAGGATTCGGGTTAGGGTTAGGGTTAGGTTTCGGGTTAGGGTTAGGGTTCGGGTTAGGGTTAGGTTTAGGATTCGGGTTAGGGTTAGGGTTAGGGTTCGGGTTAGGGTTAGGGTTAGGGTTCGTGTTCGGGTTAGGGTTAGGGTTTGAGTTCGTGTTAGGGTTCGGGTTTGGGTTAGGGTTCGGGTTAGGGTTAGGTTTAGGGTTATGGTTCGGGTTAGGTTTAGGGTTCGGGTTCGGGTTCGGTTTAGGGTTAGGGTTCGGGTTAGGGTTAGGGTTCGGGTTAGGGATAGGGTTAGGGTTCGGGTTAGGGTCAGGGTTAGGGTTCAGGTTAGGGTTAGGGTTCGGGTTGGGTTAGGGTTAGGGTTCGGGTTCGGGTTCGGGTTAGGGTTAGGGTTAGGTTTCAGGTTAGGGTTAGGGTTCGGGTTAGGGTTAGGGTTCGGTTTAGGGTTAAGGTTAGGGTTCGGCTTCGGGTTAGTGTTAGGTTTAGGGTTAGGGTTAGTGTTCGGATTAGAGTTACGGGTACGTTTCGTGTTAGGGTTCGTGTTCGGGTTAGTGTTAGGGTTAGGGTTAGGGTTAGGGTTCGTGTTAGGGTTCGGGTTAGGGTTCGGGTTAGGGTTAGGGTTTGGGTTAGGGTTAGGGTTAGAGTTCGGGTTTGGGTTAGGGTTTGGGTTAGGTTTAGGGTTCGTGTTAGGGTTCGGGTTAGGGGTCGGGTTAGGGTTAGGGTTAGGGTTCGGGTTAGGGTTAGGGTTAGGGTTAGGGTTCGGGTTAGGGTTAGGGTTCGGTTTAGGGTTAGGGTTAGGGTTCGGGTTCGGACTAGGGTTAGGGTTGGGTTTCGGGTTAGGGTTAGGGTTAGGGTCGGGTGAGGGTTCGGGTTAGGGTTAGGGTTAGGGTTCGGGTTAGGGTTAGGGTTAGGTTTAGGGTTCGGGTTAGGGTTAGGGTTCGCGTTCGGGTTAGGGTTAGGGTTGGGGTTCGGGTTCGGGTTAGGTTTAGGGTTAGGGTTCGGGTTAGTGTTAGGATTCGGGTTAGGGTTAGGATTAGGCTTAGGGTTTGGGTTCGGGTTAGGGTTAGGGTTAGGTTTAGGATTCGGGTTAGGGTTAGGGTTAGGGTTTAGGGTTAGGGTTAGGGGTAGGGTTAGGTTTAGGGTTCGGATTAGCGTTAGGTTTCGGATTAGGGTTAGGGTTAGGTTTAGGGTTAGTGTTCGGGTTAGGGTTAGGGTTAGGGTTAGGGTTCGGTTTAGGGTTAGGGTTAGGGTTCGAATTAGGGTTAGGGTTACGTTTAGGGTTCGGGTTAGGGTTAGGGTTAGGGTTTGTGTTAGGGTTAGGGTTAGGGTTCGGGTTAGGGTTCGGTTTAGGGTTAGGGTTAGGTTTTGTGTTAGGGTTAGGGTTAGGGTTAGGGTTCGGGTTAGGGTTCGGGTTAGGGTTAGTGTTAGGATTCGGGTTAGGGTTAGGGTTAGGTTTCGGGTTAGGTTTAGGGTTCGGGTTAGGGTTAGGTTTAGGTTTCGGGTTAGGGTTAGGGTTAGGGTTCGGGTTAGGGTTAGGTTTCGTGTTCGGGTTAGGGTTAGGTTTCGGGTTCGTGTTAGGGTTCGGGTTTGGGTTAGGGTTCGGGTTAGGGTTAGGGTTAGGGTTCGGGTTAGGTTTAGGGTTCGGGTTCGGGTTCGGTTTAGGGTTAGGGTTCGGGTTAGGGTTAAGTTTCGGGTTAGGGTTAGGGTTAGGGTTCGGGTTAGGGTCAGGGTTAGGGTTCAGGTTAGGGTTAGGGTTCGGGTTATGGTTAGGGTTAGGGTTCGGGTTCGGGTTAGGGTTAGGGTTAGGTTTCGGGTAAGGATTAGGGTTCGGGTTAGGGTTAGGGTTCGGTTTATGGTTAAGGTTAGGGTTCGGGTTCGGGTTAGTGTTAGGTTTAGGGTTAGGGTTAGTGTTCGGATTAGGGTTAGGGGTAGGTTTCGTGTTAGGGTTCGTGTTCAGGTTAGTGTTAGGGTTAGGGTTAGGGTTAGGGTTCGGGTTAGTGTTAGGGTTAGTGTTAGGGTTAGGTTAGGTGTTAGGGTTAGGGTTAGGGTTAGGGTTAGGGTTAGGGTTAGTGTTAGGTTTCGGGTTCGGGTTAGAGTTAGGGTTTGGGTTAGGGTTAGGTTTAGGGTTAGGGTTAGAGTTAGGGTTCGGGTTCGGGTTAGGGTTAGGGTTCGGGTTAGTGTTAGGGTTAGTGTTAGTGTTAGGGTTGGGGTTAGGGTTAGGGTTAGGGTTAGGTTTAGGGTTAGGATTTGGGTTCAGTTAGGGTTCGGGTTCGGGTTAGGGTTAGGGTGCGGGTTAGGTTTAGGGTTAGGGTTAGGGTTCGGGTTCGGGTTAGGGTTAGGGTTCGTGTTAGGGTTAGGGTTCGGGTTAGGGTTAGGGTTAGGGTTCGGGTTAGGGTTCGGTTTCGGGTTAGGGTTAGGGTTAGGGTTAGGGTTCGGGTTAGGGTTAGGGTTCGGGTTCGGGTTAGGGTTAGGGTTAGGGTTAGGTTTAGGGTTCGGGTTCGGGTTAGAGTTAGGGGTTAGGGTTCGGGTTCGTGTTAGGGTTAGGGTTAGGTTTCGGGTTAGGGTTAGGTGTTAGTGTTAGGGTTAGGGTTAGGGTTAGGGTTAGGGTTAGGGTTAGGGTTCGGATTAGGGTTAGGTTAGGGTTAGGGTTAGGGTTCTGTTTAGGGTTCGGGTTAGGGTTCGGGTTAGGGTTAGGGTTCGGTTTAGGGTTAGGTTTAGGGTTAGAGTTAGGGTTAGGGTTAGGGTTCGGGTTAGGGTTAGGTTTAGTGTTAGGGTTAGGGTTATGGTTCGGGTTAGGGTTAGGGTTAGGGTGCGTGTTAGGGTTCGGGTTCGGGTTAGGGTTAGGTGTTAGTGTTCAGGTTATAGTTAGGGGTAGGGTTCGGGTTAGGGTTCGGGTTAGGGTTAGGGTTAGTGTTCGGGTTAGGGTTAGGGTTAGTGTTAGGGTTAGGGTTCGGGTTACGGTTAGGGTTCGGGATAGGGTTAGGGTTAGGGTTCGGGTTAAGGTTAGGTTTAGGGTTCAGGTTAGGGTTAGGGTTCGGGTTAGGGTTAGGGTTAGGGTTCGGGTTAGTGTTCGGGTTCGGGTTGGGGTTAGGGTTTAGTGTTCAGGTTAGGGTTAGGGTTAGGGTTCGGGTTAGGGTTCGGGTTAGGGTTAGGGTTTGGGTTAGGGTTACGTTTAGGGTTAGGGTTAGAGTTAGTGTTCGGGTTCAGGTTAGGGTTAGGGTGCGGGTTAGGTTTAGGGTTAGGGTTAGGGTTCGGTTTCGGGTTACGGATAGGGTTCGTGTTAGGGTTAGGGTTCGGGTTAGGGTTAGGTTTAGTGTTCGGGTTAGGATTCGGGTTCGGGTTAGGGTTAGGCTTAGGATTCGGGTTAGGGTTAGGGTTCGGGTTCGAGTTCGGGTTCGGGTTAGGGTTATGGTTCGGGTTAGGGTTAGGGTTAGGGTTCGTGTTAGGGTTAGGGTTCGGGTTACGGTTAGGGTTTGGGTTACGGTTAGGGTTAGGGTTCGGGTTAGGGTTAGTTTTAGGGTTCAGGTTAGGGTTACGTTTCGGGTTAGGGTTAGGGTTAGGGTTCGGGTTAGGGTTAGGGTTTGGGTTAGGGTTAGGGTTAGAGTTCGGGTTAGGGTTAGGTTTAGGGTTAGGTTTAGGGTTCGTGTTAGTGTTCGGGTTAGTGGTCGGGTTAGGGTTAGGGTTAGGGTTCGGGTTAGGGTTAGGGTTTGGGTTAGGGTTAGGGTTAGAGTTCGGGTTAGGGTTAGGTTTAGGGTTAGGTTTAGGGTTCGTGTTAGGGTTCGGGTTAGGGGTCGGGTTAGGGTTAGGGTTAGGGTTCGGCTTAGGGTTAGGGTTTGGATTAGGTTTAGGGTTAGAGTTCGGGTTCGGGCTAGGGTTAGGGTTGGGTTTCGGGTTAGGGTTAGGGTTAGGGTCGGGTGAGGGTTCGGGTTAGGGTTAGGGTTAGGGTTCGGGTTAGTGTTAGGGTTAGGTTTAGGGTTCGGGTTAGGGTTAGGGTTCGCGTTCGCGTTACGGTTAGGGTTGGGGTTCGGGTTCGGTTTAGGTTTAGGGTTAGGGTTCGGGTTAGGGTTAGGATTCGGGTTAGGGTTAGGGTTAGGGTTTAGAGTTAGGGTTAGGGGTAGGGTTAGGTTTAGGGTTCGGATTAGCGTTAGGTTTGGGATTAGGGTTAGGGTTAGGTTTAGGGTTAGTGTTCGGGTTAGGGTTAGGGTTAGGGTTAGGGTTAGGGTTCGGGTTAGTTTTAGGGTTAGGGTTCGAGTTAGGGTTAGGGTTAGGGTTAGGGTTATGGTTCGGGTTAGGGTTAGGTTTAGGGTTCGGGTTAGGGTTAGGTTTATAGTTTGTGTTAGGGTTAGGTTTAGGGTTAGGGTTCGGGTTAGGGTTCGGGTTAGGGTTAGGGTTAGGATTCGGGTTAGGGTTAGGGTTAGGTTTCGGGTTAGGGTTAGGGTTCGGGTTAGGGTTAGGTTTAGGATTCGGGTTAGGGTTAGGGTTAGGGTTCGGGTTAGGGTTAGGGTTAGGGTTCGTGTTCGGGTTAGGGTTAGGGTTTGAGTTCGTGTTAGGGTTCGGGTTTGGGTTAGGGTTCGGGTTAGGGTTAGGGTTAGGGTTATGGTTCGGGTTAGGTTTAGGGTTCGGGTTCGGGTTCGGTTTAGGGTTAGGGTTCGGGTTAGGGTTAGGGTTCGGGTTAGGGTTAGGGTTAGGGTTCGGGTTAGGGTCAGGGTTAGGGTTCAGGTTAGGGTTAGGGTTCGGGTTGGGTTAGGGTTAGGGTTCGGGTTCGGGTTCGGGTTAGGGTTAGGGTTAGGTTTCAGGTTAGGGTTAGGGTTCGGGTTAGGGTTAGGTTTCGGTTTAGGGTTAAGGTTAGGGTTCGGGTTCGGGTTAGTGTTAGGTTTAGGGTTAGGGTTAGTGTTCGGATTAGAGTTACGGGTACGTTTCGTGTTAGGGTTCGTGTTCGGGTTAGTGTTAGGGTTAGGGTTAGGGTTAGGGTTCGTGTTAGGGTTCGGGTTAGGGTTCGGGTTAGGGTTAGGGTTTGGGTTAGGGTTAGGGTTATTGTTCGGGTTAGGGTTAGGGTTTGGGTTAGGTTTAGGGTTCGTGTTAGGGTTCGGGTTAGGGGTCGGGTTAGGGTTAGGGTTAGGGTTCGGGTTAGGGTTAGGGTTAGGGTTAGGGTTCGGGTTAGGGTTAGGGTTCGGTTTAGGGTTAGGGTTAGGGTTCGGGTTCGGACTAGGGTTAGGGTTGGGTTTCGGGTTAGGGTTAGGGTTAGGGTCGGGTGAGGGTTCGGGTTAGGGTTAGGGTTAGGGTTCGGGTTAGGGTTAGGGTTAGGTTTAGGGTTCGGGTTAGGGTTAGGGTTCGCGTTCGGGTTAGGGTTAGGGTTGGGGTTCGGGTTCGGGTTAGGTTTAGGGTTAGGGTTCGGGTTAGTGTTAGGATTCGGGTTAGGGTTAGGATTAGGCTTAGGGTTTGGGTTCGGGTTAGGGTTAGGGTTAGGGTTAGGATTCGGGTTAGGGTTAGGGTTAGGGTTTAGGGTTAGGGTTAGGGGTAGGGTTAGGTTTAGGGTTCGGATTAGCGTTAGGTTTCGGATTAGGGTTAGGGTTAGGTTTAGGGTTAGTGTTCGGGTTAGGGTTAGGGTTAGGGTTAGGGTTCGGTTTAGGGTTAGGTTTAGGGTTCGAATTAGGGTTAGGGTTACGTTTAGGGTTCGGGTTAGGGTTAGGGTTAGGGTTTGTGTTAGGGTTAGGGTTAGGGTTCGGGTTAGGGTTCGGGTTAGGGTTAGGGTTAGGTTTTGTGTTAGGGTTAGGGTTAGGGTTAGGGTTCGGTTTAGGGTTCGGGTTAGGGTTAGTGTTAGGATTCGGGTTAGGGTTAGGGTTAGGTTTCGGGTTAGGTTTAGGGTTCGGGTTAGGGTTAGGTTTAGGTTTCGGGTTAGGGTTAGGGTTAGGGTTCGGGTTAGGGTTAGGTTTCGTGTTCGGGTTAGGGTTAGGTTTCGGGTTCGTGTTAGGGTTCGGGTTTGGGTTAGGGTTCGGGTTAGGGTTAGGGTTAGGGTTCGGGTTAGGTTTAGGGTTCGGGTTCGGGTTCGGTTTAGGGTTAGGGTTCGGGTTAGGGTTAAGTTTCGGGTTAGGGTTAGGGTTAGGGTTCGGGTTAGGGTCAGGGTTAGGGTTCAGGTTAGTGTTAGGGTTCGGGTTATGGTTAGGGTTAGGGTTCGGGTTCGGGTTAGGGTTAGGGTTAGGTTTCGGGTTAGGATTAGGGTTCGGGTTAGGGTTAGGGTTCGGTTTAGGGTTAAGGTTAGGGTTCGGGTTCGGGTTAGTGTTAGGTTTAGGGTTAGGGTTAGTGTTCGGATTAGGGTTAGGGGTAGGTTTCGTGTTAGGGTTCGTGTTCAGGTTAGGGTTAGGATTAGGGTTAGGGTTAGGGTTCGGGTTAGTGTTAGGGTTAGTGTTAGGGTTAGGTTAGGTGTTAGGGTTAGGGTTAGGGTTAGGGTTAGGGTTAGGGTTAGTGTTAGGTTTCGGGTTCGGGTTAGAGTTAGGGTTTGGGTTAGGGTTAGGTTTAGGGTTAGGGTTAGAGTTAGGGTTCGGGTTCGGGTTAGGGTTAGGGTTCGGGTTAGTGTTAGGGTTAGTGTTAGTGTTAGGGTTGGGGTTAGGGTTAGGGTTAGGGTTAGGTTTAGGGTTAGGATTTGGGTTCAGTTAGGGTTCGGGTTCGGGTTAGGGTTAGGGTGCGGGTTAGGTTTAGGGTTAGGGTTAGTGTTCGGGTTCGGGTTAGGGTTAGGGTTCGTGTTAGGGTTAGGGTTCGGGTTAGGGTTAGGGTTAGGGTTCGGGTTAGGGTTCGGTTTCGGGTTAGGGTTAGGGTTAGGGTTAGGGTTCGGGTTAGGGTTAGGGTTCGGGTTCGGGTTAGGGTTAGGGTTAGGGTTAGGTTTAGGGTTCGGGTTCGGGTTAGAGTTAGGGGTTAGGGTTCGGGTTCGTGTTAGGGTTAGGGTTAGGTTTCGGGTTAGGGTTAGGTGTTAGTGTTAGGGTTAGGGTTAGGGTTAGGGTTAGGGTTAGGGTTCGGATTAGGGTTAGGTTAGGGTTAGGGTTAGGGTTCTGTTTAGGGTTCGGGTTAGGGTTCGGGTTAGGGTTAGGGTTCGGTTTAGGGTTAGGTTTAGGGTTAGAGTTAGGGTTAGGGTTAGGGTTCGGGTTAGGGTTAGGTTTAGTGTTAGGGTTAGGGTTATGGTTCGGGTTAGGGTTAGGGTTAGGGTGCGTGTTAGGGTTCGGGTTCGGGTTAGGGTTAGGTGTTAGTGTTCAGGGTAGGGTTAGGGGTAGGTTTCGGGTTAGGGTTCGGGTTAGGGTTAGGGTTAGTGTTCGGGTTAGGGTTAGGGTTAGTGTTAGGGTTAGGGTTCGGGTTACGGTTAGGGTTCGGGATAGGGTTAGGGTTAGGGTTCGGGTTAAGGTTAGGTTTAGGGTTCAGGTTAGGGTTAGGGTTCGGGTTAGGGTTAGGGTTAGGGTTCGGGTTAGTGTTCGGGTTCGGGTTGGGGTTAGGGGTTAGTGTTCAGGTTAGGGTTAGGTTTAGGGTTCGGGTTAGGGTTCGGGTTAGGGTTAGGGTTAGGGTTATGGTTCGTGTTACGGTTAGGTTTCGGGTTACGGTTAGGGTTCGGGTTAGGGTTAGGGTTAGGGTTCGGGTTAAGGTAGGGTTAGGGTTTGGGTTAGGGTTAGGGTTCGGGTTAGGGTTAGGGTTAGGGTTCGGGTTGGTGTTCGGGTTAGGGTTAGGGTTCGGGTTAGTGTTAGGGTTAGATTTCGGGTTAGGGTTAGGGTTAGGGTTAGGTTTATGGTTCGTGTTAGGATTCGGGTTAGGGGTCGCGTTAGGGTTAGGGTTAGGGTTCGGGTTAGGGTTAGGTTTAGGGTTAGGGTTCGGGTTAGGGTTAGGGTTCTGTTTAGGATTAAGGTTAGGGTTCGTGTTCGGGTTAGGGTTAGGGTTGGGGTTCGGGTTAGGGTTCGGTTTAGGGTTCGGATTAGGGTTAGGTTAGGGTTAGGGTTCGGGTTCAGGGTTAGGGATAGGGTTAGGGTTCGAGTTAGTGTTCGGGTTAGGGTTAGGATTCGGGTAAAGGGTTAGGGTTCGGGTTCGGGTTAGGGTTAGGGTTAGGGTTCCGGGTAGGGTTAGGTTTAGGGTTCGGGTTAGGGTTAGGGTTAGGTTTAGTGTTAGGGTTCGGGTTAGGGTTCGGGTTAGGGTTAGGGCTAGGGTTAGGTTTCGGGTTAGGGTTAGGGTTAGGTTTAGGGTTAGGGTTTGGGTTCGGGTTAGGGTTAGGGTTAGGGTTAGGATTCCAGTTAGGGTTAGGTTTCGGGTTAGGGTTAGGGTTAGGGTTCGGTTTAGGGTTAGGGTTAGGGTTCGGGTTCGGGCTAGGGTTAGGGTTGGGTTTCGGGTTAGGTTTAGGGTTAGGGTCGGGTGAGGGTTCGGGTTAGGGTTAGGGTAAGGGTTCGGGTTAGGGTTAGGGTTAGGTTTAGGGTTCGGGTTAAGGTTAGGGTTCGCGTTCGGGTTAGGGTTAGGGTTGGGGTTCGGGTTCGGGTTATGTTTAGGGTTGGGGTTCGGGTTAGGGTTAGGATTCGGGTTAGGGTTAGGGTTAGGGTTAGGGTTTGGGTTCGGGTAGGGTTAGGGTTAGGGTTAGGATTCGGGTTAGGGTTAGGGTTAGGGTTTAGGGTTAGGGTTAGGGGTAGTGTTAGGTTTAGGGTTCGGATTAGCGTTAGGCTTCGGATTAGGGTTAGGGTTAGGTATAGGGTTAGTGTTCGGGTTAGGGTAGGGTTAGGGTTAGGGTTCGGGTTAGGGTTAGGGTTCGGGTTAGGTTTAGGGTACGGGTTCGGGTTCGTTTTAGGGTTAGGGTTCGGGTTAGGGTTAGGGTTCGGGTTAGGGTCAGGGTTAGGGTTAGGGTTAGTGTTAGGATTCGGGTTCAGGTTAGGGTTAGGGTTTGGGTTAGGGTTAGGTTTAGGGTTAGGGTTAGAGTTAGGGTTCGGTTTCGGGTTAGGGTTAGGGTTCGGGTTAGTGTTAGGGTTAGTGTTAGTGTTAGGGTAGGGGTTAGGGTTAGGGTTAGGGTTAGCATTAGGGTTAGGTTTCGGGTTCAGTTACGGTTCGGGTTAGGGTTAGGTTTAGGGTGCGGGTTAGGTTTAGGGTTAGGGTTAGGGTTCGGGTTCGGGTTAGGGTTAGGGTTCGTGTTAGGGTTAGGTTTAGGGTTACGGTTCGGTTTAGGGTTAGGGTTCGTGTTCGGATTAGGGTTAGGGTTAGGTTCGGGCTAGGGTTAGGGTTCGGGTTAGGGTTAGGGTTAGGTTTCTGGTTAGGGTTAGGGTTAGGGTTCGGGTTAGGGTTAGGGTTCGGTTTAGGGTTAAGGTTAGGGTTCGGGTTAGGGTTAGTGTTATGGTTCGGGTTCAGGTTAGTGTTAGGTTTAGGGTTAGGGTTAGGGTTCGGATTAGGGTTAGTGGTAGGGTTCGGGTTAGGGTTTGTGTTCGGGTTAGTGTTAGGTTTAGGGTTAGGGATAGGGTTGGGGTTAGGGTTAGGGTTAGTGTTAGGGTTAGGTTTGGTGTTAGGGTTAGGGTTAGGGTTAGGGTTAGGTTTAGGGTTAGGTTTCGGGTTCGGGTTAGTGTTAGGGTTTGGGTTAGGGTTACGTTTAGGGTTAGGTTTAGAGTTAGTGTTCGGGTTCAGGTTAGGGTTCGGGTGCGGGTTAGGTTTAGGGGTAGGGTTAGGGTTCGGTTTCGGGTTACGGTTAGTGTTCGTGTTAGGGTTAGGGTTCGGGTTAGGGTTAGGTTTAGTGTTCGGGTTAGGATTCGGGTTCGGGTTAGGGTTAGGGTTAGGGTTCGGGTTCGGGTTAGGGTTAGGGTTAGGTTTCGGGTTAGGGTTAGGGGTTAGTGTTAGGGTTAGGGTTCGGGTTAGGGTTAGGGTTCGGATTAGGGTTAGGATAGGGTTAGGGTTAGGTTTAGTGTTAGGGTTCGGGTTAGGGTTCGGGTTAGGGTTAGGGCTAGGGTTAGGTTTCGGATTAGGTTTAGTGTTAGGGTTAGGGTTAGGGTTAGGGTTAGGGTTCGGGTTCGGGTTAGGATTAGGGTTAGGGTTAGGGTTCGGGTTAGGGTTAGGGTTCGGTTTCGGGTTCGGGGTAGGGTTAGGGTTTGGGTTCGGGTTCGGATTCGGGTTAGGGGATAGGGTTCGGGTTAGGGTTAGGGTTAGGGTGCGGGTTAGGGTTAGGGTTAGGGTTAGAGTTAGGATTCGGATTAGGGTTAGGGTTAGGGTTCGGGTTAAGTTTCGGGTTCGGGTTAGGGTTTGGGTTAGGGTTAGGGTTAGGGTTCGGGTTAGGGTCAGGGTTAGGGTTCAGGTTAGGGTTAGGGTTCTGGTTAGGGTTAGGGTTCGGTTTAGGGTTAAGGTTAGGATTCGGGTTCGGGTTAGTGTTAGGTTTAGGGTTAGGGTTAGTGTTCGGAATAGGGTTAGGGGTAGGTTTCGTGTTAGGGTTCGTGTTCGGGTTACTGTTAGGGTTAGGGTTAGGGTTAGGGTTCGGGTTAGTTTTAGGGTTAGTGTTAGGGTTAGGTTTGGTGTTAGGGTTAGGGTTAGGGTTAGGGTTAGTGTTAGGTTTCGGGTTCAGTTTATGGTTAGGGTTTGGGTTAGGGTTAGGTTTAGGGTTAGGGTTAGAGTGAGGGTTAGGGTTAGGGTTCGGATTAGGGTTAGGTTAGCGTTAGGGTTATGGTTCTGTTTAGGGTTCGGGTTAGGGTTCGGGTTAGGGTTAGGGTTCGGTTTAGGGTTAGGTTTAGGGTTAGAGTTAGGGTTAGGGTTAGGGTTCGGGTTAGGGTTAGGTTTAGGGTTAGGGTTAGGGTTAGGGTTCGGGTTAGGGTTAGGGTTCTGGTTCGGGTTAGGGTTCGGGTTTGGGTTAGGGTTAGGTGTTAGTGTTCAGGTTAGGGTTAGGGGTAGGGTTCGGGTTAGGTTTCGGGTTAGGGTTAGGGTTAGTGTTCGGGTTAGGGTTAGGGTTAGGGTTAGGGTTCGGGTTACGGTTAGGGTTAGGTTTCGGGTTAGGGTTCGGGTTCGGGTTGGGGTTAGGGGTTAGTGTTCAGGTTAGGGTTAGGGTTAGGGTTCGGATTAGGGTTCGGGTTAGGGTTAGGGTTAGGGTTCAGGTTAGGATTAGGGTTAGGGTTATGGTTCGTGTTACGGTTAGGGTTCGGGTTACGGTTAGGGTTCGGGTTCGGGTTAGGGTTAGGGTTCGGGTTAAGGTAGGGTTAGGGTTTGGGTTAGGGTTAGGGTTCGGGTTAGGGTTAGGGTTAGGTTCGGGTTAGGGTTCGGGTTAGGGTTAGGGTTCGGGTTAGGGTTAGGGTTAGAGTTCGGGTTAGGGTTAGGGTTAGGGTTAGGGTTAGGGTTAGTGTTAGCGTTAGGTTTGGTGTTAGGTTTAGGGTTCGGGTTAGGGTTAGGGTTAGGTTTCGGGTTCGGGTTCGGGGTTAGGGTTAGGGTTAGTGTTCGGGTTAGTGTTCGTGTTAGGGTTAGGATTCGGGTAAAGGGTTAGGGTTAGGGTTAGGGTTCCGGTTAGGGTTAGGTTTAGGGTTCGGGTCAGGCTTAGGGTTAGGTTTAGTGTTAGGGTTCGGGTTTGGGTTCGGGTTAGGGTTAGGGCTAGGGTTAGGTTTCGGGTTAGGTTTAGTGTTAGGGTTAGTGTTAGGGTTAGGTTTAGGGTTCGGGTTCGGGTTAGGATTAGGGTTAGGGTTAGGGTTCGGGTTAGGGTTAGGGTTCGGGTTCGGGTTCGGGGTAGGGTTAGGGTTCGGGTTCGGGTTCGGATTCGGGTTAGGGGATAGGGTTCGGGTTAGGGTTAGGGTTAGGGTTCCGGTTAGGGTTAGGGTTAGGGTTAGAGTTAGGGTTCGGATTAGGGTTAGGGTTAGGGTTCGGGTCAGGGTTCGGGTTCGGGTTAGGGTTAGGGTTAGGGTTAGGTTTAGGGTTCGGGTTAGGGTTAGGGTTAGGGTTCGGTTTAGTGTTAGGGTTCGTGTTCGGGTTAGGGTTAGGGTTCGGGTTCGTGTTAGGGTTCGGGTTTGGGTTAAAGTTCGGGTTAGGGTTAGGGTTAGATTTAGGGTTCGGGTTAGGTTTAGGGTTCGGGTTCGGGTCGGGTTAGGGTTAGGGTTCGGGCTAGGGTTAGGGTTCAGGTTAGGGTTAGGGTTAGGGTTCTGGTTAGGGTTAGGGTTAGGGTTCGGGTTAGGGTTAGGGTCCGGTTTAGGGTTAGGGTTAGGGTTCGGGTTAGGGTTAGGGTTAGGGTTCGGGTTCAGGTTAGTGTTAGGTTTAGGGTTAGGGTTAGGGTTCGGATTAGGGTTAGGGGTAGGGTTCGGGTTAGGGTTCGTGTTCGGGTTAGTGTTAGGGTTAGGGTTAGGGTTCGGGTTAGGGTTAGGGTTAGTGTTAGCGTTAGGTTTGGTGTTAGGGTTAGGGTTAGGGTTAGGGTTAGGGTTAGGTTTCGGGTTCGGGTTAGGGTTAGGGTTTGGGTTAGGGTTACGTTTAGGGTTAGGGTTAGAGTTAGTGTTCGGGTTCAGGTTAGGGTTAGGGTGCGGGTTAGGTTTAGGGGTAGGGTTAGGGTTCGGTTTCGGGTTTCAGTTAGGGTTCGTGTTAGGGTTAGGGTTCGGATTAGGGTTAGGTTTAGTGTTCGGGTTAGGATTCGGGTTCGGGTTAGGGTTAAGGTTAGGATTCGGGTTAGGGTTAGGGTTCGGGTTCGGGTTAGGGTTAGGGTTAGGTTTCGGGTTAGGGTTAGGGGTTAGTGTTAGGGTTAGGGTTAGGGTTAGGGTTAGGTTTCAGATTAGGGTTAGGTTAGGGTTAGGGTTAGGGTTCTGGTTAGGGTTCGGGTTAGGGTTCGGATTTGGGTTAGGGTTCGGGTTAGGGTTAGGTTTAGGGTTAGAGTTAGGGTTAGGGTTAGGGTTCGGGTTAGGGTTAGGTTTAGGGCTAGGGTTAGGGTTAGGGTTCGGGTAGGGTTAGGGTTCGGGTTAGGGTTCGGGTTCAGGTTAGGGTTAGGGGTTAGTTTTCAGGTTAGGGTTACGGTTAGGGTTCGGGTTAGGGTTCGGGTTAGGGTTCGGGTTATGGTTCGGGTTAGGGTTAGGGTTAGGGTTCGTGTTAGGTTTAGGGTTCGGGTTAAGGTTAGGGTTTGGGTTAGGGTTAGGGTTAGGGTTCGGGTTAGGGTTAGTTTTAGGGTTCAGGTTAGGGTTACGTTTCGGGTTAGGGTTAGGGTTAGGGTTCGGGTTAGGGTTAGGGTTTGGGTTAGGGTTAGGGTTAGAGTTCGGGTTAGGGTTAGGTTTAGGGTTAGGTTTAGGGTTCGTGTTAGGGTTCGGGTTAGGGGTCGGGTTAGGGTTAGGGTTAGGTTTCGGGTTAGGGTTAGGGTTAGGGTTAGGGTTCGGGTTAGGGTTAGGGTTCGGTTTAGGGTTAGGGTTAGAGTTCGGGTTCGGGCTAGGTTTAGGGTTAGGGTTAGGGTTCGGGTTAGGGTTAGGTTTAGGGTCGGGTGAGGGTTCTGGTTAGGGTTAGGGTTAGGGTTCGGGTTAGGGTTAGGGTTAGGTTTAGGGTTCGGGTTAGGGTAGGGTTCGCGTTCGGGTTAGGGTTAGGGTTGGGGTTCGTGTTCGGGTTAGGTTTAGGTTTAGTGTTCGGGTTAGGGTTAGGATTCATGTTAGGGTTAGGGTTAGGGTTAGGGTTTGGGTTCGGGTTAGGGTTAGGGTTAGGGTGTAGGATTCGGGTTAGGGTTAGGGTTAGGGTTTAGGGTTAGGGTTAGGGGTAGGGTTAGGTTTAGGGTTCGGATTAGCGTTAGGTTTGGGATTAGGGTTAGGGTTAGGTTTAGGGTTAGTGTTCGGGTTAGGGTTAGGGTTAGGGTTAGGGTTAGGGTTCGGGTTAGGGTTAGGTTTAGGGTTTGGGTTCGTGTTAGGGTTCGGGTTTGGATTAGGGTTCGGGTTAGGGTTAGGGTTAGGGTTAGGGTTCGGGTTAGGTTTAGGGTTCGGGTTCGGGTTCGGTTTAGGGTTAGGGTTCGGGTTAGGTTTAGGGTTCGGGTTAGGGTTAGGGTTAGGGTTCGGGTTAGGGTCAGGGTTAGGGTTCAGGTTAGGGTTAGGGTTCGGGTTAGGGTTAGGGTTAGGGTTCGGGTTCGGGTTCGGGTTAGGGTTCGGGTTAGGTTTCAGGTTAGGGTTAGGGTTCGGGTTAGGGTTAGGGTTCGGTTTAGGGTTAAGGTTAGGGTTCGGGTTCGGGTTAGTGTTAGGTTAAGGTTTGGGTTTGTGTTCGGATTAGGGTTACGGGTAGGTTTCGTGTTAGGGTTCGTGTTCGGGTTAGTGTTAGGGTTAGGGTTCGGGTTAGGGTTCGGGTTAGGGTTCGGGTTAGGGTTAGGGTTTGGGTTAGGGTTAGGTTTATGGTTCGGGTTAAAGTGAGGGTTCGGGTTCGGTTTAGGGTTAGGGTTCGGGTTAGTGTTAGGGTTAGTGTTAGTGTTAGGTTTGGGGTTAGGGTTAGGGTTAGGGTTAGGGTTAGGGTTAGGGTTAGGTTTAGGTTTCGGTTTCAGTTAGGGTTCGGGATCAGGTTAGGGTTAGGGTGCGGGTTAGGTTTAGGGTTAGGGTTCGGGTTCGGGTTAGGGTTAGGGTTTGTGTTAGGGTTAGGGTTCGGGTTAGGGTTAGGGTTCGGGTTAGGGTTCGGGTTCGGGTTAGGGTTAGGGTTAGGGTTAGGGTTCGGGTTAGGGTTAGGGTTCGGGTTCGGGTTAGGGTTAGGGTTAGGGTTAGGTTTAGGGTTCGGGTTCGGGTTAGGGTTAGGGGTTAGGGTTCGGGTTCGGGTTAGGGTTAGGGTTAGGTTTCGGGTTAGGGTTAGGTGTTAGTGTTAGGGTTAGGGTTAGGGTTAGGGTTAGGGTTAGGGTTAGGGTTCGGATTAGGGTTAGGTTAGCGTTAGGGTTATGGTTCTGTTTAGGGTTCGGGTTAGGGTTCGGGTTAGGGTTAGGGTTCGGTTTAGGGTTAGGTTTAGGGTTAGAGTTAGGGTTAGGGTTAGGGTTCGGGTTAGGGTTACGTTTAGGGTTAGGGTTAGGGTTAGGGTTCGGGTTAGGGTTAGGGTTAGGGTTCGGGTTAGGGTTCGGGTTTGGGTTAGGGTTAGGTGTTAGTGTTCAGGTTAGGGTTTGAGGTAGGGTATGGGTTAGGGTTCGAGTTATGGTTAGGGTTAGTGTTCGGGTTAGGGTTAGGGTTAGGGTTAGGGTTCGGGTTACGGTTAGGGTTCGGGATAGGGTTAGGGTTAGGGTTCGGGTTAGGGTTAGGTTTAGGGTTCAGGTTAGGGTTAGGGTTCGGGTTAAGTTTAGGGTTAGGGTTCGGGTTAGGGTTCGGGTTCGGGTTGGGGTTAGGGGTAGTGTTCAGGTTAGGGTTAGGGTTAGGGTTCGGATTAGGGTTCGGGTTAGGGTTAGTGTTAGGGTTCAGGTTAGGATTAGGGTTAGGGTTATGGTTCGTGTTACGGTTAGGGTTCGGGTTACGGTTAGGGTTCGGGTTCGGGTTAGGGTTCGGGTTAGGGTTAGGGTTCGGGTTAGGGTTAGGGTTAGGGTTCGGTTTAGGGTTCGGGTTAGGGTTAGGGTTAGGGTTAGGGTTCGGGTTCGGGGTTAGGGTTAGGGTTAGTGTTCGGGTTAGTGTTCGGGTTAGGGTTAGGATTCGGGTAAAGGGTTAGGGTTCGGGTTCGGGTTAGGGTTAGGGTTAGGGTTCCGGTTAGGGTTAGGTTTAGGGTTCGGGTTAGGCTTAGGGTTAGGTTTAGTGTTAGGGTTCGGGTTTGGGTTCGGGTTAGGGTTAGGGCTAGGGTTAGGTTTCGGGTTAGGTTTAGTGTTAGGGTTAGTGTTAGGGTTAGGTTTAGGGTTCGGGTTCGGGTTAGGATTAGGTTTAGGGTTAGGGTTCGGGTTAGGGTTAGGGTTCGGGTTCGGGTTCGGGGTAGGGTTAGGGTTCGGGTTCAGGTTCGGATTCCGGTTACGGGATAGGGTTCGGGTTAGGGTTAGGGTTAGGGTTCCGGTTAGGGTTAGGGTTAGGGTTAGAGTTAGGGTTCGGATTAGGGTTAGGGTTAGGGTTCGGGTTAGGGTTCGGGTTCGGGTTAGGTTTAGGGTTAGGGTTAGGTTTAGGGTTCGGGTTAGGGTTAGGGTTAGGGTTCGGTTTAGTGTTAGGGTTCGTGTTCGGGTTAGGGTTAGGGTTCGGGTTCGTGTTAGGGTTCGGGTTTGGGTTAGGGTTCGGGGTAGGGTTAGGGTTAGGTTTAGGGTTCGGGTTAGGTTTAGGGTTCGGGTTCGGGTCGGGTTAGGGTTAGGGTTCGGGCTAGGGTTAGGGTTCAGGTTAGGGTTAGGGTTAGGGTTCTGGTTAGGTTTAGGGTTCGGGTTAGGTTTAGGGTTCGGTTTAGGGTTAGGGTTAGGGTTCGGGTTAGGGTTATAGTTAGGGTTCGGGTTCAGGTTAGTGTTAGGTTTAGGGTTAGGGTTAGGGTTCGGATTAGGGTTAGGGGTAGGGTTCGGGTTAGGGTTCGTGTTCGGGTTAGTGTTAGGGTTAGGGTTAGGGTTCGGGTAGGGTTAGGGTTAGTGTTAGCGTTAGGTTTGGTGTTAGGGTTAGGGTTAGGGTTAGGGTTAGGGTTAGGGTTAGGTTTCGGGTTCGGGTTAGGGTTAGGGTTTGGGTTAGGGTTACGTTTAGGGTTAGGGTTAGAGTTAGTGTTCGGGTTCAGGTTAGGGTTAGGGTGCGGGTTAGGTTTAGGGGTAGGGTTACGGTTCGGTTTCGGGTTACAGTTAGGGTTCGTGTTAGGGTTAGGGTTCGGGTTAGGGTTATGTTTAGTGTTCAGGTTAGGATTCGGGTTCGGGTTAGGGTTAGGTTTAGGATTCGGGTTAGGGTTAGGGTTCGGGTTCGGGTTAGGGTTAGGGTTAGGTTTCGGGTTAGGGTTAGGGGTTAGTGTTAGGGTTAGGGTTAGGGTTAGGGTTAGGTTTCGGATTAGGGTTAGGTTAGGGTTACGGTTAGGGTTCTGGTTAGGGTTCGGGTTAGGGTTCGGATTTGGGTTAGGGTTCGGGTTAGGGTTAGGTTTAGAGTTAGAGTTAGGGTTAGGGTTAGGGTTCGGGTTAGGGTTAGGTTTAGGGTTAGGTTTAGGGTTTGGGTTCGGGTAGGGTTAGGGTTCGGGTTAGGGTTCGGGTTCGGGTTAGGTTTAGGGGTTAGTTTTCAGGTTAGGGTTACGGTTAGGGTTCGGGTTAGGGTTCGGGTTAGGGTTCGGGTTATGGTTCGGGTTAGGGTTAGGGTTAGGGTTCGTGTTAGGTTTAGGGTTCGGGTTAAGGTTAGGGTTTGGGTTAGGGTTAGGGTTAGGGTTCGGGTTAGGGTTAGTTTTAGGGTTCAGGTTAGGGTTACGTTTCGGGTTAGGGTTAGGGTTAGGGTTCGGGTTAGGGGTAGGGTTAGGTTTAGGGTTCGGATTAGCGTTAGGTTTGGGATTAGGGTTAGGGTTAGGTTTAGGGTTAGTGTTCGGGTTAGGGTTATGGTTAGGGTTAGGGTTCGAGTTAGGGTTAGGGTTAGGGTTAGGGTTATGGTTCGGGTTAGGGTTAGGTTTAGGGTTCGGGTTAGGGTTAGGTTTAGGGTTTGTGTTAGGGTTAGGTTTAGGGTTAGGGTTCGGGTTAGGGTTCGGGTTAGGGTTAGGGTTAGGATTCGGGTTAGGGTTAGGGTTAGGTTTCGGGTTAGGGTTAGGGTTCGGGTTAGGGTTAGGTTTAGGGTTCGGGTTAGGGTTAGGGTTAGGGTTCGGGTTAGGGTTAGGGTTCGTGTTCGGGTTAGGGTTAGGGTTTGGGTTCGTGTTAGGGTTCGGGTTTGGGTTAGGGTTCGGGTTAGGGTTAGGGTTAGGGTTAGGGTTCGGGTTAGGTTTAGGGTTCGGGTTCGGGTTCGGTTTAGGTTTAGAGTTCGTGTTAGGGTTAGGGTTCGGGTTAGGGTTAGGGTTAGGGTTCGGGTTAGGGTCAGGGTTAGGGTTCAGGTTAGGGTTAGGGTTCGGGTTAGGGTTAGGGTTAGGGTTCGGGTTCGGGTTCGGGTTAGGGTTAGGGTTAGGTTTCAGGTTAGGGTTAGGGTTCGGGTTAGGGTTAGGGTTCGGTTTAGGGTTAAGTGTAGGGTTCGGGTTCGGGTTAGTGTTAGGTTTAGGGTTAGGGTTAGTGTTCGGATTAGGGTTACGGGTAGGTTTCGTGTTAGGGTTCGTGTTCGGGTTAGTGTTAGGGTTAGGGTTAGGGTTAGGGTTCGGGTTAGGGTTCGGGTTAGGGTTCGGGTTAGGGTTAGGGTTTGGGTTAGGGTTAGGGTTAGAGTTCGGGTTAGGGTTAGGGTTAGGGTTAGGTTTAGGGTTCGTGTTAGGGTTCGGGTTAGGGGTCGGGTTAGGGTTAGGGTTCGGGTTCGGGTTAGTGTTAGGGTTAGGGTTAGGGTTCGGGTTAGGGTTAGGTTTCGGTTTAGGGTTAGGGTTAGGGTTCGGGTTAGGACTAGGGTTAGGGTTGGGTTTCGGGTTAGGGTTAGGGTTAGGGTCGGGTGAGGGTTCGGGTTCGGGTTAGGGTTAGGGTTCGGGTTAGGGTTAGGGTTAGGTTTAGGGTTCGGGTTAGGGTTAGGGTTCGGGTTCGGGTTAGGGTTAGGGTTAGGGTTAGGTTTAGGGTTCGGGTTCGGGTTAGGGTTAGGGGTTAGGGTTCGGGTTCGGGTTAGGGTTAGGGTTAGGTTTCGGGTTAGGGTTAGGTGTTAGTGTTAGGGTTAGGGTTAGGGTTAGGGTTAGGGTTAGGGTTAGGGTTCGGATTAGGGTTAGGTTAGCGTTAGGGTTATGGTTCTGTTTAGGGTTCGGGTTAGGGTTCGGGTTAGGGTTAGGTTTCGGTTTAGGGTTAGGTTTAGGGTTAGAGTTAGGGTTAGGGTTAGGGTTCGGGTTAGGGTTACGTTTAGGGTTAGGGTTAGGGTTAGGGTTCGGGTTAGGGTTAGGGTTAGGGTTCGGGTTAGGGTTCGGGTTTGGGTTAGGGTTAGGTGTTAGTGTTCAGGTTAGGGTTTGAGGTAGGGTATGGGTTAGGGTTCGAGTTATGGTTAGGGTTAGTGTTCGGGTTAGGGTTAGGGTTAGGGTTAGGGTTCGGGTTACGGTTAGGGTTCGGGATAGGGTTAGGGTTAGGGTTCGGGTTAGGGTTAGGTTTAGGGTTCAGGTTAGGGTTAGGGTTCGGGTTAAGTTTAGGGTTAGGGTTCGGGTTAGGGTTCGGGTTCGGGTTGGGGTTAGGGGTAGTGTTCAGGTTAGGGTTAGGGTTAGGGTTCGGATTAGGGTTCGGGTTAGGGTTAGTGTTAGGGTTCAGGTTAGGATTAGGGTTAGGGTTATGGTTCGTGTTACGGTTAGGGTTCGGGTTACGGTTAGGGTTCGGGTTCGGGTTAGGGTTCGGGTTAGTGTTAGGGTTCGGGTTAGGGTTAGGGTTAGGGTTCGGTTTAGGGTTCGGGTTAGGGTTAGGGTTAGGGTTAGGGTTCGGGTTCGGGGTTAGGGTTAGGGTTAGGGTTCGGGTTAGTGTTCGGGTTAGGGTTAGGATTCGGGTAAAGGGTTAGGGTTCGGGTTCGGGTTAGGGTTAGGGTTAGGGTTCCGGTTAGGGTTAGGTTTAGGGTTAGGGTTAGGGTTCGGATTAGGGTTAGGGGTAGGGTTCGGGTTAGGGTTCGTGTTCGGGTTAGTGTTAGGGTTAGGGTTAGGGTTCGGGTAGGGTTAGGGTTAGTGTTAGCGTTAGGTTTGGTGTTAGGGTTAGGGTTAGGGTTAGGGTTAGGGTTAGGGTTAGGTTTCGGGTTCGGGTTAGGGTTAGGGTTTGGGTTAGGGTTACGTTTAGGGTTAGGGTTAGAGTTAGTGTTCGGGTTCAGGTTAGGGTTAGGGTGCGGGTTAGGTTTAGGGGTAGGGTTACGGTTCGGTTTCGGGTTACAGTTAGGGTTCGTGTTAGGGTTAGGGTTCGGGTTAGGGTTATGTTTAGTGTTCGGGTTAGGATTCGGGTTCGGGTTAGGGTTAGGTTTAGGATTCGGGTTAGGGTTAGGGTTCGGGTTCGGGTTAGGGTTAGGGTTAGGTTTCGGGTTAGGGTTAGGGGTTAGTGTTAGGGTTAGGGTTAGGGTTAGGGTTAGGTTTCGGATTAGGGTTAGGTTAGGGTTACGGTTAGGGTTCTGGTTAGGGTTCGGGTTAGGGTTCGGATTTGGGTTAGGGTTCGGGTTAGGGTTAGGTTTAGAGTTAGAGTTAGGGTTAGGGTTAGGGTTCGGGTTAGGGTTAGGTTTAGGGTTAGGTTTAGGGTTTGGGTTCGGGTAGGGTTAGGGTTCGGGTTAGGGTTCGGGTTCGGGTTAGGTTTAGGGGTTAGTTTTCAGGTTAGGGTTACGGTTAGGGTTCGGGTTAGGGTTCGGGTTAGGGTTCGGGTTATGGTTCGGGTTAGGGTTAGGGTTAGGGTTCGTGTTAGGTTTAGGGTTCGGGTTAAGGTTAGGGTTTGGGTTAGGGTTAGGGTTAGGGTTCGGGTTAGGGTTAGTTTTAGGGTTCAGGTTAGGGTTACGTTTCGGGTTAGGGTTAGGGTTAGGGTTCGGGTTAGGGGTAGGGTTAGGTTTAGGGTTCGGATTAGCGTTAGGTTTGGGATTAGGGTTAGGGTTAGGTTTAGGGTTAGTGTTCGGGTTAGGGTTATGGTTAGGGTTAGGGTTCGAGTTAGGGTTAGGGTTAGGGTTAGGGTTATGGTTCGGGTTAGGGTTAGGTTTAGGGTTCGGGTTAGGGTTAGGTTTAGGGTTTGTGTTAGGGTTAGGTTTAGGGTTAGGGTTCGGGTTAGGGTTCGGGTTAGGGTTAGGGTTAGGATTCGGGTTAGGGTTAGGGTTAGGTTTCGGGTTAGGGTTAGGGTTCGGGTTAGGGTTAGGTTTAGGGTTCGGGTTAGGGTTAGGGTTAGGGTTCGGGTTAGGGTTAGGGTTCGTGTTCGGGTTAGGGTTAGGGTTTGGGTTCGTGTTAGGGTTCGGGTTTGGGTTAGGGTTCGGGTTAGGGTTAGGGTTAGGGTTAGGGTTCGGGTTAGGTTTAGGGTTCGGGTTCGGGTTCGGTTTAGGTTTAGGGTTCGTGTTAGGGTTAGGGTTCGGGTTAGGGTTAGGGTTAGGGTTCGGGTTAGGGTCAGGGTTAGGGTTCAGGTTAGGGTTAGGGTTCGGGTTAGGGTTAGGGTTAGGGTTCGGGTTCGGGTTCGGGTTAGGGTTAGGGTTAGGTTTCAGGTTAGGGTTAGGGTTCGGGTTAGGGTTAGGGTTCGGTTTAGGGTTAAGTGTAGGGTTCGGGTTCGGGTTAGTGTTAGGTTTAGGGTTAGGGTTAGTGTTCGGATTAGGGTTACGGGTAGGTTTCGTGTTAGGGTTCGTGTTCGGGTTAGTGTTAGGGTTAGGGTTAGGGTTAGGGTTCGGGTTAGGGTTCGGGTTAGGGTTCGGGTTAGGGTTAGGGTTTGGGTTAGGGTTAGGGTTAGAGTTCGGGTTAGGGTTAGGGTTAGGGTTAGGTTTAGGGTTCGTGTTAGGGTTCGGGTTAGGGGTCGGGTTAGGGTTAGGGTTCGGGTTCGGGTTAGTGTTAGGGTTAGGGTTAGGGTTCGGGTTAGGGTTAGGTTTCGGTTTAGGGTTAGGGTTAGGGTTCGGGTTAGGACTAGGGTTAGGGTTGGGTTTCGGGTTAGGGTTAGGGTTAGGGTCGGGTGAGGGTTCGGGTTAGGGTTAGGGTTAGGGTTCGGGTTAGGGTTAGGGTTAGGTTTAGGGTTCGGGTTAGGGTTAGGGTTCGCGTTCGGGTTAGGGTTAGGGTTGGGGTTCGGGTTCGGGTTAGGTTTAGGGTTAGGGTTCGGGTTAGTGTTAGGATTCGGGTTAGGGTTAGGATTAGGGTTAGGGTTTGGGTTCGGGTTAGGGTTAGGGTTAGGGTTAGGATTCGGGTTAGGGTTAGGGTTAGGGTTTAGGGTTAGGGTTAGGGGTAGGGTTAGGTTTAGGGTTCGGATTAGCGTTAGGTTTCGGATTAGGGTTAGGGTTAGGTTTAGGGTTAGTGTTCGTGTTAGGGTTAGGGTTAGGGTTAGGGTTCGGGTTAGGGTTAGGGTTAGGGTTAGGGTTAGGGTTAGGGTTCGGGTTAGGGTTAGGGTTTGGGTTAGGGTTAGGGTTAGAGTTCGGGTTAGGGTTAGGGTTAGGGTTAGGTTTAGGGTTCGTGTTAGGGTTCGGGTTAGGGGTCGGGTTAGGGTTAGGGTTCGGGTTCGGGTTAGTGTTAGGGTTAGGGTTAGGGTTCGGGTTAGGGTTAGGGTTAGGGTAAGGGTTCGGGTTAGGGTTAGGGTTCGGGTTAGGGTTCGGGTTAGGGTTCGGGTTAGGGTTAGGGTTTGGGTTAGGGTTAGGGTTAGAGTTCGGGTTAGGGTTAGGGTTAGGGTTAGGTTTAGGGTTCGTGTTAGGGTTCGGGTTAGGGGTCGGGTTAGGGTTAGGGTTCGGGTTCGGGTTAGTGTTAGGGTTAGGGTTAGGGTTCGGGTTAGGGTTAGGTTTCGGTTTAGGGTTAGGGTTAGGGTTCGGGTTAGGACTAGGGTTAGGGTTGGGTTTCGGGTTAGGGTTAGGGTTAGGGTCGGGTGAGGGTTCGGGTTAGGGTTAGGGTTAGGGTTCGGGTTAGGGTTAGGGTTAGGTTTAGGGTTCGGGTTAGGGTTAGGGTTCGCGTTCGGGTTAGGGTTAGGGTTGGGGTTCGGGTTCGGGTTAGGTTTAGGGTTAGGGTTTGGGTTAGTGTTAGGATTCGGGTTAGGGTTAGGATTAGGTTTAGGGTTTGGGTTCGGGTTAGGGTTAGGGTTAGGGTTAGGATTCGGGTTAGGGTTAGGGTTAGGGTTTAGGGTTAGGGTTAGGGGTAGGGTTAGGTTTAGGGTTCGGATTAGCGTTAGGTTTCGGATTAGGGTTAGGGTTAGGTTTAGGGTTAGTGTTCGTGTTAGGGTTAGGGTTAGGGTTAGGGTTCGGGTTAGGGTTAGGGTTAGGGTTCGAGTTAGGGTTAGGGTTACGTTTAGGGTTCGGGTTAGGGTTAGGGTTAGGGTTTGTGTTAGGGTTAGGTTTAGGGTTCGGGTTAGGGTTCGGGTTAGGGTTAGGGTTAGGGTTTGTGTTAGGGTTAGGGTTAGGGTTAGGGTTCGGGTTAGGGTTCGGGTTAGGGTTAGTGTTAGGATTCGGGTTAGGGTTAGGTTTAGGTTTCGGGTTAGGGTTAGGGTTCGGGTTAGGTTTAGGTTTAGGGTTCGGGTTAGGGTTAGGGTTAGGGTTCGGGTTAGGGTTAGGTTTCGTGTTCGTGTTCGGGTTAGGGTTAGTTTTCGGGTTCGTGTTAGGGTTTGGGTTTGGGTTAGGGTTCGGGTTAGGGTTAGGGTTCGTGTTCGGGTTAGGTTTAGGGTTCGTGTTCGGGTTCGGTTTAGGGTTAGGGTTCGGGTTAGGGTTAGGTTTCGGGTTAGGGTTAGGGTTAGGGTTCGGGTTAGGATCAGGGTTAGGGTTCAGGTTAGGGTTAGGGTTCGGGTTAGGGTTAGGGTTAGGGTTCGGGTTCGGGTTAGGGTTAGTGTTAGGTTTCGGGTTAGGATTAGGGTTCGGGTTAGGGTTAGGGTTCGGTTTAGGGTTAAGGTTAGGGTTCGGGTTAGTGTTAGGTTTAGGGTTAGGGTTAGTGTTCGGATTAGGGTTAGGGGTAGGTTTCGTGTTACGGTTCGTGTTCGGGTTAGTGTTAGGGTTAGGGTTAGGGTTAGGGTTCGGGTTAATGTTAGGGTTAGTGTTAGGGTTAGGTTTGGTGTTAGGGTTAAGGTTAGAGTTAGGGTTAGGGTTAGTGTTAGGTTTCGGGTTCGGGTTAGAGTTAGGGTTTGGGTTAGGGCTACGTTTAGGGTTAGGGTTAGAGTTAGGGTTCGGGTTCGGGTTAGGGTTAGGGTTCGGGTTAGTGTTAGGGTTAGTGTTAGTGTTAGGGTTGGGGTTAGGGTTAGGGTTAGGGTTAGGGTTAGGGTTAGGTTTCGGGTTCAGTTAGGGTTCGGGTTCGGGATAGGGTTAGGGTGCGGGTTAGGTTTAGGGTTAGGGTTAGGGTTCGGGTTCGGGTTAGGGTTAGGGTTCGTGTTAGGGTTAGGGTTCGGGTTAGGGTTAGGGTTAGGGTTCGGGTTAGGGTTCGGTTTCGGGTTAGGGTTAGGGTTAGTGTTAGGGTTCGGGTTAGGGTTAGGGTTCGGGTTCGGGTTAGGGTTAGGGTTAGGGTTAGGTTTAGGGTTCGGGTTCGGGTTAGGGTTAGGGGTTAGGGTTCGGGTTCGGGTTAGGGTTAGGTTTCGGGTTAGGGCTAGGTGTTAGTGTTAGGGTTAGGGTTAGGGTTAGGTGTAGGGTTCGGATTAGGGTTAGGTTAGGGTTAGGGTTAGGGTTCTGTTTAGGGTTCGGGTTAGGGTTCGGGTTAGGGTTAGGGTTCGGGTTAGGGTTAGGTTTAGGGTTAGAGTTAGGGTTAGGGTTAGGGTCGGGTTAGGGATAGGTTTAGGGTTAGGGTTAGGGTTATGGTTCGGGTTAGGGTTAGGGTTAGGGTTCGGGTTAGGTTTCGGGTTCGGGTTAGGGTTAGGTGTTAGTGTTCAGGTTAGGGTTAGGGGTAGGGTTCGGGTTAGGGTTCGGGTTAGGGTTAGGGTTAGTGTTCGGGTTAGGGTTAGGGTTAGGGTTAGGGTTAGGGTTCGGGTTACGGTTAGGGTTCGGGATAGGGTTAGGGTTAGGGTTCGGGTTAGGGTTAGGTTTAGGGTTCAGGTTAGGGTTAGGGTTCGGGTTAGGGTTAGGGTTAGGGTTCGGGTTAGTGTTCGGGTTCGGGTTGGGGTTAGGGGTTAGTGTTCAGTTTAGGGTTAGGGTTAGGGTTCGGGTTAGGGTTCGGGTTAGGGTTAGGGTTAGGGTTATGGTTCGTGTTACGGTTAGGGTTCGGGTTACGGTTAGGGTTCGGGTTAGGGGTAGGGTAGGGTTCGTGTTAAGGTAGGGTTAGGGTTTGGGTTAGGGTTAGGGTTCGGGTTAGGGTTAGGGTTAGGTTTCGGGTTGGTGTTCGGGTTAGGGTTAGGGTTCGGGTTAGGGTTAGGGTTAGAGTTCGGGTTAGGGTTAGGGTTAGGGTTAGGTTTAGGGTTCGTGTTAGGGTTCGGGTTAGGGGTCGCGTTAGGGTTAGGGTTAGGGTTCGGGTTAGGGTTAGGTTTAGGGTTAGGGTTCGGGTTAGGGTTAGGGTTCGGTTTAGGATTAGGGTTAGGGTTCGGGTTCGGGTTAGGGTTAGGGTTGGGGTTTGGGTTAGGGTTCGGTTTAGGGTTCGGATTAGGGTTAGGGTTAGGGTTAGGTTTCGGGTTCAGGGTTAGGGTTAGGGTTAGGGTTCGGGTTAGTGTTCGGGTTAGGGTTAGGATTCGGGTAATGGGTTAGGGTTCGGGTTCGGGTTAGGGTTAGGGTTAGGGTTCCGGTTAGGGTTAGGTTTAGGGTTCGGGTTAGGGTTAGGGTTAGGTTTAGTGTTAGGGTTCGGGTTAGGGTTCGGGTTAGGGTTAGGCCTAGGGTTAGGTTTCGGTTTAGGGTTAGGGTTAGGGTTAGGTTTTGGGTTCGGGTTAGGGTTAGGGTTAGGGTTAGGATTCGGTTTAGGGTTAGGTTTCGGGTTAGGGTTAGGGTTAGGGTTCGGTTTAGGGTTAGGGTTAGGGTTCGGGTTCGGGCTAGGGTTAGGGTTGGGTTTCGGGTTAGGGTTAGGGTTAGGGTCGGGTGGGGGTTCGGGTTAGGGTTAGGGTAAGGGTTCGGGTTAGGGTTAGGGTTAGGTTTAGGGTTCGGGTTAGGGTTAGGGTTCGCGTTCGGGTTAGGGTTAGGGTTGGGGTTCGGGTTCGGGTTAGGTTTAGGGTTGGGGTTCGGGTTAGGGTTAGGATTCGGGTTAGGGTTAGGGTTAGGGTTAGGGTTAGTGTTCGGGTTAGGGTTAGGGTTAGGGTTAGGGTTCGGGTTAGGGTTAGGGTTCGGGTTAGGTTTAGGGTACGGGTTCGGGTTCGTTTTAGGGTTAGGGTTCGGTTTAGGGTTAGGGTTCGGGTTAGGGTCAGGGTTAAGTTTAGGGTTAGTGTTAGGTTTCGGGTTCAGGTTAGGGTTAGGGTTTGGGTGCGGGTTAGGTTTAGTGTTAGGGTTAGGGTTCGGGTTCGGGTTAGGGTTAGGGTTCGTGTTAGGGTTAGGGTTAGGGTTAGGGTTCGGTTTAGGGTTAGGGTTCGTGTTCGGGTTAGGGTTAGGGTTCGGGTTCGTCTTAGGGTTCGGGTTTGGGTTAGGGTTCGGGTTAGGGTTAGGGTTAGGTTTAGGGTTCGGGTTAGGTTTAGGGTTCGGTTTCGGGTTCGGGTTAGGGTTAGGGTTCGGGCTAGGGTTAGGGTTCGGGTTAGGGTTAGGGTTAGGGTTCTGGTTAGGGTTAGGGTTAGGGTTCGGTTTCGGGTTAGGTTTCGGTTTAGGGTTAAGGTTAGGGTTCGGGTTAGGGTTAGGGTTAGGGTTCGGGTTCAGGTTAGTGTTAGGTTTAGGGTTAGGGTTAGGTTTCGGATTAGGGTTAGGGGTAGGGTTCGGGTTAGGGTTTGTGTTCGGGTTAGTGTTAGGTTTAGGGTTAGGGTTAGGGTTCGGGTTAGGGTTAGGGTTAGTGTTAGGGTTAGGTTTGGTGTTAGCGTTAGGGTTAGGGTTAGGGTTAGGTTTAGGGTTAGGTTTCGGGTTCGGGTTAGGGTTAGGGTTTGGGTTAGGGTTACGTTTAGGGTTAGGTTTAGAGTTAGTGTTCGGGTTCAGGTTAGGGTTAGGGTGCGGGTTAGGTTTAGGGGTAGGGTTAGGGTTTGGTTTCGGGTTACGGTTAGGGTTCGTGTTAGGGTTAGGGTTCGGGTTAGGGTTAGGTTTAGTGTTCGGGTTAGGATTCGGGTTCGGGTAAGGGTTAGGGTTAGGGTTCGGGTTCGGGTTAGGGTTAGGGTTAGGTTTCGGGTTAGGGTTAGGGGTTAGTGTTAGGGTTAGGGTTCGGGTTAGGGTTAGGGTTCGGATTAGGGTTAGGTTAGGGTTAGGGTTAGGTTTAGTGTTAGGGTTCGGGTTAGGGTTCGGGTTAGGGTTCGGGCTAGGGTTAGGTTTCGGGTTAGGTTTAGTGTTAGGGTTAGGGTTAGGGTTAGGGTTAGGGTTAGGGTTCGGGTTCGGGTTAGGATTAGGGTTAGGGTTAGGTTTCGGGTTAGGGTTAGGGTTCGGGTTCGGGTTCGGGGTAGGGTTAGGGTTCGGGTTCGGGTTCGGATTCGGGTTAGGGGATAGGGTTCGGGTTAGGGTTAGGGTTAGGGTGCGGGTTAGGGTTAGGGTTAGGGTTAGAGTTAGGGTTCGGATTAGGGTTAGGGTTAGGGTTCGGGTTAGTGTTCGGGTTCGGGTTAGGGTTAGGGTTAGGGTTAGGTTTAGGGTTCGGGTTAGGGTTAGGGTTAGGGTTAGGGGTTAGGCTTAGGGTTAGGGTTCGGGTTCGGGTTAGGGTTAGGGTTATGTTTGGGGGTAAGGGTTAGGGTTCGGGTTAGGGTTAGGTTTAGGTTTAGGGTTAGTGTTCGGGTTAGGGTTATGGTTAGGGTTCGGGTTAGGTTTGGGTTAGGGTTAGGGTTAGGGTTAGGGTTCGGTGTAGGGTTAGGGTTAGTGTTTGTGTTAGGCTTAGGGTTAGGTTTAGGTTTCGGGTTAGGGTTCGGGTTAGGGTTAGGGTTAGGATTCGGGTTAGGGTTAGGGTTAGGTTTCGGGTTAGGGTTAGGGTTCGGGTTAGGGTTAGGTTTAGGGTTCGGGTTAGGGTTAGGGTTAGGGTTCGGTTTAGGGTTAGGGTTCGTGTTCGGGTTAGGGTTAGGGTTCGGGTTCGTGTTAGGGTTCGGGTTTGGGTTAGGGTTCGGGTTAGGGTTAGGGTTAGGTTTAGGGTTCGGGTTAGGTTTAGGGTTCGGGTTCGGGTTCGGGTTAGGGTTAGGGTTCGGGCTAGGGTTAGGGTTCGGGTTAGGGTTAGGGTTAGGGTTCTGGTTAGGGTTAGTGTTAGGGTTCGGGTTAGGGTTAGGGTTCGGTTTAGGGTTAGGGTTAGGTTTCAGATTAGGGTTAGGTTAGGGTTAGGGTTAGGGTTCTGGTTAGGGTTCGGGTTAGGGTTCGGATTTGGGTTAGGGTTCGGGTTAGGGTTAGGTTTAGGGTTAGAGTTAGGGTTAGGGTTAGGGTTCGGGTTAGGGTTAGGTTTAGGGCTAGGGTTAGGGTTAGGGTTCGGGTAGGGTTAGGGTTCGGGTTAGGGTTCGGGTTCGGGTTAGGGTTAGGGGTTAGTGTTCAGGTTAGGGTTACGGTTAGGGTTCGGGTTAGGGTTCGGGTTAGGGTTCGGGTTATGGTTCGGGTTAGGGTTAGGGTTAGGGTTCGTGTTAGGTTTAGGGTTCGGGTTAAGGTTAGGGTTTGGGTTAGGGTTAGGGTTAGGGTTCGGGTTAGGGTTAGTTTTAGGGTTCAGGTTAGGGTTACGTTTCGGGTTAGGGTTAGGGTTAGGGTTTGGGTTAGGGTTAGGGTTTGGGTTAGGGTTAGGGTTAGAGTTCGGGTTAGGGTTAGGTTTAGGGTTAGGTTTAGGGTTCGTGTTAGGGTTCGGGTTAGGGGTCGGGTTAGGGTTAGGGTTAGGTTTCGGGTTAGGGTTAGGGTTAGGGTTAGGGTTCGGGTTAGGGTTAGGGTTCGGTTTAGGGTTAGGGTTAGAGTTCGGGTTCGGGCTAGGTTTAGGGTTAGGGTTAGGGTTCGGGTTAGGGTTAGGTTTAGGGTCGGGTGAGGGTTCTGGTTAGGGTTAGGGTTAGAGTTCGGGTTAGGGTTACGGTTAGGTTTAGGGTTCGGGTTAGGGTAGGGTTCGCGTTCGGGTTAGGGTTAGGGTTGGGGTTCGTGTTCGGGTTAGGTTTAGGTTTAGTGTTCGGGTTAGGGTTAGGATTCATGTTAGGGTTAGGGTTAGGGTTAGGGTTTGGGTTCGGGTTAGGGTTAGGGTTAGGGTGTAGGATTCGGGTTAGGGTTAGGGTTAGGGTTTAGGGTTAGGGTTAGGGGTAGGGTTAGGTTTAGGGTTCGGATTAGCGTTAGGTTTGGGATTAGGGTTAGGGTTAGGTTTAGGGTTAGTGTTCGGGTTAGGGTTAGGGTTAGGGTTAGGGTTAGGGTTAGGGTTCGGGTTAGGGTTAGGTTTAGGGTTTGGGTTCGTGTTAGGGTTCGGGTTTGGGTTAGGGTTCGGGTTAGGGTTAGGGTTAGGGTTAGGGTTCGGGTTAGGTTTAGGGTTCGGGTTCGGGTTCGGTTTAGGGTTAGGGTTCGGGTTAGGTTTAGGGTTCGGGTTAGGGTTAGGGTTAGGGTTCGGGTTAGGGTCAGGGTTAGGGTTCAGGTTAGGGTTAGGGTTCGGGTTAGGGTTAGGGTTAGGGTTCGGGTTCGGGTTCGGGTTAGGGTTCGGGTTAGGTTTCAGGTTAGGGTTAGGGTTCGGGTTAGGGTTAGGGTTCGGTTTAGGGTTAAGGTTAGGGTTCGGGTTCGGGTTAGTGTTAGGTTAAGGTTTGGGTTTGTGTTCGGATTAGGGTTACGGGTAGGTTTCGTGTTAGGGTTCGTGTTCGGGTTAGTGTTAGGGTTAGGGTTCGGGTTAGGGTTCGGGTTAGGGTTCGGGTTAGGGTTAGGGTTTGGGTTAGGGTTAGGTTTAGGGTTCGGGTTAAAGTGAGGGTTCGGGTTCGGGTTAGGGTTAGGGTTCGGGTTAGTGTTAGGGTTAGTGTTAGTGTTAGGTTTGGGGTTAGGGTTAGGGTTAGGGTTAGGGTTAGGGTTAGGGTTAGGTTTAGGTTTCGGTTTCAGTTAGGGTTCGGGATCAGGTTAGGGTTAGGGTGCGGGTTAGGTTTAGGGTTAGGGTTCGGGTTCGGGTTAGGGTTAGGGTTTGTGTTAGGGTTAGGGTTCGGGTTAGGGTTAGGGTTCGGGTTAGGGTTCGGGTTCGGGTTAGGGTTAGGGTTAGGGTTAGGGTTCGGGTTAGGGTTAGGGTTCGGGTTCGGGTTAGGGTTAGGGTTAGGGTTAGGTTTAGGGTTCGGGTTCGGGTTAGGGTTAGGGGTTAGGGTTCGGGTTCGGGTTAGGGTTAGGGTTAGGTTTCGGGTTAGGGTTAGGTGTTAGTGTTAGGGTTAGGGTTAGGGTTAGGGTTAGGGTTAGGGTTAGGGTTCGGATTAGGGTTAGGTTAGCGTTAGGGTTATGGTTCTGTTTAGGGTTCGGGTTAGGGTTCGGGTTAGGGTTAGGGTTCGGTTTAGGGTTAGGTTTAGGGTTAGAGTTAGGGTTAGGGTTAGGGTTCGGGTTAGGGTTACGTTTAGGGTTAGGGTTAGGGTTAGGGTTCGGGTTAGGGTTAGGGTTAGGGTTCGGGTTAGGGTTCGGGTTTGGGTTAGGGTTAGGTGTTAGTGTTCAGGTTAGGGTTTGAGGTAGGGTATGGGTTAGGGTTCGAGTTATGGTTAGGGTTAGTGTTCGGGTTAGGGTTAGGGTTAGGGTTAGGGTTCGGGTTACGGTTAGGGTTCGGGATAGGGTTAGGGTTAGGGTTCGGGTTAGGGTTAGGTTTAGGGTTCAGGTTAGGGTTAGGGTTCGGGTTAAGGTTAGGGTTAGGGTTCGGGTTAGGGTTCGGGTTCGGGTTGGGGTTAGGGGTAGTGTTCATTTTAGGGTTAGGGTTAGGGTTCGGATTAGGGTTCGGGTTAGGGTTAGTGTTAGGGTTCAGGTTAGGATTAGGGTTAGGGTTATGGTTCGTGTTACGGTTAGGGTTCGGGTTACGGTTAGGGTTCGGGTTCGGGTTAGGGTTCGGGTTAGGGTTAGGGTTCGGGTTAGGGTTAGGGTTAGGGTTCGGGTTAGGGTTCGGGTTAGGGTTAGGGTTAGGGTTAGGGTTCGGGTTCGGGGTTAGGGTTAGGGTTAGGGTTCGGGTTAGTGTTCGGGTTAGGGTTAGGATTCGGGTAAAGGGTTAGGGTTCGGGTTCGGGTTAGGGTTAGGGTTAGGGTTCCGGTTAGGGTTAGGTTTAGGGTTCGGGTTAGGCTTAGGGTTAGGTTTAGTGTTAGGGTTCGGGTTTGGGTTCGGGTTAGGGTTAGGGCTAGGGTTAGGTTTCGGGTTAGGTTTAGTGTTAGGGTTAGTGTTAGGGTTAGGTTTAGGGTTCGGGTTCGGGTTAGGATTAGGTTTAGGGTTAGGGTTCGGGTTAGGGTTAGGGTTCGGGTTCGGGTTCGGGGTAGGGTTAGGGTTCGGGTTCAGGTTCGGATTCCGGTTACGGGATAGGGTTCGGGTTAGGGTTAGGGTTAGGGTTCCGGTTAGGGTTAGGGTTAGGGTTAGAGTTAGGGTTCGGATTAGGGTTAGGGTTAGGGTTCGGGTTAGGGTTCGGGTTCGGGTTAGGTTTAGGGTTAGGGTTAGGTTTAGGGTTCGGGTTAGGGTTAGGGTTAGGGTTCGGTTTAGTGTTAGGGTTCGTGTTCGGGTTAGGGTTAGGGTTCGGGTTCGTGTTAGGGTTCGGGTTTGGGTTAGGGTTCGGGGTAGGGTTAGGGTTAGGTTTAGGGTTCGGGTTAGGTTTAGGGTTCGGGTTCGGGTCGGGTTAGGGTTAGGGTTCGGGCTAGGGTTAGGGTTCAGGTTAGGGTTAGGGTTAGGGTTCTGGTTAGGTTTAGGGTTCGGGTTAGGTTTAGGGTTCGGTTTAGGGTTAGGGTTAGGGTTCGGGTTAGGGTTATAGTTAGGGTTCGGGTTCAGGTTAGTGTTAGGTTTAGGGTTAGGGTTAGGGTTCGGATTAGGGTTAGGAGTAGGGTTCGGGTTAGGGTTCGTGTTCGGGTTAGTGTTAGGGTTAGGGTTAGGGTTCGGGTAGGGTTAGGGTTAGTGTTAGCGTTAGGTTTGGTGTTAGGGTTAGGGTTAGGGTTAGGGTTAGGGTTAGGGTTAGGTTTCGGGTTCGGGTTAGGGTTAGGGTTTGGGTTAGGGTTACGTTTAGGGTTAGGGTTAGAGTTAGTGTTCGGGTTCAGGTTAGGGTTAGGGTGCGGGTTAGGTTTAGGGGTAGGGTTACGGTTCGGTTTCGGGTTACGGTTAGGGTTCGTGTTAGGGTTAGGGTTCGGGTTAGGGTTATGTTTAGTGTTCGGGTTAGGATTCGGGTTCGGGTTAGGGTTAGGTTTAGGATTCGGGTTAGGGTTAGGGTTCGGGTTCGGGTTAGGGTTAGGGTTAGGTTTCGGGTTAGGGTTAGGGGTTAGTGTTAGGGTTAGGGTTAGGGTTAGGGTTAGGTTTCGGATTAGGGTTAGGTTAGGGTTACGGTTAGGGTTCTGGTTAGGGTTCGGGTTAGGGTTCGGATTTGGGTTAGGGTTCGGGTTAGGGTTAGGTTTAGAGTTAGAGTTAGGGTTAGGGTTAGGGTTCGGGTTAGGGTTAGGTTTAGGGTTAGGTTTAGGGTTTGGGTTCGGGTAGGGTTATGGTTCGGGTTAGGGTTCGGGTTCGGGTTAGGTTTAGGGGTTAGTTTTCAGGTTAGGGTTACGGTTAGGGTTCGGGTTAGGGTTCGGGTTAGGGTTCGGGTTATGGTTCGGGTTAGGGTTAGGGTTAGGGTTCGTGTTAGGTTTAGGGTTCGGGTTAAGGTTAGGGTTTGGGTTAGGGTTAGGGTTAGGGTTCGGGTTAGGGTTAGTTTTAGGGTTCAGGTTAGGGTTACGTTTCGGGTTAGGGTTAGGGTTAGGGTTCGGGTTAGGGGTAGGGTTAGGTTTAGGGTTCGGATTAGCGTTAGGTTTGGGATTAGGGTTAGGGTTAGGTTTAGGGTTAGTGTTCGGGTTAGGGTTATGGTTAGGGTTAGGGTTCGAGTTAGGGTTAGGGTTAGGGTTAGGGTTATGGTTCGGGTTAGGGTTAGGTTTAGGGTTCGGGTTAGGGTTAGGTTTAGGGTTTGTGTTAGGGTTAGGTTTAGGGTTAGGGTTCGGGTTAGGGTTCGGGTTAGGGTTAGGGTTAGGATTCGGGTTAGGGTTAGGGTTAGGTTTCGGGTTAGGGTTAGGGTTCGGGTTAGGGTTAGGTTTAGGGTTCGGGTTAGGGTTAGGGTTAGGGTTCGGGTTAGGGTTAGGGTTCGTGTTCGGGTTAGGGTTAGGGTTTGGGTTCGTGTTAGGGTTCGGGTTTGGGTTAGGGTTCGGGTTAGGGTTAGGGTTAGGGTTAGGGTTCGGGTTAGGTTTAGGGTTCGGGTTCGGGTTCGGTTTAGGGTTAGGGTTCGTGTTAGGGTTAGGGTTCGGGTTAGGGTTAGGGTTAGGGTTCGGGTTAGGGTCAGGGTTAGGGTTCAGGTTAGGGTTAGGGTTCGGGTTAGGGTTAGGGTTAGGGTTCGGGTTCGGGTTCGGGTTAGGGTTAGGGTTAGGTTTCAGGTTAGGGTTAGGGTTCGGGTTAGGGTTAGGGTTCGGTTTAGGGTTAAGGGTAGGGTTCGGGTTCGGGTTAGTGTTAGGTTTAGGGTTAGGGTTAGTGTTCGGATTAGGGTTACGGGTAGGTTTCGTGTTAGGGTTCGTGTTCGGGTTAGTGTTAGGGTTAGGGTTAGGGTTAGGGTTCTGGTTAGGGTTCGGGTTAGGGTTCGGGTTAGGGTTAGGGTTTGGGTTAGGGTTAGGGTTAGAGTTCGGGTTAGGGTTAGGGTTAGGGTTAGGTTTAGGGTTCGTGTTAGGGTTCGGGTTAGGGGTCGGGTTAGGGTTAGGGTTCGGGTTCGGGTTAGTGTTAGGGTTAGGGTTAGGGTTCGGGTTAGGGTTAGGTTTCGGTTTAGGGTTAGGGTTAGGGTTCGGGTTAGGACTAGGGTTAGGGTTGGGTTTCGGGTTAGGGTTAGGGTTAGGGTCGGGTGAGGGTTCGGGTTAGGGTTAGGGTTAGGGTTCGGGTTAGGGTTAGGGTTAGGTTTAGGGTTCGGGTTAGGGTTAGGGTTCGCGTTCGGGTTAGGGTTAGGGTTGGGGTTCGGGTTCGGGTTAGGTTTAGGGTTAGGGTTCGGGTTAGTGTTAGGATTCGGGTTAGGGTTAGGATTAGGGTTAGGGTTTGGGTTCGGGTTAGGGTTAGGGTTAGGGTTAGGATTCGGGTTAGGGTTAGGGTTAGGGTTTAGGGTTAGGGTTAGGGGTAGGGTTAGGTTTAGGGTTCGGATTAGCGTTAGGTTTCGGATTAGGGTTAGGGTTAGGTTTAGGGTTAGTGTTCGTGTTAGGGTTAGGGTTAGGGTTAGGGTTCGGGTTAGGGTTAGGGTTAGGGTTAGGGTTAGGGTTCGGGTTAGGGTTCGGGTTAGGGTTAGGGTTTGGGTTAGGGTTAGGGTTAGAGTTCGGGTTAGGGTTAGGGTTAGGGTTAGGTTTAGGGTTCGTGTTAGGGTTCGGGTTAGGGGTCGGGTTAGGGTTAGGGTTCGGGTTCGGGTTAGTGTTAGGGTTAGGGTTAGGGTTCGGGTTAGGGTTAGGTTTAGGGTAAGGGTTCGGGTTAGGGTTAGGGTTCGGGTTAGGGTTCGGGTTAGGGTTCGGGTTAGGGTTAGGGTTTGGGTTAGGGTTAGGGTTAGAGTTCGGGTTAGGGTTAGGGTTAGGGTTAGGTTTAGGGTTCGTGTTAGGGTTCGGGTTAGGGGTCGGGTTAGGGTTAGGGTTCGGGTTCGGGTTAGTGTTAGGGTTAGGGTTAGGGTTCGGGTTAGGGTTAGGTTTCGGTTTAGGGTTAGGGTTAGGGTTCGGGTTAGGACTAGGGTTAGGGTTGGGTTTCGGGTTAGGGTTAGGGTTAGGGTCGGGTGAGGGTTCGGGTTAGGGTTAGGGTTAGGGTTCGGGTTAGGGTTAGGGTTAGGGTTCGGGTTAGGGTTCGGGTTAGGGTTAGGGTTCGGGTTAGGGTTTGGGTTCGGGTTAGGGTTAGGGTTAGGGTTAGGATTCGGGTTAGGGTTAGGGTTAGGGTTTAGGGTTAGGGTTAGGGGTAGGGTTAGGTTTAGGGTTCGGATTAGCGTTAGGTTTCGGATTAGGGTTAGGGTTAGGTTTAGGGTTAGTGTTCGTGTTAGGGTTAGGGTTAGGGTTAGGGTTCGGGTTAGGGTTAGGGTTAGGGTTAGGGTTAGGGTTCGGGTTAGGGTTCGGGTTAGGGTTAGGGTTTGGGTTAGGGTTCGGGTTAGAGTTCGGGTTAGGGTTAGGGTTAGGGTTAGGTTTAGGGTTCGTGTTAGGGTTCGGGTTAGGGGTCGGGTTAGGGTTAGGGTTCGGGTTCGGGTTAGTGTTAGGGTTAGGGTTAGGGTTCGGGTTAGGGTTAGGTTTAGGGTAAGGGTTCGGGTTAGGGTTAGGGTTCGGGTTAGGGTTCGGGTTAGGGTTCGGGTTAGGGTTAGGGTTTGGGTTAGGGTTAGGGTTAGAGTTCGGGTTAGGGTTAGGGTTAGGGTTAGGTTTAGGGTTCGTGTTAGGGTTCGGGTTAGGGGTCGGGTTAGGGTTAGGGTTCGGGTTCGGGTTAGTGTTAGGGTTAGGGTTAGGGTTCGGGTTAGGGTTAGGTTTCGGTTTAGGGTTAGGGTTAGGGTTCGGGTTAGGACTAGGGTTAGGGTTGGGTTTCGGGTTAGGGTTAGGGTTAGGGTCGGGTGAGGGTTCGGGTTAGGGTTAGGGTTAGGGTTCGGGTTAGGGTTAGGGTTAGGTTTAGGGTTCGGGTTAGGGTTAGGGTTCGCGTTCGGGTTAGGGTTAGGGTTGGGGTTCGGGTTCGGGTTAGGTTTAGGGTTAGGGTTCGGGTTAGTGTTAGGATTCGGGTTAGGGTTAGGATTAGGTTTAGGGTTTGGGTTCGGGTTAGGGTTAGGGTTAGGGTTTAGGGTTAGGGTTAGGGGTAGGGTTAGGTTTAGGGTTCGGATTAGCGTTAGGTTTCGGATTAGGGTTAGGGTTAGGTTTAGGGTTAGTGTTCGTGTTAGGGTTAGGGTTAGGGTTAGGGTTCGGGTTAGGGTTAGGGTTAGGGTTCGAGTTAGGGTTAGGGTTACGTTTAGGGTTCGGGTTAGGGTTAGGGTTAGGGTTTGTGTTAGGGTTAGGTTTAGGGTTCGGGTTAGGGTTCGGGTTAGGGTTAGGGTTAGGGTTTGTGTTAGGGTTAGGGTTAGGGTTAGGGTTCGGGTTAGGGTTCGGGTTAGGGTTAGTGTTAGGATTCGGGTTAGGGTTAGGTTTAGGTTTCGGGTTAGGGTTAGGGTTCGGGTTAGGTTTAGGTTTAGGGTTCGGGTTAGGGTTAGGGTTAGGGTTCGGGTTAGGGTTAGGTTTCGTGTTCGTGTTCGGGTTAGGGTTAGTTTTCGGGTTCGTGTTAGGGTTTGGGTTTGGGTTAGGGTTCGGGTTAGGGTTAGGGTTCGTGTTCGGGTTAGGTTTAGGGTTCGTGTTCGGGTTCGGTTTAGGGTTAGGGTTCGGGTTAGGGTTAGGTTTCGGGTTAGGGTTAGGGTTAGGGTTCGGGTTAGGATCAGGGTTAGGGTTCAGGTTAGGGTTAGGGTTCGGGTTAGGGTTAGGGTTAGGGTTCGGGTTCGGGTTAGGGTTAGTGTTAGGTTTCGGGTTAGGATTAGGGTTCGGGTTAGGGTTAGGGTTCGGTTTAGGGTTAAGGTTAGGGTTCGGGTTCGGGTTAGTGTTAGGTTTAGGGTTAGGGTTAGTGTTCGGATTAGGGTTAGGGGTAGGTTTCGTGTTACGGTTCGTGTTCGGGTTAGTGTTAGGGTTAGGGTTAGGGTTAGGGTTCGGGTTAATGTTAGGGTTAGTGTTAGGGTTAGGTTTGGTGTTAGGGTTAAGGTTAGAGTTAGGGTTAGGGTTAGTGTTAGGTTTCGGGTTCGGGTTAGAGTTAGGGTTTGGGTTAGGGCTACGTTTAGGGTTAGGGTTAGAGTTAGGGTTCGGGTTCGGGTTAGGGTTAGGGTTCGGGTTAGTGTTAGGGTTAGTGTTAGTGTTAGGGTTGGGGTTAGGGTTAGGGTTAGGGTTAGGGTTAGGGTTAGGTTTCGGGTTCAGTTAGGGTTCGGGTTCGGGATAGGGTTAGGGTGCGGGTTAGGTTTAGGGTTAGGGTTAGGGTTCGGGTTCGGGTTAGGGTTAGGGTTCGTGTTAGGGTTAGGGTTCGGGTTAGGGTTAGGGTTAGGGTTCGGGTTAGGGTTCGGTTTCGGGTTAGGGTTAGGGTTAGTGTTAGGGTTCGGGTTAGGGTTAGGGTTCGGGTTCGGGTTAGGGTTAGGGTTAGGGTTAGGTTTAGGGTTCGGGTTCGGGTTAGGGTTAGGGGTTAGGGTTCGGGTTCGGGTTAGGGTTAGGGTTAGGTTTCGGGTTAGGGCTAGGTGTTAGTGTTAGGGTTAGGGTTAGGGTTAGGTGTAGGGTTCGGATTAGGGTTAGGTTAGGGTTAGGGTTAGGGTTCTGTTTAGGGTTCGGGTTAGGGTTCGGGTTAGGGTTAGGGTTCGGGTTAGGGTTAGGTTTAGGGTTAGAGTTAGGGTTAGGGTTAGGGTCGGGTTAGGGATAGGTTTAGGGTTAGGGTTAGGGTTATGGTTCGGGTTAGGGTTAGGGTTAGGGTTCGGGTTAGGTTTCGGGTTCGGGTTAGGGTTAGGTGTTAGTGTTCAGGTTAGGGTTAGGGGTAGGGTTCGGGTTAGGGTTCGGGTTAGGGTTAGGGTTAGTGTTCGGGTTAGGGTTAGGGTTAGGGTTAGGGTTAGGGTTCGGGTTACGGTTAGGGTTCGGGATAGGGTTAGGGTTAGGGTTCGGGTTAGGGTTAGGTTTAGGGTTCAGGTTAGGGTTAGGGTTCGGGTTAGGGTTAGGGTTAGGGTTCGGGTTAGTGTTCGGGTTCGGGTTGGGGTTAGGGGTTAGTGTTCAGTTTAGGGTTAGGGTTAGGGTTCGGGTTAGGGTTCGGGTTAGGGTTAGGGTTAGGGTTATGGTTCGTGTTACGGTTAGGGTTCGGGTTACGGTTAGGGTTCGGGTTAGGGGTAGGGTAGGGTTCGTGTTAAGGTAGGGTTAGGGTTTGGGTTAGGGTTAGGGTTCGGGTTAGGGTTAGGGTTAGGTTTCGGGTTGGTGTTCGGGTTAGGGTTAGGGTTCGGGTTAGGGTTAGGGTTAGAGTTCGGGTTAGGGTTAGGGTTAGGGTTAGGTTTAGGGTTCGTGTTAGGGTTCGGGTTAGGGGTCGCGTTAGGGTTAGGGTTAGGGTTCGGGTTAGGGTTAGGTTTAGGGTTAGGGTTCAGGTTAGGGTTAGGGTTCGGTTTAGGATTAGGGTTAGGGTTCGGGTTCGGGTTAGGGTTAGGGTTGGGGTTTGGGTTAGGGTTCGGTTTAGGGTTCGGATTAGGGTTAGGGTTAGGGTTAGGTTTCGGGTTCAGGGTTAGGGTTAGGGTTAGGGTTCGGGTTAGTGTTCGGGTTAGGGTTAGGATTCGGGTAAAGGGTTAGGGTTCGGGTTCGGGTTAGGGTTAGGGTTAGGGTTCCGGTTAGGGTTAGGTTTAGGGTTCGGGTTAGGGTTAGGGTTAGGTTTAGTGTTAGGGTTCGGGTTAGGGTTCGGGTTAGGGTTAGGCCTAGGGTTAGGTTTCGGTTTAGGGTTATGGTTAGGGTTAGGTTTTGGGTTCGGGTTAGGGTTAGGGTTAGGGTTAGGATTCGGTTTAGGGTTAGGTTTCGGGTTAGGGTTAGGGTTAGGGTTCGGTTTAGGGTTAGGGTTAGGGTTCGGGTTCGGGCTAGGGTTAGGGTTGGGTTTCGGGTTAGGGTTAGGGTTAGGGTCGGGTGGGGGTTCGGGTTAGGGTTAGGGTAAGGGTTCGGGTTAGGGTTAGGGTTAGGTTTAGGGTTCGGGTTAGGTTTAGGGTTCGCGTTCGGGTTAGGGTTAGGGTTGGGGTTCGGGTTCGGGTTAGGTTTAGGGTTGGGGTTCGGGTTAGGGTTAGGATTCGGGTTAGGGTTAGGGTTAGGGTTAGGGTTAGTGTTCGGGTTAGGGTTAGGGTTAGGGTTAGGGTTCGGGTTAGGGTTAGGGTTCGGGTTAGGTTTAGGGTACGGGTTCGGGTTCGTTTTAGGGTTAGGGTTCGGTTTAGGGTTAGGGTTCGGGTTAGGGTCAGGGTTAAGTTTAGGGTTAGTGTTAGGTTTCGGGTTCAGGTTAGGGTTAGGGTTTGGGTGCGGGTTAGGTTTAGTGTTAGGGTTAGGGTTCGGGTTCGGGTTAGGTTTAGGGTTCGTGTTAGGGTTAGGGTTAGGGTTAGGGTTCGGTTTAGGGTTAGGGTTCGTGTTCGGGTTAGGGTTAGGGTTCGGGTTCGTCTTAGGGTTCGGGTTTGGGTTAGGGTTCGGGTTAGGGTTAGGGTTAGGTTTAGGGTTCGGGTTAGGTTTAGGGTTCGGTTTCGGGTTCGGGTTAGGGTTAGGGTTCGGGCTAGGGTTAGGGTTCGGGTTAGGGTTAGGGTTAGGGTTCTGGTTAGGGTTAGGGTTAGGGTTCGGTTTCGGGTTAGGTTTCGGTTTAGGGTTAAGGTTAGGGTTCGGGTTAGGGTTAGGGTTAGGGTTCGGGTTCAGGTTAGTGTTAGGTTTAGGGTTAGGGTTAGGTTTCGGATTAGGGTTAGGGGTAGGGTTCGGGTTAGGGTTTGTGTTCGGGTTAGTGTTAGGTTTAGGGTTAGGGTTAGGGTTCGGGTTAGGGTTAGGGTTAGTGTTAGGGTTAGGTTTGGTGTTAGCGTTAGGGTTAGGGTTAGGGTTAGGTTTAGGGTTAGGTTTCGGGTTCGGGTTAGGGTTAGGGTTTGGGTTAGGGTTACGTTTAGGGTTAGGTTTAGAGTTAGTGTTCGGGTTCAGGTTAGGGTTAGGGTGCGGGTTAGGTTTAGGGGTAGGGTTAGGGTTTGGTTTCGGGTTACGGTTAGGGTTCGTGTTAGGGTTAGGGTTCGGGTTAGGGTTAGGTTTAGTGTTCGGGTTAGGATTCGGGTTCGGGTAAGGGTTAGGGTTAGGGTTCGGGTTCGGGTTAGGGTTAGGGTTAGGTTTCGGGTTAGGGTTAGGGGTTAGTGTTAGGGTTAGGGTTCGGGTTAGGGTTAGGGTTCGGATTAGGGTTAGGTTAGGGTTAGGGTTAGGTTTAGTGTTAGGGTTCGGGTTAGGGTTCGGGTTAGGGTTCGGGCTAGGGTTAGGTTTCGGGTTAGGTTTAGTGTTAGGGTTAGGGTTAGGGTTAGGGTTAGGGTTCGGGTTCGGGTTAGGATTAGGGTTAGGGTTAGGTTTCGGGTTAGGGTTAGGGTTCGGGTTCGGGTTCGGGGTAGGGTTAGGGTTCGGGTTCGGGTTCGGATTCGGGTTAGGGGATAGGGTTCGGGTTAGGGTTAGGGTTAGGGTGCGGGTTAGGGTTAGGGTTAGGGTTAGAGTTAGGGTTCGGATTAGGGTTAGGGTTAGGGTTCGGGTTAGTGTTCGGGTTCGGGTTAGGGTTAGGGTTAGGGTTAGGTTTAGGGTTCGGGTTAGGGTTAGGGTTAGGGTTAGGGGTTAGGCTTAGGGTTAGGGTTCGGGTTCGGGTTAGGGTTAGGGTTATGTTTGGGGGTAAGGGTTAGGGTTCGGGTTAGGGTTAGGTTTAGGTTTAGGGTTAGTGTTCGGGTTAGGGTTATGGTTAGGGTTCGGGTTAGGTTTGGGTTAGGGTTAGGGTTAGGGTTAGGGTTCGGTGTAGGGTTAGGGTTAGTGTTTGTGTTAGGCTTAGTGTTAGGTTTAGGTTTCGGGTTAGGGTTCGGGTTAGGGTTAGGGTTAGGATTCGGGTTAGGGTTAGGGTTAGGTTTCGGGTTAGGGTTAGGGTTCGGGTTAGGGTTAGGTTTAGGGTTCGGGTTAGGGTTAGGGTTAGGGTTCGGTTTAGGGTTAGGGTTCGTGTTCGGGTTAGGGTTAGGGTTCGGGTTCGTGTTAGGGTTCGGGTTTGGGTTAGGGTTCGGGTTAGGGTTAGGGTTAGGTTTAGGGTTCGGGTTAGGTTTAGGGTTCGGGTTCGGGTTCGGGTTAGGGTTAGGGTTCGGGCTAGGGTTAGGGTTCGGGTTAGGGTTAGGGTTAGGGTTCTGGTTAGGGTTAGTGTTAGGGTTCGGGTTAGGGTTAGGGTTCGGTTTAGGGTTAGGGTTAGGTTTCGGGTTAGGGTTAGGGTTAGGGTTCGGGTTCAGGTTAGTGTTAGGTTTAGGGTTAGGGTTAGGGTTCGGATTAGGTTTAGGGGTAGGGTTCAGGTTAGGGTTCGTGTTCGGGTTAGTGTTAGGTTTAGGGTTAGGGTTAGGGTTCGGGTTAGGGTTAGGGTTAGTGTTAGCGTTAGTTTTGGTGTTAGGTTTAGGGTTAGGGTTAGGTTTACGGTTAGGGTTAGGTTTCGGGTTCGGGTTAGGGTTAGTGTTCGGGTTAGGGTTATGGTTAGGGTTCGGGTTAGGTTTGGGTTACGGTTAGGGTTAGGGTTAGGGTTCGGATTAGGGTTAGGGTTAGTGTTTGTGTTAGGCTTAGGGTTAGATTTAGGTTTCGGGTTAGGGTTCGGTTTAGGGTTAGGTTTCGGCTTAGGGTCCGGGTTAGGGTTAGGGATAGGATTCGGGTTAGGGTTAGGGTTAGGTTTCGGGTTAGGGTTAGGGTTCGGGTTAGGGTTAGGTTTAGGGTTCGGGTTAGGGTTAGGGTTAGGGTTCGGTTTAGGGTTAGGGTTCGTGTTCGGGTTAGGGTTAGGGTTCGGGTTCGTCTTAGGGTTCGGGTTTGGGTTAGGGTTCGGGTTAGGGTTAGGGTTAGGTTTAGGGTTCGGGTTAGGTTTAGGGTTCGGTTTCGGGTTCGGGTTAGGGTTAGGGTTCGGGCTAGGGTTAGGGTTCGGGTTAGGGTTAGGGTTAGGGTTCTGGTTAGGGTTAGGGTTAGGGTTCGGTTTCGGGTTAGGGTTCGGTTTAGGGTTAAGGTTAGGGTTCGGGTTAGGGTTAGGGTTAGGGTTCGGGTTCAGGTTAGTGTTAGGTTTAGGGTTAGGGTTAGGTTTCGGATTAGGGTTAGGGGTAGGGTTCGGGTTAGGGTTTGTGTTCGGGTTAGTGTTAGGTTTAGGGTTAGGGTTAGGGTTCGGGTTAGGGTTAGGGTTAGTGTTAGGGTTAGGTTTGGTGTTAGCGTTAGGGTTAGGGTTAGGGTTAGGTTTAGGGTTAGGTTTCGGGTTCTGGTTAGGGTTAGGGTTTGGGTTAGGGTTACGTTTAGGGTTAGGTTTAGAGTTAGTGTTCGGGTTCAGGTTAGGGTTAGGGTGCGGGTTAGGTTTAGGGGTAGGGTTAGGGTTCGGTTTCGGGTTACGGTTAGGGTTCGTGTTAGGGTTAGGGTTCGGGTTAGGGTTAGGTTTAGTGTTCGGGTAAGGATTCGGGTTCGGGTTAGGGTTAGGGTTAGGTTTCGGGTTAGGGTTAGGTGTTAGTGTTAGGGTTAGGGTTCGGGTTAGGGTTAGGGTTCGGATTAGGGTTAGGTTAGGGTTAGGGTTAGGTTTAGTGTTAGGGTTCGGGTTAGGGTTCGGGTTAGGGTTCGGGCTAGGGTTAGGTTTCGGGTTAGGTTTAGTGTTAGGGTTAGGGTTAGGGTTAGGGTTAGGGTTCGGGTACGGGTTAGGATTAGGGTTAGGGTTAGGGTTCGGGTTAGGGTTAGGGTTCGGGTTCGGGTTCGGGGTAGGGTTAGGGTTCGGGTTCGGGTTCGGATTCGGGTTAGGGGATAGGGTTCGGGTTAGGGTTAGGGTTCGGGTTAGTGTTAGGGTTAGTGTTAGGGTTAGGTTTGGTGTTAGGGTTAAGGTTAGAGTTAGGGTTAGGGTTAGTGTTAGGTTTCGGGTTCGGGTTAGAGTTAGGGTTTGGGTTAGGGCTACGTTTAGGGTTAGGGTTAGAGTTAGGGTTCGGGTTCGGGTTAGGGTTAGGGTTCGGGTTAGTGTTAGGGTTAGTGTTAGTGTTAGGGTTGGGGTTAGGGTTAGGGTTAGGGTTAGGGTTAGGGTTAGGGTTAGGTTTCGGGTTCAGTTAGGGTTCGGGTTCGGGATAGGGTTAGGGTGCGGGTTAGGTTTAGGGTTAGGGTTAGGGTTCGGGTTCGGGTTAGGGTTAGGGTTCGTGTTAGGGTTAGGGTTCGGGTTAGGGTTAGGGTTAGGGTTCGGGTTAGGGTTCGGTTTCGGGTTAGGGTTAGGGTTAGTGTTAGGGTTCGGGTTAGGGTTAGGGTTCGGGTTTGGGTTAGGGTTAGGGTTAGGGTTAGGTTTAGGGTTCGGGTTCGGGTTAGGGTTAGGGGTTAGGGTTCGGGTTCGGGTTAGGGTTAGGGTTAGGTTTCGGGTTAGGGCTAGGTGTTAGTGTTAGGGTTAGGGTTAGGGTTAGGTGTAGGGTTCGGATTAGGGTTAGGTTAGGGTTAGGGTTAGGGTTCTGTTTAGGGTTCGGGTTAGGGTTCGTGTTAGGGTTAGGGTTCGGGTTAGGGTTAGGTTTATGGTTAGAGTTAGGGTTAGGGTTAGGGTCGGGTTAGGGATAGGTTTAGGGTTAGGGTTAGGGTTATGGTTCGGGTTAGGGTTAGGGTTAGGGTTCGGGTTAGGGTTCGGGTTCGGGTTAGGGTTAGGTGTTAGTGTTCAGGTTAGGGTTAGGGGTAGGGTTCGGGTTAGGGTTCGGGTTAGGGTTAGGGTTAGTGTTCGGGTTAGGGTTAGGGTTAGGGTTAGGGTTAGGGTTCGGGTTACGGTTAGGGTTCGGGATAGGGTTAGGGTTAGGGTTCGGGTTAGGGTTAGGTTTAGGGTTCAGGTTAGGGTTAGGGTTCGGGTTAGGGTTAGGGTTAGGGTTCGGGTTAGTGTTCGGGTTCGGGTTGGGGTTAGGGGTTAGTGTTCAGTTTAGGGTTAGGGTTAGGGTTCGGGTTAGGGTTCGGGTTAGGGTTAGGGTTAGGGTTATGGTTCGTGTTACGGTTAGGGTTCGGGTTACGGTTAGGGTTCGGGTTAGGGTTAGGGTAGGGTTCGTGTTAAGGTAGGGTTAGGGTTTGGGTTAGGGTTAGGGTTCGGGTTAGGGTTAGGGTTAGGTTTCGGGTTGGTGTTCGGGTTAGGGTTAGGGTTCGGGTTAGGGTTAGGGTTAGAGTTCGGGTTAGGGTTAGGGTTAGGGTTAGGTTTAGGGTTCGTGTTAGGGTTCGGGTTAGGGGTCGCGTTAGGGTTAGGGTTAGGGTTCGGGTTAGGGTTAGGTTTAGGGTTAGGGTTCGGGTTAGGGTTAGGGTTCGGTTTAGGATTAGGGTTAGGGTTCGGGTTCGGGTTAGGGTTAGGGTTGGGGTTTGGGTTAGGGTTCGGTTTAGGGTTCGGATTAGGGTTAGGGTTAGGGTTAGGTTTCGGGTTCAGGGTTAGGGTTAGGGTTAGGGTTCGGGTTAGTGTTCGGGTTAGGGTTAGGATTCGGGTAAAGGGTTAGGGTTCGGGTTCGGGTTAGGGTTAGGGTTAGGGTTCCGGTTAGGGTTAGGTTTAGGGTTCGGGTTAGGGTTAGGGTTAGGTTTAGTGTTAGGGTTCGGGTTAGGGTTCGGGTTAGGGTTAGGGCTAGGGTTAGGTTTCGGTTTAGGGTTAGGGTTAGGGTTAGGTTTTGGGTTCGGGTTAGGGTTAGGGTTAGGGTTAGGATTCGGGTTAGGGTTAGGTTTCGGGTTAGGGTTAGGGTTAGGGTTCGGTTTAGGTTTAGGGTTAGGGTTCGGGTTCGGGCTAGGGTTAGGGTTGGGTTTCGGTTTAGGGTTAGGGTTAGGGTCGGGTGAGGGTTCGGGTTAGGGTTAGGGTAAGGGTTCGGGTTAGGGTTAGGGTTAGGTTTAGGGTTCGGGTTAGGGTTAGGGTTCGCGTTCGGGTTAGGGTTAGGGTTGGGGTTCGGGTTCGGGTTAGGTTTAGGGTTGGGGTTCGGGTTAGGGTTAGGATTCGGGTTAGGGTTAGGGTTAGGGTTAGGGTTAGTGTTCGGGTTAGGGTTAGGGTTAGGGTTAGGGTTAGGGTTCGGGTTAGGGTTAGGGTTCGGGTTAGGTTTAGGGTACGGGTTCGGGTTCGTTTTAGGGTTAGGGTTCGGTTTAGGGTTAGGGTTCGGGTTAGGGTCAGGGTTAGGTTTAGGGTTAGTGTTAGGTTTCGGGTTCAGGTTAGGGTTAGGGTTTGGGTGCGGGTTAGGTTTAGTGTTAGGGTTAGGGTTCGGGTTCGGGTTAGGGTTAGGGTTCGTGTTAGGGTTAGGGTTAGGGTTAGGGTTCGGTTTAGGGTTAGGGTTCGTGTTCGGGTTAGGGTTAGGGTTCGGGTTCGTCTTAGGGTTCGGGTTTGGGTTAGGGTTCGGGTTAGGGTTAGGGTTAGGTTTAGGGTTCGGGTTAGGTTTAGGGTTCGGTTTCGGGTTCGGGTTAGGGTTAGGGTTCGGGCTAGGGTTAGGGTTCGGGTTAGGGTTAGGGTTAGGGTTCTGGTTAGGGTTAGGGTTAGGGTTCGGTTTCGGGTTAGGGTTCGGTTTAGGGTTAAGGTTAGGGTTCGGGTTAGGGTTAGGGTTAGGGTTCGGGTTCAGGTTAGTGTTAGGTTTAGGGTTAGGGTTAGGTTTCGGATTAGGGTTAGGGGTAGGGTTCGGGTTAGGGTTTGTGTTCGGGTTAGTGTTAGGTTTAGGGTTAGGGTTAGGGTTCGGGTTAGGGTTAGGGTTAGTGTTAGGGTTAGGTTTGGTGTTAGCGTTAGGGTTAGGGTTAGGGTTAGGTTTAGGGTTAGGTTTCGGGTTCGGGTTAGGGTTAGGGTTTGGGTTAGGGTTACGTTTAGGGTTAGGTTTAGAGTTAGTGTTCGGGTTCAGGTTAGGGTTAGGGTGCGGGTCGGTTTAGGGGTAGGGTTAGGGTTTGGTTTCGGGTTACGGTTAGGGTTCGTGTTAGGGTTAGGGTTCGGGTTAGGGTTAGGTTTAGTGTTCGGGTTAGGATTCGGGTTCGGGTAAGGGTTAGGGTTAGGGTTCGGGTTCGGGTTAGGGTTAGGGTTAGGTTTCGGGTTAGGGTTAGGGGTTAGTGTTAGGGTTAGGGTTCGGGTTAGGGTTAGGGTTCGGATTAGGGTTAGGTTAGGGTTAGGGTTAGGTTTAGTGTTAGGGTTCGGGTTAGGGTTCGGGTTAGGGTTCGGGCTAGGGTTAGGTTTCGGGTTAGGTTTAGTGTTAGGGTTAGGGTTAGGGTTAGGGTTAGGGTTCGGGTTCGGGTTAGGATTAGGGTTAGGGTTAGGTTTCGGGTTAGGGTTAGGGTTCGGGTTCGGGTTCGGGGTAGGGTTAGGGTTCGGTTTCGGGTTCGGATTCGGGTTAGGGGATAGGGTTCGGGTTAGGGTTAGGGTTAGGGTGCGGGTTAGGGTTAGGGTTAGGGTTAGAGTTAGGGTTCGGATTAGGGTTAGGGTTAGGGTTCGGGTTAGTGTTCGGGTTCGGGTTAGGGTTAGGGTTAGGGTTAGGTTTAGGGTTCGGGTTAGGGTTAGGGTTAGGGTTAGGGGTTAGGCTTAGGGTTAGGGTTCGGGTTCGGGTTAGGGTTAGGGTTATGTTTGGGGTTAAGGGTTAGGGTTCGGGTTAGGGTTAGGGTTAGGTTTAGGGTTAGTGTTCGGGTTAGGGTTATGGTTAGGGTTCGGGTTAGGTTTGGGTTAGGGTTAGGGTTAGGGTTAGGGTTCGGTGTAGGGTTAGGGTTAGTGTTTGTGTTAGGCTTAGGGTTAGGTTTAGGTTTCGGGTTAGGGTTCGGGTTAGGGTTAGGGTTAGGATTCGGGTTAGGGTTAGGGTTAGGTTTCGGGTTAGGGTTAGGGTTCGGGTTAGGGTTAGGTTTAGGGTTCGGGTTAGGGTTAGGGTTAGGGTTCGGTTTAGGGTTAGGGTTCGTGTTCGGGTTAGGGTTAGGGTTCGGGTTCGTGTTAGGGTTCGGGTTTGGGTTAGGGTTCGGGTTAGGGTTAGGGTTAGGTTTAGGGTTCGGGTTAGGTTTAGGGTTCGGGTTCGGGTTCGGGTTAGGGTTAGGGTTCGGGCTAGGGTTAGGGTTCGGGTTAGGGTTAGGGTTAGGGTTCTGGTTAGGGTTAGTGTTAGGGTTCGGGTTAGGGTTAGGGTTCGGTTTAGGGTTAGGGTTAGGTTTCGGGTTAGGGTTAGGGTTAGGGTTCGGGTTCAGGTTAGTGTTAGGTTTAGGGTTAGGGTTAGGGTTCGGATTAGGTTTAGGGGTAGGGTTCAGGTTAGGGTTCGTGTTCGGGTTAGTGTTAGGTTTAGGGTTAGGGTTAGGGTTCGGGTTAGGGTTAGGGTTAGTGTTAGCGTTAGTTTTGGTGTTAGGTTTAGGGTTAGGGTTAGGTTTACGGTTAGGGTTAGGTTTCGGGTTCGGGTTAGGGTTAGTGTTCGGGTTAGGGTTATGGTTAGGGTTCGGGTTAGGTTTGGGTTACGGTTAGGGTTAGGGTTAGGGTTCGGATTAGGGTTAGGGTTAGTGTTTGTGTTAGGCTTAGGGTTAGATTTAGGTTTCGGGTTAGGGTTCGGTTTAGGGTTAGGTTTCGGCTTAGGGTCCGGGTTAGGGTTAGGGATAGGATTCGGGTTAGGGTTAGGGTTAGGTTTCGGGTTAGGGTTAGGGTTCGGGTTAGGGTTAGGTTTAGGGTTCGGGTTAGGGTTAGGGTTAGGGTTCGGTTTAGGGTTAGGGTTCGTGTTCGGGTTAGGGTTAGGGTTCGGGTTCGTCTTAGGGTTCGGGTTTGGGTTAGGGTTCGGGTTAGGGTTAGGGTTAGGTTTAGGGTTCGGGTTAGGTTTAGTGTTCGGTTTCGGGTTCGGGTTAGGGTTAGGGTTCGGGCTAGGTTTAGGGTTCGGGTTAGGGTTAGGGTTAGGGTTCTGGTTAGGGTTAGGGTTAGGGTTCGGTTTCGGGTTAGGGTTCGGTTTAGGGTTAAGGTTAGGGTTCGGGTTAGGGTTAGGGTTAGGGTTCGGGTTCAGGTTAGTGTTAGGTTTAGGGTTAGGGTTAGGTTTCGGGTTAGGGTTAGGGGTAGGGTTCGGGTTAGGGTTTGTGTTCGGGTTAGTGTTAGGTTTAGGGTTAGGGTTAGGGTTCGGGTTAGGGTTAGGGTTAGTGTTAGGGTTAGGTTTGGTGTTAGCGTTAGGGTTAGGGTTAGGGTTAGGTTTAGGGTTAGGTTTCGGGTTCGGGTTAGGGTTAGGGTTTGGGTTAGGGTTACGTTTAGGTTTAGGTTTAGAGTTAGTGTTCGGGTTCAGGTTAGGGTTAGGGTGCGGGTTAGGTTTAGGGGTAGGGTTAGGGTTCGGTTTCGGGTTACGGTTAGGGTTCGTGTTAGGGTTAGGGTTCGGGTTAGGGTTAGGTTTAGTGTTCGGGTAAGGATTCGGGTTCGGGTAAGGGTTAGGGTTAGGGTTCGGGTTCGGGTTAGGGTTAGGGTTAGGTTTCGGGTTAGGGTTAGGGGTTAGTGTTAGGGTTAGGGTTCGGGTTAGGGTTAGGGTTCGGATTAGGGTTAGGTTAGGGTTAGGGTTAGGTTTAGTGTTAGGGTTCGTGTTAGGGTTCGGGTTAGGGTTCGGGCTAGGGTTAGGTTTCGGGTTAGGTTTTGTGTTAGGGTTAGGGTTAGGGTTAGGGTTAGGGTTCGGGTTCGGGTTAGGATTAGGGTTAGGGTTAGGGTTCGGGTTAGGGTTAGGGTTCGGGTTCGGGTTCGGGGTAGGGTTAGGGTTCGGGTTCGGGTTCGGATTCGGGTTAGGGGATAGGGTTCGGGTTAGGGTTAGGGTTAGGGTGCGGGTTAGGGTTAGGGTTAGGGTTAGAGTTAGGGTTCGGATTAGGGTTAGGGTTAGGGTTCGGGTTAGTGTTCGGGTTCGGGTTAGGGTTAGGGTTAGGGTTAGGTTTAGGGTTCGGGTTAGGGTTAGGGTTAGGGTTAGGGGTTAGGCTTAGGGTTAGGGTTCGGGTTCGGGTTAGGGTTAGGGTTATGTTTGGGGGTAAGGGTTAGGGTTCGGGTTAGGGTTAGGGTTAGGTTTAGGGTTAGTGTTCGGGTTAGGGTTATGGTTAGGGTTCGGGTTAGGTTTGGGTTAGGGTTAGGGTTAGGGTTAGGGTTCGGTGTAGGGTTAGGGTTAGTGTTTGTGTTAGGCTTAGGGTTAGGTTTAGGTTTCGGGTTAGGGTTCGGGTTAGGGTTAGGGTTAGGATTCGGGTTAGGGTTAGGGTTAGGTTTCGGGTTAGGGTTAGGGTTCGGGTTAGGGTTAGGTTTAGGGTTCGGGTTAGGGTTAGGGTTAGGGTTCGGTTTAGGGTTAGGGTTCGTGTTCGGGTTAGGGTTAGGGTTCGGGTTCGTGTTAGGGTTCGGGTTTGGGTTAGGGTTCGGGTTAGGGTTAGGGTTAGGTTTAGGGTTCGGGTTAGGTTTAGGGTTCGGGTTCGGGTTCGGGTTAGGGTTAGGGTTCGGGCTAGGGTTAGGGTTCGGGTTAGGGTTAGGGTTAGGGTTCTGGTTAGGGTTAGTGTTAGGGTTCGGGTTAGGGTTAGGGTTCGGTTTAGGGTTAGGGTTAGGTTTCGGGTTAGGGTTAGGGTTAGGGTTCGGGTTCAGGTTAGTGTTAGGTTTAGGGTTAGGGTTAGGGTTCGGATTAGGTTTAGGGGTAGGGTTCAGGTTAGGGTTCGTGTTCGGGTTAGTGTTAGGTTTAGGGTTAGGGTTAGGGTTCGGGTTAGGGTTAGGGTTAGTGTTAGCGTTAGTTTTGGTGTTAGGTTTAGGGTTAGGGTTAGGGTTACGGTTAGGGTTAGGTTTCGGGTTCGGGTTAGGGTTAGTGTTCGGGTTAGGGTTATGGTTAGGGTTCGGGTTAGGTTTGGGTTACGGTTAGGGTTAGGGTTAGGGTTTGGATTAGGTTTAGGGTTAGTGTTTGTGTTAGGCTTAGGGTTAGATTTAGGTTTCGGGTTAGGGTTCGGTTTAGGGTTAGGTTTCGGCTTAGGGTCCGGGTTAGGGTTAGGGATAGGATTCGGGTTAGGGTTAGGGTTAGGTTTCGGGTTAGGGTTAGGGTTCGGTTTAGGGTTAGGTTTAGGGTTCGGGTTAGGGTTAGGGTTAGGGTTCGGTTTAGGGTTAGGGTTCGTGTTCGGGTTAGGGTTAGGGTTCGGGTTCGTCTTAGGGTTCGGGTTTGGGTTAGGGTTCGGGTTAGGGTTAGGGTTAGGTTTAGGGTTCGGGTTAGGTTTAGGGTTCGGTTTCGGGTTCGGGTTAGGGTTAGGGTTCGGGCTAGGGTTAGGGTTCGGGTTAGGGTTAGGGTTAGGGTTCTGGTTAGGGTTAGGGTTAGGGTTCGGTTTCGGGTTAGGGTTCGGTTTAGGGTTAAGGTTAGGGTTCGGGTTAGGGTTAGGGTTAGGGTTCGGGTTCAGGTTAGTGTTAGGTTTAGGGTTAGGGTTAGGTTTCGGATTAGGGTTAGGGGTAGGGTTCGGGTTAGGGTTTGTGTTCGGGTTAGTGTTAGGTTTAGGGTTAGGGTTAGGGTTCGGGTTAGGGTTAGGGTTAGTGTTAGGGTTAGGTTTGGTGTTAGCGTTAGGGTTAGGGTTAGGGTTAGGTTTAGGGTTAGGTTTCGGGTTCGGGTTAGGGTTAGGGTTTGGGTTAGGGTTACGTTTAGGGTTAGGTTTAGAGTTAGTGTTCGGGTTCAGGTTAGGGTTAGGGGGCGGGTTAGGTTTAGGGGTAGGGTTAGGGTTCGGTTTCGGGTTACGGTTAGGGTTCGTGTTAGGGTTAGGGTTCGGGTTAGGGTTAGGTTTAGTGTTCGGGTTAGGATTGGGTTCGGGTAAGGGTTAGGGTTAGGGTTCGGGTTCGGGTTAGGGTTAGGGTTAGGTTTCGGGTTAGGGTTAGGGGTTAGTGTTAGGGTTAGGGTTCGGGTTAGGGTTAGGGTTCGGATTAGGGTTAGGTTAGGGTTAGGGTTAGGTTTAGTGTTAGGGTTCGGGTTAGGGTTCGGGTTAGGGTTCGGGCTAGGGTTAGGTTTCGGGTTAGGTTTAGTGTTAGGGTTAGGGTTAGGGTTAGGGTTAGGGTTCAGGTTCGGGTTAGGATTAGGGTTAGGGTTAGGGTTCGGGTTAGGGTTAGGGTTCGGGTTCGGGTTCGGGGTAGGGTTAGGGTTCGGGTTCGGGTTCGGATTCGGGTTAGGGGATAGGGTTCGGGTTAGGGTTAGGGTTAGGTTTCGGGTTAGGGTTAGGGTTATGGTTAGAGTTAGGGTTCGGATTAGGGTTAGGTTTAGGGTTCGGTTTAGGGATCGGGTTCGGGTTCGGGGTAGGGTTAGGGTTCGGGTTCGGGTTCGGATTCGGGTTAGGGGATAGGGTTCGGGTTAGGGTTAGGGTTAGGGTGCGGGTTAGGGTTAGGGTTAGGGTTAGAGTTAGGGTTCGGTTTAGGGTTAGGGTTAGGGTTCGGGTTAGTGTTCGGGTTCGGGTTAGGGTTAGGGTTAGGGTTAGGTTTAGGGTTCGGGTTAGGGTTAGGGTTAGGGTTAGGGGTTAGGCTTAGGGTTAGGGTTCGGGTTCGGGTTAGGGTTAGGGTTATGTTTGGGGGTAAGGGTTAGGGTTCGGGTTAGGGTTAGGGTTAGGTTTAGGGTTGGTGTTCGGGTTAGGGTTATGGTTAGGGTTCGGGTTAGGTTTGGGTTAGGGTTAGGGTTAGGGTTAGGGTTCGGTGTAGGGTTAGGGTTAGTGTTTGTGTTAGGCTTAGGGTTAGGTTTAGGTTTCGGGTTAGGGTTCGGGTTAGGGTTAGGGTTAGGATTCGGGTTAGGGTTAGGGTTAGGTTTCGGGGTAGGGTTAGGGTTCGGGTTAGGGTTAGGTTTAGGGTTCGGGTTAGGGTTAGGGTTAGGGTTCGGTTTAGGGTTAGGGTTCGTGTTCGGGTTAGGGTTAGGGTTCGGGTTCGTGTTAGGGTTCGGGTTTGGGTTAGGGTTCGGGTTAGGGTTAGGGTTAGGTTTAGGGTTCGGGTTAGGTTTAGGGTTTGGGTTCGGGTTCGGGTTAGGGTTAGGGTTCGGGCTAGGGTTAGGGTTCGGGTTAGGGTTAGGGTTAGGGTTCTGGTTAGGGTTAGTGTTAGGGTTCGGGTTAGGGTTAGGGTTCGGTTTAGGGTTAGGGTTAGGTTTCGGGTTAGGGTTAGGGTTAGGGTTCGGGTTCAGGTTAGTGTTAGGTTTAGGGTTAGGGTTAGGGTTCGGATTAGGTTTAGGGATAGGGTTCAGGTTAGGGTTCGTGTTAGGGTTAGTGTTAGGTTTAGGGTTAGGGTTAGGGTTCGGGTTAGGGTTAGGGTTAGTGTTAGCGTTAGTTTTGGTGTTAGGTTTAGGGTTAGGGTTAGGGTTACGGTTAGGGTTAGGTTTCGGGTTCGGGTTAGGGTTAGTGTTCGGGTTAGGGTTATGGTTAGGGTTCGGGTTAGGTTTGGGTTACGGTTAGGGTTAGGGTTAGGGTTCGGTTTAGGGTTAGGGTTAGTGTTTGTGTTAGGCTTAGGGTTAGATTTAGGTTTCGGGTTAGGGTTCGGTTTAGGGTTAGGTTTCGGCTTAGGGTCCGGGTTAGGGTTAGGGATAGGATTCGGGTTAGGGTTAGGGTTAGGTTTCGGGTTAGGGTTAGGGTTCGGGTTAGGGTTAGGTTTAGGGTTCGGGTTAGGGTTAGGGTTAGGGTTCGGTTTAGGGTTAGGGTTCGTGTTCGGGTTAGGGTTAGGGTTCGGGTTCGTGTTAGGGTTCGGGTTTGGGTTAGGGTTCGGGTTAGGGTTAGGGTTAGGTTTAGGGTTCGGGTTAGGGTTCGGGTTAGGGTTCGGGTTAGGGTTAGGGTTAGGGTTAGGGTTAGTGTTCAGGTTAGGGTTATGGTTAGGGTTCGGGTTAGGTTTGGGTTAGGGTTAGGGTTAGGGTTAGGGTTCGGTTTAGGGTTAGGGTTAGTGTTTGTGTTAGGCTTAGGGTTAGGTTTAGGTTTCGGGTTAGGGTTCGGGTTAGGCTTAGGTTTAGGGTTTGGGTTAGGTTTAGGGTTAGGGTTCGGTTTAGGGTTAGGGTTCGAGTTCCGGTTAGGGTTAGGGTTCGGGTTCGTGTTAGGGTTAGGGTTCGGGTTAGGGTTAGGGTTCGGGTTAGGGTTAGGGTTAGGTTTAGGGTTCGGGTTAGGTTTAGGGTTCGGGTTCGGGTTCGGGTTAGAGTTAGGGTTCGGGCTAGGGTTAGGGTTCGGGTTAGGGTTAGGGTTAGGGTTCTGGTTAGGGTTAGTGTTAGGGTTCGGGTTAGGGTTAGGGTTCGGTTTAGGGTTAGGGTTAGGGTTCGGGTTAGGGTTAGGTTTAGGGTTCGGGTTCAGGTTAGTGTTAGGTTTAGGATTAGGGTTCGGGTTCGGATTAGGGTTAGGGGTAGGGTTCGGGTTAGGGTTCGTGTTCGGGTTAGTGTTAGTTTTAGGGTTAGGGTTAGGGTTCGGGTTAGGGTTAGGGTTAGTGTTAGCGTTAGGTTTGGTGTTAGGGTTAGGGTTAGGGTTAGGGTTAGGGTTAGGGTTAGGGTTAGGTTTCGGGTTCGGGTTAGGGTTAGAGTTTGGGTTAGGGTTACGTTTAGGGTTAGGGTTAGAGTCAGTGTTCGGGTTCAGGTTAGGGTTAGGGTGCGGGTTAGGTTTAGGGTTAGGGTTAGGGTTCGGTTTCGGGTTACGGTTAGGGTTCGTGTTCGGGTTAGGGTTCGGGTTAGGGTTAGGTTTAGTGTTCGGGTTAGGATTCGGGTTCGGGTTAGGGTTAGGGTTAGGGTTCGGGTTAGGGTTCGGGTTCGGGTTGGGGTTAGGGGTTAGTGTTCAGGTTAGGGTTAGGGTTAGGGTTCCGGTTAGGGTTAGGGTTAGGGTTCAGTTTAGGGTTAGGGTTAGGGTTATGGTTCGTGTTACGGTTAGGGTTTGGGTTACGGTTAGGGTTCGGGTTCGGGTTAGGGTTAGGGTTAGGTTTCGGGTTAGGGTTAGGGTTAGGGTTAGAGTTAGGGTTCGGATTAGGGTTAGGTTTAGGGTTCGGTTTAGGGATCGGGTTCGGGTTCGGGTTAGGGTTAGGGTTAGGTTTAGGGTTCGGGTTAGGGTTAGGGTTAGGGTTAGGGTTCGTATTACGGTTAGGGTTTGGGTTACGGTTAGGGTTCGGTTTAGGGTTAGGGTAGGGTTCGGGTTAAGGTAGGGTTAGGGTTTGGGTTAGGGTTAGGGTTCGGGTTAGGGTTAGGGTTAGGGTTCAGGTTAAGGTAGGGTTAGGGTTAGGGTTCGGGTTAGGGTTAGGGTTAGAGTTCGGGTTAGGGTTAGGGTTAAGGTTAGGTTTAGGTTTCGTGTTAGGGTTCGGGTTAGGGGTCGGGTTAGGGTTAGGGTTAGGGTTCGGGTTAGGGTTAGGTTTAGGGTTAGTGTTCGGGTTAGGGTTAGGTTTCGGTTTAGGGTTCGGGTTAGGGTTAGGGTTAGGGTTAGGGTTCGGGTTCGGGGTTAGGGTTAGGGTTAGGGTTCGGGTTAGTGTTCGGGTTAGGGTTAGGATTCGGGTAAAGGGTTAGGGTTCGGGTTCGGGTTAGGGTTAGGGTTAGGGTTCCGGTTAGGGTTAGGTTTAGGGTTCGGGTTAGGGTTAGGGTTAGGTTTAGTGTTAGGGTTCGGGTTTGGGTTCGGGTTAGGGTTAGGGCTAGGGTTAGGTTTCGGGTTCGGGTTAGGATTAGGGTTAGGGTTCGGGTTAGGGTTAGGGTTCGGGTTCGGGTTCGGGGTAGGGTTAGGGTTCGGGTTCGTGTTCGGATTCGGGTTAGGGGATAGGGTTCGGGTTAGGGTTAGGGTTAGGGTTCGGGTTAGGGTTAGGGTTAGGGTTAGAGTTAGGGTTCGGATTAGGGTTAGGTTTAGGGTTCGGTTTAGGGTTCGGTTTCGGGTTCGGGTTAGGGTTAGGGTTAGGTTTAGGGTTCGGGTTCGGGTTAGGGTTAGGGTTAGGGTTAGGGTTTAGGCTTAGGGTTAGGGTTCGGGTTCGGGTTCGGGTTAGGGTTAGGGTTATGTTTGGGGGTAAGTGTTAGGGTTCGGGTTAGGGTTAGGGTTAGGGTTAGGGTTAGTGTTCGGGTTAGGGTTAGGGTTAGGGTTCGGGTTAGGTTTGGGTTAGGGTTAGGGTTAGGGTTAGGGTTCGGTTTAGGGTTAGCCTTAGGGTTTGTGTTAGGGTTAGGGTTAGGTTTAGGTTTCGGGTTAGGGTTCGGGTTAGGGTTAGGGTTAGGTTTAGGGTTCGGGTTAGGGTTAGGGTTAGGGTTCGGTTTAGGGTTAGGGTTCGTGTTCGGGTTAGGGTTAGGGTTCGGGTTCGTGTTAGGGTTCGGGTTTGGGTTAGTGTTCGGGTTAGGGTTAGGGTTAGGTTTAGGGTTCGGGTTAGGTTTAGGGTTCGGTTTCGGGTACGGGTTAGGGTTAGGGTTCGGGCTAGGGTTAGGGTTCGGGTTAGGGTTAGGGTTAGGGTTCTGGTTAGGGTTAGGGTTAGGGTTCGGGTTAGTGTTAGGTTTCGGTTTAGGGTTAAGGTTAGGGTTCGGGTTAGGGTTAGGGTTAGGGTTCGGGTTCAGGTTAGTGTTAGGTTTAGGGTTAGGGTTAGGGTTCGGATTAGGGTTAGGTGTAGGGTTCGGGTTAGGGTTTGTGTTCGGGTTAGTGTTAGGTTTAGGGTTAGGGTTAGGGTTCGGGTTAGGGTTAGGGTTAGTGTTAGGGTTAGGTTTGGTGTTAGGGTTAGGGTTAGGGTTAGGGTTAGGGTTAGGGTTAGGTTTCGGGTTCGGGTTAGGGTTAGGGTTTGGGTTAGGGTTACGTTTAGGGTTAGGGTTAGAGTTAGTGTTCGGGTTCAGGTTAGGGTTAGGGTGCGGGTTAGGTTTAGGGGTAGGGTTAGGGTTCGGTTTCGGGTTACAGTTAGGGTTCGTGTTAGGGTTAGGGTTCGGGTTAGGGTTAGGTTTAGTGTTCGGGTTAGGATTCGGGTTCGGGTTAGGGTTAGGGTTAGGATTCGGGTTAGGGTTAGGGTTCGGGTTCGGGTAAGGGTTAGGGTTAGGTTTCGGGTTAGGGTTAGGGGTTAGTGTTAGGGTTAGCGTTAGGGTTAGGGTTAGGGTTCGGATTAGGGTTAGGTTAGGGTTCGGATTAGGGTTAGGGTTAGGGTTCGGGTTAGTGTTCCGGTTCGGGTTAGGATTAGGGTTAGGGTTAGATTTAGGGTTCGGGTTAGGGTTAGGGTTAGGGTTAGGGTTAGGGGTTAGGCTTAGGGTTAGGGTTCGGGTTCGGGTTAGGGTTAGGGTTATGTTTGGGGGTAAGTGTTAGGGTTCGGGTTAGGGTTAGGGTTAGGGTTAGGGTTAGGGTTAGGGTTCGGGTTAGGGTTAGGGTTAGGGTTCGGGTTCAGGTTAGTGTTAGGTTTAGGGTTAGGGTTAGGGTTCGGATTAGGGTTAGGGGTAGGGTTCGGGTTAGGGTTCGTGTTCGGGTTAGTGTTAGGTTTAGGGTTAGGGTTAGGGTTCGGGTTAGGGTTAGGGTTAGTGTTAGCGTTAGTTTTGGTGTTAGGTTTAGGGTTAGGGTTAGGGTTAGGGTTAGGGTTAGGTTTCGGGTTCGGGTTAGGGTTAGTGTTCGGGTTAGGGTTATGGTTAGGGTTCGGGTTAGGTTTGGGTTACGGTTAGGGTTAGGGTTAGGGTTCGGTTTAGGGTTAGGGTTAGTGTTTGTGTTAGGCTTAGGGTTAGATTTAGGTTTCGGGTTAGGGTTCGGTTTAGGGTTAGGTTTCGGCTTAGGGTTCGGGTTAAGGTTAGGGATAGGATTCGGGTTAGGGTTAGGGTTAGGTTTCGGGTTAGGGTTAGGGTTCGGGTTAGGGTTAGGTTTAGGGTTCGGGTTAGGGTTAGGGTTAGGGTTCGGTTTAGGGTTAGGGTTCGTGTTCGGGTTAGGGTTAGGGTTCGGGTTCGTGTTAGGGTTCGGGTTTGGGTTAGGGTTCTGGTTAGGGTTAGGGTTAGGTTTAGGGTTCGGGTTAGGGTTCGGGTTAGGGTTAGGGTTAGGGTTAGGGGTTAGGCTTAGGGTTAGGGTTCGGGTTCGGGTTAGGGTTAGGGTTATGTTTCGGGGTAAGGGTTAGGGTTCGGGTTAGGGTTAGGGTTAGGGTTATGGTTAGTGTTCAGGTTAGGGTTATGGTTAGGATTCGGGTTAGGTTTGGGTTAGGGTTAGGGTTAGGGTTAGGGTTCGGTTTAGGGTTAGGGTTAGTGTTTGTGTTAGGCTTATGGTTAGGTTTAGGTTTCGGGTTAGGGTTCGGGTTAGGGTTAGGTTTACGGTTCGGGTTAGGTTTAGGGTTAGGGTTCGGTTTAGGGTTAGGATTCGTGTTCCGGTTAGGGTTAGGGTTCGGGTTCGTGTTAGGGTTCGGGTTTGGGTTAGGGTTAGGTTTAGGGTTCGGGTTAGGTTTAGGGTTCGGGTTCGGGTTCGGGTTAGAGTTAGGGTTCGGGCTAGGGTTAGGGTTCGGGTTAGGGTTAGGGTTAGGGTTCTGGTTAGGGTTAGTGTTAGGGTTCGGGTTAGGGTTATGGTTCGGTTTAGGGTTAGGGTTAGGGTTCGGGTTAGGGTTAGGGTTAGGGTTCGGGTTCAGGTTAGTGTTAGGTTTAGGGTTAGGGTTAGGGTTCGGATTAGGGTTAGGGGTAGGGTTCGGGTTAGGGTTCGTGTTCGGGTTAGTGTTAGGTTTAGGGTTAGGGTTAGGGTTCGGGTTAGGGTTAGGGTTAGTGTTAGCGTTAGTTTTGGTGTTAGGGTTAGGGTTAGGGTTAGCTTAGGGTTAGGGTTAGGTTTCGGGTTCGGGTTAGGGTTAGAGTTTGGGTTAGGGTTACGTTTAGGGTTAGGGTTAGAGTTAGTGTTCGGGTTCAGGTTAGGGTTAGGGTGCGGGTTAGGTTTAGGGTTAGGGTTAGGGTTCGGTTTCGGGTTACGGTTAGGGTTCGTGTTAGGGTTAGGGTTCGGGTTAGGGTTAGGTTTAGTGTTCGGGTTAGGATTCGGGTTCGGGTTAGGGTTAGGGTTAGGGTTCGGGTTAGGGTTCGGGTTCGGGTTGGGGTTAGGGGTTAGTGTTCAGGTTAGGGTTAGGGTTAGGGTTCGGGTTAGGGTTCGGGTTAGGGTTAGGGTTAGGGTTCAGGTTAGGGTTAGGGTTAGGGTTATGGTTCGTGTTACGGTTAGGGTTTGGGTTACGGTTAGGGTTCGGGTTAGGGTTAGGGTTAGGGTTCGGGTTAAGGTAGGGTTAGGGTTTGTGTTAGGGTTAGGGTTCGGGTTAGGGTTAGGGTTAGGTTCGGGTTAGGGTTCGGGTTAGGGTTAGGGTTCGGGTTAGGGTTAGGTTTAGAGTTTGGGTTAGGGTTAGGGTTAAGGTTAGGTTTAGGGTTCGTGTTAGGGTTCGGGTTAGGGGTCGGGTTAGGGATAGGGTTAGGGTTCGGGTTAGGGTTAGGTTTAGGGTTAGTGTTCGGGTTAGGGTTAGGGTTCGGTTTAGGGTTCGGGTTCGGGTTAGGATTAGGGTTAGGGTTAGGGTTCGGGTTAGGGTTAGGTTTCGGGTTCGGTTTCGTGGTAGGGTTAGGGTTCGGGTTCAGGTTCGGATTCCGGTTGCGGGATAGGGTTCGGGTTAGGGTTAGGTTTAGGGTTCCGGTTAGGGTTAGGGTTAGGGTTAGAGTTAGGGTTCGGATTAGGGTTAGGGTTAGGGTTCGGGTTAGGGTTCGGGTTCGGGTTAGGGTTAGGGTTAGGGTTAGGGTTAGGTTTAGGGTTCGGGTTAGGGTTAGGGTTAGGGTTCGGTTTAGTGTTAGGGTTCGTGGTCGGGTTAGGTTTAGGGTTCGGGTTCGTGTTAGGGTTCGGGTTTGGGTTAGGGTTCGGGTTAGGGTTAGGGTTAGGTTTAGGGTTCGGGTTAGGTTTAGGGTTCGGGTTCGGGTCGGGTTAGGGTTAGGGTTCGGGCTAGGGTTAGGGTTCAGGTTAGGGTTAGGTTTAGGGTTCTGGTTAGGTTTAGGGTTCGGGTTAGGTTTAGGGTTCGGTTTAGGGTTAGGGTTAGGGTTCTGGTTAGGGTTATAGTTAGGGTTCGGGTTCAGGTTAGTGTTAGGTTTAGGTTTAGGGTTAGGGTTCGGATTAGGGTTAGGGGTAGGGTTCGGGTTAGGGTTCGTGTTCGGGTTAGTGTTAGGTTTAGGGTTAGGGTTCGGGTTAGGGTTAGGGTTAGTGTTAGCGTTAGGTTTGGTGTTAGGGTTAGGGTTAGGGTTAGGGTTAGGGTTTGGTTTCGGGTTCGGGTTAGGGTTAGGGTTTGGGTTAGGGTTACGTTTAGGGTTAGGGTTAGAGTTAGTGTTCGGGTTCAGGTTAGGGTTAGGGTGCGGGTTAGGTTTAGGGGTAGGGTTACGGTTCGGTTTCGGGTTACGGTTAGGGTTCGTGTTAGGGTTAGGGTTCGGGTTAGGGTTATGTTTAGTGTTCGGGTTAGGATTCGGGTTCGGGTTAGGGTTAGGTTTAGGATTCGGGTTAGGGTTAGGTTTCGGGTTCGGGTTAGGGTTAGGGTTAGGTTTCGGGTTAGGGTTAGGGGTTAGTGTTAGGGTTAGGGTTAGGGTTAGGGTTAGGTTTCGGATTAGGGTTAGGTTAGTGTTAGGGTTAGGGTTCTGGTTAGGGTTCGGGTTAGGGTTCAGATTTGGGTTAGGGTTCGCGTTAGGGTTAGGTTTAGAGTTAGAGTTAGGGTTAGGGTTAGGGTTCGGGTGAGGGTTAGGTTTAGGGTTAGGGTTAGGGTTTGGGTTCGGGTAGGGTTAGGGTTCGGGTTAGGGTTCGGGTTCGGGTTAGGGTTAGGGGTTAGTGTTCAGGTTAGGGTTAGGGTTAGGGTTCGGGTTAGGGTTCGGGTTATGGTTCGGGTTAGGGTTAGGGTTAGGGTTCGTGTTAGGTTTAGGGTTCGGGTTAAGGTTAGGGTTTGGGTTAGGGTTAGGGTTAGGGTTCGGGTTAGGGTTAGTTTTAGGGTTCAGTTTAGGGTTACGTTTCGGGTTAGGGTTAGGGTTAGGGTTCGGGTTAGGGTTAGGGTTTGGGTTAGGGTTAGGGTTAGAGTTCGGGTTAGGGTTAGGTTTAGGGTTAGGGTTAGGGTTAGGTTTCGGATTAGGGTTAGGTTAGGGTTAGGGTTAGGGTTCTGGTTAGGGTTCGGGTTAGGGTTCAGATTTGGGTTAGGGTTCGGGTTAGGGTTAGGTTTAGAGTTAGAGTTAGGGTTAGGGTTAGGGTTCGGGTGAGGGTTAGGTTTAGGGTTAGGGTTAGGGTTTGGGTTCGGGTAGGGTTAGGGTTCGGGTTAGGGTTCGGGTTCGGGTTAGGGTTAGGGGTTAGTGTTCAGGTTAGGGTTAGGGTTAGGGTTCGGGTTAGGGTTCGGGTTATGGTTCGGGTTAGGGTTAGGGTTAGGGTTCGTGTTAGGTTTAGGGTTCGGGTTAAGGTTAGGGTTTGGGTTAGGGTTAGGGTTAGGGTTCGGGTTAGGGTTAGTTTTAGGGTTCAGTTTAGGGTTACGTTTCGGGTTAGGGTTAGGGTTAGGGTTCGGGTTAGGGTTAGGGTTTGGGTTAGGGTTAGGGTTAGAGTTCGGGTTAGGGTTAGGTTTAGGGTTAGGTTTAGGGTTCGTGTTAGGGTTCCGGTTAGGGGTCGGGTTAGGGTTAGGGTTAGGGTTCGGGTTAGGGTTAGGGTTAGGGTTAGGGTTCGGGTTAGGGTTAGGGTTCGGTTTAGGGTTAGGGTTAGATTTCGGGTTCGGGCTAGGGTTAGGGTTAGGGTTAGGGTTCGGTTTAGGGTTAGGGTTAGGGTCGGGTGAGGGTTCTGGTTAGGGTTAGGGTTAGGGTTCGGGTTAGGGTTAGGATTCGGGTTAGGGTTAGGGTTAGGGTTAGGGTTAGGGTTTGTGTTCGGGTTAGGGTTAGGGTTAGGGTGTAGGATTCGGGGTAGGGTTAGGGTTAGGGTTTAGTGTTAGGGTTAGGGGTAGGGTTAGGTTTAGGGTTCGGATTAGCGTTAGGTTTGGGATTAGGGTTAGGGTTATGTTTAGGGTTAGTGTTCGGGTTAGGGTTATGGTTAGGGTTAGGGTTAGGGTTCGGGTTAGGGTTAGGGTTAGGGTTCGAGTTAGGGTTAGGGTTCGGGTTAGGGTTATGGTTCGGGTTAGGGTTAGGTTTAGGGTTCGGGTTAGGGTTAGGTTTAGGGTTTGTGTTAGGGTTAGGTTTAGGGTTAGGGTTCGGGTTAGGGTTCGGTTTAGGGTTAGGGTTAGGATTCGGTTTAGGGTTAGGGTTAGGTTTCGGGTTAGGGTTAGGGTTCGGGTTAGGGTTAGGTTTAGGGTTCGGGTTAGGTTTAGGGTTAGGGTTCGGGTTAGGGTTCGTGTTCGGGTTAGGGTTAGGGTTTGGGTTCGTGTTAGGGTTCGGGTTTGGGTTAGGGTTCGGGTTAGGGTGAGGGTTAGGGTTAGGGTTCGGGTTAGGTTTAGGGTTCGGGTTCGGGTTCGGTTTAGGGTTAGGGTTCGTGTTAGGGTTAGAGTTCGGGTTAGGGTTAGGGTTAGGGTTCGGGTTAGGGTCAGGGTTAGGGTTCAGGTTAGGGTTAGGGTTCGGGTTAGGGTTAGGGTTAGGGTTCGGGTTCGGGTTCGGGTTAGGGTTAAGGTTAGGTTTCAGGTTAGGGTTAGGGTTCGGGTTAGGGTTAGGGTTCGGTTTAGGGTTAAGGGTAGGGTTCGGGTTCGGGTTAGTGTTAGGTTTAGGGTTAGGGTTAGTGTTCGGATTAGGGTTACGGGTAGGTTTCGTGTTAGGGTTCGTGTTCGGGTTAGTGTTAGGGTTAGGGTTAGGGTTAGGGTTCGGGTTAGGGTTCGGTTTAGGGTTCGGGTTAGGGTTAGGGTTTGGGTTAGGGTTAGGGTTAGAGTTCGGGTTAGGGTTAGGGTTAGGGTTAGGTTTAGGGTTCGTGTTAGGGTTCGGGTTAGGTGTCGGGTTAGGGTTAGGGTTAGGGTTCGGGTTAGGGTTAGGGTTAGGGTTAGGGTTAGGGTTCGGGTTAGGGTTAGGTTTCGGTTTAGTGTTAGGGTTAGGGTTCGGGTTAGGACTAGGGTTAGGGTTGGGTTTCGGGTTAGGGTTAGGGTTAGGGTCGGGTGAGGGTTCGGGTTAGGGTTAGGGTTAGGGTTCGGGTTAGGGTTAGGGTTAGGTTTAGGGTTCGGGTTAGGGTTAGGGTTCGCGTTCGGGTTAGGGTTAGGGTTGGGGTTCGGGTTCGGGTTAGGTTTAGAGTTAGGGTTCGGGTTAGTGTTAGGATTCGGGTTAGGGTTAGGATTAGGGTTAGGGTTTGGGTTCGGGTTAGGGTTAGGGTTAGGGTTAGGATTCGGGTTAGGGTTAGGGTTAGGGTTTAGGGTTAGGGTTAGGGTTAGGGTTAGGTTTAGGGTTCGGATTAGCGTTAGGTTTCGGATTAGGGTTAGGGTTAGGTTTAGGGTTTGTGTTCGTGTTAGGGTTAGGGTTAGGGTTAGGGTTCGGATTAGGGTTAGGGTTAGGGTTCGAGTTAGGGTTAGGGTTACGTTTAGGGTTCGGGTTAGGGTTAGGGTTAGGGTTTGTGTTAGGGTTAGGGTTAGGGTTCAGGTTAGGGTTCGGGTTAGGGTTAGGGTTAGGGTTTGTGTTAGGGTTAGGGTTAGGGTTAGGGTTCGGGTTAGGGTTCGGGTTAGGGTTAGTGTTAGGATTCGGGTTAGGGTTAGGTTTAGGTTTCGGGTTAGGGTTAGGGTTCGGGTTAGGTTTAGGTTTAGGGTTCGGGTTAGGGTTAGGGTTAGGGTTCGGGTTAGGGTTAGGTTTCGTGTTCGTGTTCGGGTTAGGGTTAGGTTTCGGGTTCGTGTTAGGTTTCGGGTTTTTGTTAGGGTTCGGTTTAGGGTTAGGGTTAGGGTTCGGGTTAGGTTTAGGGTTCGGGTTCGGGTTCGGTTTAGGGTTAGGGTTCGGGTTAGGGTTAGGTTTTGGGTTAGGGTTAGGGTTAGGGTTCGGGTTAGGGTCAGGGTTAGGGTTCAGGTTAGGGTTACGGTTCGGGTTAGGGTTAGGGTTAGGGTTCGGGTTCGGGTTAGGGTTAGGGTTAGGTTTCGGGTTAGGATTAGGGTTCGGGTTAGGGTTAGGGTTCGGTTTAGGGTTAAGGTTAGGGTTCGGGTTCGGGTTAGTGTTAGGTTTAGGGTTAGGGTTAGTGTTCGGATTAGGGTTAGGGGTAGGTTTCGTGTTAGGGTTCGTGTTCGGGTTAGTGTTAGGGTTAGGGTTAGGGTTAGGGTTCGGGTTAGTGTTAGGGTTAGTGTTAGGGTTAGGTTTGGTGTTAGGGTTAAGGTTAGGGTTAGGGTTAGGGTTAGTGTTAGGTTTCGGGTTCGGGTTAGAGTTAGGGTTTGGGTTAGGGCTACGTTTAGGGTTAGGGTTAGAGTTAGGGTTCGGGTTCGGGTTAGGGTTCGGGTTCGGGTTAGTGTTAGGGTTAGTGTTAGTGTTAGGGTTGGGGTTAGGGTTAGGGTTAGGGTTAGGGTTAGGGTTAGGGTTAGGTTTCGGGTTCAGTTAGGGTTCGGGTTCGGGATAGGGTTAGGGTGCGGGTTAGGTTTAGGGTTAGGGTTAGGGTTCGGGTTCGGGTTAGGGTTAGGGTTCGTGTTAGGGTTAGGGTTCGGGTTAGGGTTAGGGTTAGGGTTCGGGTTAGGGTTCGGTTTCGGGTTAGGGTTAGGGTTAGGGTTCGGGTTAGGGTTAGGGTTCGGGTTCGGGTTAGGGTTAGGGTTAGGGTTAGGTTTAGGGTTCGGGTTCGGGTTAGGGTTATGTTTAGTGTTCGGGTTAGGATTCGGGTTCGGGTTAGGGTTAGGTTTAGGATTCGGGTTAGGGTTAGGGTTCGGGTTCGGGTTAGGGTTAGGGTTAGGTTTCGGGTTAGGGTTAGGGGTTAGTGTTAGGGTTAGGGTTAGGGTTAGGGTTAGGTTTCGGATTAGGGTTAGGTTAGGGTTAGGGTTAGGGTTCTGGTTAGGGTTCGGGTTAGGGTTCAGATTTGGGTTAGGGTTCGGGTTAGGGTTAGGTTTAGAGTTAGAGTTAGGGTTAGGGTTAGGGTTCGGGTGAGGGTTAGGTTTAGGGTTAGGGTTAGGGTTTGGGTTCGGGTAGGGTTAGGGTTCGGGTTAGGGTTCGGGTTCGGGTTAGGGTTAGGGGTTAGTGTTCAGGTTAGGGTTAGGGTTAGGGTTCGGGTTAGGGTTCGGGTTATGGTTCGGGTTAGGGTTAGGGTTAGGGTTCGTGTTAGGTTTAGGGTTCGGGTTAAGGTTAGGGTTTGGGTTAGGGTTAGGGTTAGGGTTCGGGTTAGGGTTAGTTTTAGGGTTCAGTTTAGGGTTACGTTTCGGGTTAGGGTTAGGGTTAGGGTTCGGGTTAGTGTTAGGGTTTGGGTTAGGGTTAGGGTTAGAGTTCGGGTTAGGGTTAGGTTTAGGGTTAGGTTTAGGGTTCGTGTTAGGGTTCCGGTTAGGGGTCGGGTTAGGGTTAGGGTTAGGGTTCGGGTTAGGGTTAGGGTTAGGGTTAGGGTTCGGGTTAGGGTTAGGGTTCGGTTTAGGGTTAGGGTTAGAGTTCGGGTTCGGGCTAGGGTTAGGGTTAGGGTTAGGGTTCGGGTTAGGGTTAGGGTTAGGGTCGGGTGAGGGTTCTGGTTAGGGTTAGGGTTAGGGTTCGGGTTAGGGTTAGGATTCGGGTTAGGGTTAGGGTTAGGTTTAGGGTTAGGGTTTGTGTTCGGGTTAGGGTTAGGGTTAGGGTGTAGGATTCGGGTTAGGGTTAGGGTTAGGGTTTAGTGTTAGGGTTAGGGGTAGGGTTAGGTTTAGGGTTCGGATTAGCGTTAGGTTTGGGATTAGGGTTAGGGTTATGTTTAGGGTTAGTGTTCGGGTTAGGGTTATGGTTAGGGTTAGGGTTAGGGTTCGGGTTAGGGTTAGGGTTAGGGTTCGAGTTAGGATTAGGGTTCGGGTTAGGGTTATGGTTCGGGTTAGGGTTAGGTTTAGGGTTCGGGTTAGGGTTAGGTTTAGGGTTTGTGTTAGGGTTAGGTTTAGGGTTAGGGTTCGGGATAGGGTTCGGGTTAGGGTTAGGGTTAGGATTCGGTTTAGGGTTAGGGTTAGGTTTCGGGTTAGGGTTAGGGTTCGGGTTAGGGTTAGGTTTAGGGTTCGGGTTAGGTTTAGGGTTAGGGTTCGGGTTAGGGTTAGGGTTCGTGTTCGGGTTAGGGTTAGGGTTTGGGTTCGTGTTAGGGTTCGGGTTTGGGTTAGGGTTCGGGTTAGGGTGAGGGTTAGGGTTAGGGTTCGGGTTAGGTTTAGGGTTCGGGTTCGGGTTCGGTTTAGGGTTAGGGTTCGTGTTAGGGTTAGAGTTCGGGTTAGGGTTAGGGTTCGGGTTCGGGTTAGGGTCAGGGTTAGGGTTCAGGTTAGGGTTAGGGTTCGGGTTAGGGTTAGGGTTAGGGTTCGGGTTCGGGTTCGGGTTAGGGTTAAGGTTAGGTTTCAGGTTAGGGTTAGGGTTCGGGTTAGGGTTAGGGTTCGGTTTAGGGTTAAGGGTAGGGTTCGGGTTCGGGTTAGTGTTAGGTTTAGGGTTAGGGTTAGTGTTCGGATTAGGGTTACGGGTAGGTTTCGTGTTAGGGTTCGTGTTCGGGTTAGTGTTAGGGTTAGGGTTAGGGTTAGGGTTCGGGTTAGGGTTCGGTTTAGGGTTCGGGTTAGGGTTAGGGTTTGGGTTAGGGTTAGGGTTAGAGTTCGGGTTAGGGTTAGGGTTAGGGTTAGGTTTAGGGTTCGTGTTAGGGTTCGGGTTAGGGGTCGGGTTAGGGTTAGGGTTAGGGTTCGGGTTAGGGTTAGGGTTAGGGTTAGGGTTAGGGTTCGGGTTAGGGTTAGGGTTCGGTTTAGTGTTAGGGTTAGGGTTCGGGTTAGGACTAGGGTTAGGTTTGGGTTTCGGGTTAGGGTTAGGGTTAGGGTCGGGTGAGGGTTCGGGTTAGGGTTAGGGTTAGGGTTCGGGTTAGGGATAGGGTTAGGTTTAGGGTTCGGGTTAGGGTTAGGGTTCGCGTTCGGGTTAGGGTTAGGGTTGGGGTTCGGGTTCGGGTTAGGTTTAGAGTTAGGGTTCGGGTTAGTGTTAGGATTCGGGTTAGGGTTAGGATTAGGGTTAGGGTTTGGGTTCGGGTTAGGGTTAGGGTTAGGGTTAGGATTCGGGTTAGGGTTAGGGTTAGGGTTTAGGGTTAGGGTTAGGGTTAGGGTTAGGTTTAGGGTTCGGATTAGCGTTAGGTTTCGGATTAGGGTTAGGGTTAGGTTTAGGGTTTGTGTTCGTGTTAGGGTTAGGGTTAGGGTTAGGGTTCGGATTAGGGTTAGGGTTAGGGTTCGAGTTAGGGTTAGGGTTACGTTTAGGGTTCGGGTTAGGGTTAGGGTTAGGGTTTGTGTTAGGGTTAGGGTTAGGGTTCGGGTTAGGGTTCGGGTTAGGGTTAGGGTTAGGGTTTGTGTTAGGGTTAGGGTTAGGGTTAGGGTTCGGGTTAGGGTTCGGGTTAGGGTTAGTGTTAGGATTCGGGTTAGGGTTAGGTTTAGGTTTCGGGTTAGGGTTAGGGTTCGGGTTAGGTTTAGGTTTAGGGTTCGGGTTAGGGTTAGGGTTAGGGTTCGGGTTAGGGTTAGGTTTCGTGTTCGTGTTCGGGTTAGGGTTAGGTTTCGGGTTCGTGTTAGGTTTCGGGTTTGGGTTAGGGTTCGGGTTAGGGTTAGGGTTAGGGTTCGGGTTAGGTTTAGGGTTCGGGTTCGGGTTCGGTTTAGGGTTAGGGTTCGGGTTAGGGTTAGGTTTCGGGTTAGGGTTAGGGTTAGGGTTCGGGTTAGGGTCAGGGTTAGGGTTCAGGTTAGGGTTAGGGTTCGGGTTAGGGTTAGGGTTAGGGTTCGGGTTCGGGTTAGGGTTAGGGTTAGGTTTCGGGTTAGGATTAGGGTTCGGGTTAGGGTTAGGGTTCGGTTTAGGGTTAAGGTTAGGGTTCGGGTTCGGGTTAGTGTTAGGTTTAGGGTTAGGGTTAGTGTTCGGATTAGGGTTAGGGGTAGGTTTCGTGTTAGGGTTCGTGTTCGGGTTAGTGTTAGGGTTAGGGTTAGGGTTAGGGTTCGGGTTAGTGTTAGGGTTAGTGTTAGGGTTAGGTTTGGTGTTAGGGTTAAGGTTAGGGTTAGGGTTAGGGTTAGTGTTAGGTTTCGGGTTCGGGTTAGAGTTAGGGTTTGGGTTAGGGCTACGTTTAGGGTTAGGGTTAGAGTTAGGGTTCGGGTTCGGGTTCGGGTTAGGGTTCGGGTTCGGGTTAGTGTTAGGGTTAGTGTTAGTGTTAGGGTTGGGGTTAGGGTTAGTGTTAGGTTTAGGGTTAGGGTTAGGTTTCGGGTTCAGTTAGGGTTCGGGTTCGGGATAGGGTTAGGGTGCGGGTTAGGTTTAGGGTTAGGGTTAGGGTTCGGGTTCGGGTTAGGGTTAGGGTTCGTGTTAGGGTTAGTGTTCGGGTTAGGGTTAGGGTTAGGGTTCGGGTTAGGGTTCGGTTTCGGGTTAGGGTTAGGATTAGGGTTCGGGTTAGGGTTAGGGTTCGGGTTCGGGTTAGGGTTAGGGTTAGGGTTAGGTTTAGGGTTCGGGTTCGGGTTAGGGTTTGGGGTTAGGGTTCGGGTTCGGGTTAGGGTTAGGGTTAGGTTTCGGGTTAGGGCTAGGTGTTAGTGTTAGGGTTAGGGTTAGGGTTAGGTTTAGGGTTCGGATTAGGGTTAGGTTAGGGTTAGGGTTAGTGTTCTGTTTAGGGTTCGGGTTAGGGTTCGGGTTAGGGTTAGGGTTCGGGTTAGGGTTAGGTTTAGGGTTAGAGTTAGGGTTAGGGTTAGGGTCGGGTTAGGGATAGGTTTAGGGTTAGGGTTAGGGTTATGGTTCGGGTTAGGGTTAGGGTTAGGGTTCGGGTTAGGGTTCGGGTTTGGGTTAGGGTTAGGTGTTAGTGTTCAGGTTAGGGTTAGGGGTAGGGTTCGGGTTAGGGTTCGGGTTAGGGTTAGGGTTAGTGTTCGGGTTAGCGTTAGGGTTAGGGTTAGGGTTAGGGTTCGGGTTACGGTTAGGGTTCGGGATAGGGTTAGGGTTAGGGTTCGGGTTAGGGTTAGGTTTAGGGTTCAGGTTAGGGTTAGGGTTCGGGTTAGGGTTAGGGTTAGGGTTCGGGTTAGTGTTCGGGTTCGGGTTGGGGTTAGGGGTTAGTGTTCAGGTTAGGGTTAGGTTTAGGGTTCGGGTTAGGGTTCGGGTTAGGGTTAGGGTTAGGGTTATGGTTCGTGTTACGGTTAGGGTTCGGGTTACGGTTAGGGTTCGGGTTAGGGTTAGGGTAGGGTTCGTGTTAAGGTAGGGTTAGGGTTTGGGTTAGGGTTAGGGTTCGGGTTAGGGTTAGGGTTAGTGTTCGGGTTGGTGTTCGGGTTAGGGTTAGGGTTCGGGTTAGGGTTAGGGTTAGAGTTCGGGTTAGGGTTAGGGTTAGGGTTAGGTTTAGGGTTCGTGTTAGGGTTCGGGTTAGGGGTCGCGTTAGGGTTAGGGTTAGGGTTCGGGTTAGGGTTAGGTTTAGGGTTAGGGTTCGGGTTAGGGTTAGTGTTCGGTTTAGGATTAGGGTTAGGGTTCGGGTTCGGGTTAGGGTTAGGGTTGGGGTTTGGGTTAGGGTTCGGTTTAGGGTTCGGATTAGGGTTAGGGTTAGGGTTAGGTTTCGGGTTCAGGGTTAGGGTTAGGGTTAGGGTTCGGGTTAGTGTTCGGGTTAGGGTTAGGATTCGGGTAAAGGGTTAGGGTTCGGGTTCGGGTTAGGGTTAGGGTTAGGGTTCCGGTTAGGGTTAGGTTTAGGGTTCGGGTTAGGGTTAGGGTTAGGTTTAGTGTTAGGGTTCGGGTTAGGGTTCGGGTTAGGGTTAGGGCTAGGGTTAGGTTTCGGTTTAGGGTTAGGGTTAGGGTTAGGGTTTGGGTTCGGGTTAGGGTTAGGGTTAGGGTTAGGATTCGGGTTAGGGTTAGGTTTCGGGTTAGGGTTAGGGTTAGGGTTCGGTTTAGGGTTAGGGTTAGGGTTCGTGTTCGGGCTAGGTTTAGGGTTGGGTTTCGGGTTAGGGTTAGGGTTATGGTCGGGTGAGGGTTCGGGTTAGGGTTAGGGTAAGGGTTCGGGTTAGGGTTAGGGTTAGTTTTAGGGTTCGGGTTAGGGTTAGGGTTCGCGTTCGGGTTAGGGTTAGGGTTGGGGTTCTTGTTCGGGTTAGGTTTAGGGTTGGGGTTCGGGTTAGGTTTAGGATTCGGGTTAGGGTTAGGGTTAGGGTTAGGGTTAGTGTTCGGGTTAGGGTTAGGGTTAGGGTTAGGGTTCGGGTTAGGGTTAGGGTTCGGGTTAGGTTTAGGGTACGGGTTCGGGTTCGTTTTAGGGTTAGGGTTCGGTTTAGGGTTAGGGTTCGGGTTAGGGTCAGGGTTAGGGTTAGGGTTAGTGTTAGTTTTCGGGTTCAGGTTAGGGTTAGGGTTTGGGTGCGGGTTAGGTTTAGTGTTAGGGTTAGGGTTCGGGTTCGGCTTAGGGTTAGGGTTCGTGCTAGGTTTAGGGTTAGGGTTAGGGTTCGGTTTAGGGTTAGGGTTCGTGTTCGGGTTAGGGTTAGGGTTCGGGTTCGTCTTAGGGTTCGGGTTTGGTTTAAGGTTCGGGTTAGGGTTAGGGTTAAGTTTAGGGTTCGGGTTAGGTTTAGGGTTCGGTTTCGGGTTCGGGTTAGGGTTAGGGTTCGGGCTAGGGTTAGGGTTCGGGTTAGGGTTAGGGTTAGGGTTCTGGTTAGGGTTAGGGTTAGGGTTTGGGTTCGGGTTAGGGTTCGGTTTAGGGTTAAGGTTAGGGTTCGGGTTAGGGTTAGGGTTAGGGTTCGGGTTCAGGTTAGTGTTAGGTTTAGGGTTAGGGTTAGGTTTCGGATTAGGGTTAGGGGTAGGGTTCGGGTTAGGGTTTGTGTTCGGGTTAGTGTTAGGTTTAGGGTTAGGGTTCGGGTTAGGGTTAGGGTTAGTGTTAGGGTTAGGTTTGGTGTTAGCGTTAGGGTTAGGGTTAGGGTTAGGTTTAGGGTTAGGTTTCGGGTTCGGGTTAGGGTTAGGGTTTGGGTTAGGGTTACGTTTAGGGTTAGGTTTAGAGTTAGTGTTCGGGTTCAGGTTAGGGTTAGGGTGCGGGTTAGGTTTAGGGGTAGGGTTAGGGTTCGGTTTCGGGTTACGGTTAGGGTTCGTGTTAGGGTTAGGGTTCGGGTTAGGGTTAGGTTTAGTGTTCGGGTTAGGATTCGGGTTCGGGTTAGTGTTAGGGTTAGGGTTCGGGTTCGGGTTAGGGTTAGGGTTAGGTTTCGGTTTAGGGTTAGGGGTTAGTGTTAGGGTTAGCGTTCGGGTTAGGGTTAGGGTTCGGATTAGGGTTAGGTTAGGGTTAGGGTTAGGTTTAGCGTTAGGTTTCGGGTTAGGGTTCGGGTTAGGGTTAGGGCTAGGGTTAGGTTTCGGGTTAGGTTTAGTGTTAGGGTTAGGGTTAGGGTTAGGGTTAGGGTTCGGGTTCGGGTTAGGATTAGGGTTTGGGTTAGGGTTCGGGTTAGGGTTAGGGTTCGGGTTCGGGTTCGGGGTAGGGTTAGGGTTCGGGTTCGGGTTCGGATTCGGGTTAGGGGATAGGGTTCGGGTTAGGGTTAGGGTTAGGGTGCGGGTTAGGGTTAGGGTTAGGGTTAGAGTTAGGGTTCGGATTAGGGTTAGGGTTAGGGTTCGGGTTAGTGTTCGGGTTCGGGTTAGGGTTAGGGTTAGGTTTAGGTTTAGGGTTCGGGTTAGGGTTAGGGTTAGGGTTAGGGGTTAGTCTTAGGGTTAGGGTTCGGGTTCGGGTTAGGGTTAGGGTTATGTTTGGGGGTAAGGGTTAGGGTTCGGGTTAGGTTTAGGGTTAGGTTTAGGGTTATTGTTCGGGTTAGGGTTATGGTTAGGGTTCGGTTTAGGTTTGGGTTAGGGTTAGGGTTAGGGTTAGGGTTCGGTGTAGGGTTAGGGTTAGTGTTTGTGTTAGGCTTAGGGTTAGGTTTAGGTTTCGGGTTAGGGTTCGGGTTAGGGTTAGGGTTAGGATTCGGGTTAGGGTTAGGGTTAGGTTTCGGGTTAGGGTTAGGGTTCGGGTTAGGGTTAGGTTTAGGGTTCGGGTTAGGGTTAGGGTTAGGGTTCGGTTTAGGGTTAGGGTTCGTGTTCGGGTTCGTGTTAGGGTTCGGGTTCGTGTTAGGGTTCGGGTTTGGGTTAGGGTTCGGGTTAGGGTTAGGGTTAGGTTAAGGTTCGGGTTAGGTTTAGGGTTCGGGTTCGGGTTCGGGTTAGGGTTAGGGTTCGGGCTAGGGTTAGGGTTCGGGTTAGGATTAGGGTTAGGGTTCTGGTTAGGGTTAGTGTTAGGGTTCGGGTTAGGGTTAGGGTTCGGTTTAGGGTTAGGGTTAGGTTTCGGGTTAGGGTTAGGGTTAGGGTTCGGGTTCAGGTTAGTGTTAGGTTTAGGGTTAGGGTTAGGGTTCGGATTAGGTTTAGAGGTAGGGTTCAGGTTAGGGTTCGTGTTCGGGTTAGTGTTAGGTTTAGGGTTAGGGTTAGGTTTCGGGTTAGGGTTAGGGTTAGTGTTAGCGTTAGTTTTGGTGTTAGGTTTAGGGTTAGGGTTAGGGTTACGGTTAGGGTTAGGTTTCGGGTTCGGGTTAGGGTTAGTGTTCGGGTTAGGGTTATGGTTAGGGTTCGGGTTAGGTTTGGGTTACGGTTAGGGTTAGGGTTAGGGTTCGGTTTAGGGTTAGGGTTAGTGTTTGTGTTAGGCTTAGGGTTAGATTTAGGTTTCGGGTTAGGGTTCGGTTTAGGTTTAGGTTTCGGCTTAGGGTCCGGGTTAGGGTTAGGGATAGGATTCGGGTTAGGGTTAGGGTTAGGTTTCGGGTTAGGGTTAGGGTTCGGGTTAGGGTTAGGTTTAGGGTTCGGGTTAGGGTTAGGGTTAGGGTTCAGTTTAGGGTTAGGGTTCGTGTTCGGGTTAGGGTTAGGGTTCGGGTTCGTGTTAGGGTTCGGGTTTGGGTTAGGGTTCGGGTTAGGGTTAGGGTTAGGTTTAGGGTTCGGGTTAGGGTTCGGGTTAGGGTTAGGGTTAGGGTTAGGGGTTAGGCTTAGGGTTAGGGTTCGGGTTCGGGTTAGGGTTAGGGTTATGTTTGGGGGTAAGGGTTAGGGTTCGGGTTAGGGTTAGGGTTAGGGTTAGGGTTAGTGTTCAGGTTAGGGTTATGGTTAGGGTTCGGGTTAGGTTTGGGTTAGGGTTAGGGTTAGGGTTAGGGTTCGGTTTAGGGTTAGGGTTAGTGTTCGTTTTAGGCTTAGGGTTAGGTTTAGGTTTCGGGTTAGGGTTGGGGTTAGGGTTAGGTTTAGGGTTTGGGTTAGGTTTAGGGTTAGGGTTCGGTTTAGGGTTAGGGTTCGTGTTCCGGTTAGGGTTAGGGTTCGGGTTCGTGTTAGGGTTCGGGTTTGGGTTAGGGTTCGGGTTAGGGTTAGGGTTAGGTTTAGGGTTCGGGTTAGGTTTAGGGTTCGGGTTCGGGTTCGGGTTAGAGTTAGGGTTCGGGCTAGGGTTAGGGTTCGGGTTAGGGTTAGGGTTAGGGTTCTGGTTAGGGTTAGTGTTAGGGTTCGGGTTAGTGTTAGGGTTCGGTTTAGGGTTAGGGTTAGGGTTCGGGTTAGGGTTAGGGTTAGGGTTCGGGTTCAGGTTAGTGTTAGGTTTAGGGTTAGGGTTCGGGTTCGGATTAGGGTTAGGGGTAGGGTTCGGGTTAGGGTTCGTGTTCGGGTTAGTGTTAGTTTTAGGGTTAGGGTTAGGGTTCGGGTTAGGGTTAGGGTTAGTGTTAGCGTTAGGTTTGGTGTTAGGGTTAGGGTTAGGGTTAGGGTTAGGGTTAGGGTTAGGTTTCGGGTTCGGGTTAGGGTTAGAGTTTGGGTTAGGGTTACGTTTAGGGTTAGGGTTAGAGTCAGTGTTCGGGTTCAGGTTAGGGTTAGGGTGCGGGTTAGGTTTAGGGTTAGGGTTAGGGTTCGGTTTCGGGTTACGGTTAGGGTTCGTGTTCGGGTTAGGGTTCGGGTTAGGGTTAGGTTTAGGGTTCAGGTTAGGGTTAGGGTTCGGGTTAGGGTTAGGGTTAGGGTTCGGGTTAGGGTTCGGGTTCGGATTGGGGTTAGGGGTTAGTGTTCAGGTTAGGGTTAGGTTTAGGGTTCGGGTTAGGGTTCGGGTTAGGGTTAGGGTTAGGGTTATGGTTCGTGTTACGGTTAGGGTTCGGGTTACGGTTAGGGTTCGGGTTAGGGTTAGGGTAGGGTTCGTGTTAAGGTAGGGTTAGGGTTTGGGTTAGGGTTAGGGTTCGGGTTAGGGTTAGGGTTAGGGTTCGGGTTGGTGTTCGGGTTAGGGTTAGGGTTCGGGTTAGGGTTAGGGTTAGAGTTCGGGTTAGGGTTAGGGTTAGGGTTAGGTTTAGGGTTCGTGTTAGGGTTCGGGTTAGGGGTCGCGTTAGGGTTAGGGTTAGGGTTCGGGTTAGGGTTAGGTTTAGGGTTAGGGTTCGGGTTAGGGTTAGGGTTCGGTTTAGGATTAGGGTTAGGGTTCGGGTTCGGGTTAGGGTTAGGGTTGGGGTTTGGGTTAGGGTTCGGTTTAGGGTTCGGATTAGGGTTAGGGTTAGGGTTAGGTTTCGGGTTCAGGGTTAGGGTTAGGGTTAGGGTTCGGGTTAGTGTTCGGGTTAGGGTTAGGATTCGGGTAAAGGGTTAGGGTTCGGGTTCGGGTTAGGGTTAGGGTTAGGGTTCCGGTTAGGGTTAGGTTTAGGGTTCGGGTTAGGGTTAGGGTTAGGTTTAGTGTTAGGGTTCGGGTTAGGGTTCGGGTTAGGGTTAGGGCTAGGGTTAGGTTTCGGTTTAGGGTTAGGGTTAGGGTTAGGGTTTGGGTTCGGGTTCGGGTTAGGGTTAGGGTTAGGATTCGGGTTAGGGTTAGGTTTCGGGTTAGGGTTAGGGTTAGGGTTCGGTTTAGGGTTAGGGTTAGGGTTCGTGTTCGGGCTAGGTTTAGGGTTGGGTTTCGGGTTAGGGTTAGGGTTAGGGTCGGGTGAGGGTTCGGGTTAGGGTTAGGGTAAGGGTTCGGGTTAGGGTTAGGGTTAGTTTTAGGGTTCGGGTTAGGGTTAGGGTTCGCGTTCGGGTTAGGGTTAGGGTTGGGGTTCGGGTTCGGGTTAGGTTTAGGGTTGGGGTTCGGGTTAGGTTTAGGATTCGGGTTAGGGTTAGGGTTAGGGTTAGGGTTAGTGTTCGGGTTAGGGTTAGGGTTAGGGTTAGGGTTCGGGTTAGGGTTAGGGTTCGGGTTAGGTTTAGGGTACGGGTTCGGGTTCGTTTTAGGGTTAGGGTTCGGTTTAGGGTTAGGGTTCGGGTTAGGGTCAGGGTTAGGGTTAGGGTTAGTGTTAGTTTTCGGGTTCAGGTTAGGGTTAGGGTTTGGGTGCGGGTTAGGTTTAGTGTTAGGGTTAGGGTTCGGGTTCGGGTTAGGGTTAGGGTTCGTGCTAGGTTTAGGGTTAGGGTTAGGGTTCGGTTTAGGGTTAGGGTTCGTGTTCGGGTTAGGGTTAGGGTTCGGGTTCGTCTTAGGGTTCGGGTTTGGGTTAAGGTTCGGGTTAGGGTTAGGGTTAGGTGTAGGGTTCGGGTTAGGTTTAGGGTTCGGTTTCGGGTTCGGGTTAGGGTTAGGGTTCGGGCTAGGGTTAGGGTTCGGGTTAGGGTTAGGGTTAGGGTTCTGGTTAGGGTTAGGGTTAGGGTTTGGGTTCGGGTTAGGGTTCGGTTTAGGGTTAAGGTTAGGGTTCGGGTTAGGGTTAGGGTTAGGGTTCGGGTTCAGGTTAGTGTTAGGTTTAGGGTTAGGTTTAGGTTTCGGATTAGGTTTAGGGGTAGGGTTCGGGTTAGGGTTTGTGTTCGGGTTAGTGTTAGGTTTAGGGTTAGGGTTCGGGTTAGGGTTAGGGTTAGTGTTAGGGTTAGGTTTGGTGTTAGCGTTAGGGTTAGGGTTAGGGTTAGGTTTAGGGTTAGGTTTCGGGTTCGGGTTAGGGTTAGGGTTTGGGTTAGGTTTACGTTTAGGGTTAGGTTTAGAGTTAGTGTTCGGGTTCAGGTTAGGGTTAGGGTGCGGGTTAGGTTTAGGGGTAGGGTTAGGGTTCGGTTTCGGGTTACGGTTAGGGTTCGTGTTAGGGTTAGGGTTCGGGTTAGGGTTAGGTTTAGTGTTCGGGTTAGGATTCGGGTTCGGGTTAGTGTTAGGGTTAGGGTTCGGGTTCGGGTTAGGGTTAGGGTTAGGTTTCGGTTTAGGGTGAGGGGTTAGTGTTAGGGTTAGGGTTCGGGTTAGGGTTAGGGTTCGGATTAGGGTTAGGTTAGGGTTAGGGTTAGGTTTAGCGTTAGGGTTCGGGTTAGGGTTCGGGTTAGGGTTAGGGCTAGGGTTAGGTTTCGGGTTAGGTTTAGTGTTAGGGTTAGGGTTAGGGTTAGGGTTAGGGTTCGGGTTCGGGTTAGGATTAGGGTTTGGGTTAGGGTTCGGGTTAGGGTTAGGGTTCGGGTTCGGGTTCGGGGTAGGGTTAGGGTTCGGGTTCGGGTTCGGATTCGGGTTAGGGGATAGGGTTCGGGTTAGGGTTAGGGTTAGGGTGCGGGTTAGGGTTAGGGTTAGGGTTAGAGTTAGGGTTCGGATTAGGGTTAGGGTTAGGGTTCGGGTTAGTGTTCGGGTTCGGGTTAGGGTTAGGGTTAGGTTTAGGTTTAGGGTTCGGGTTAGGGTTAGGGTTAGGGTTAGGGGTTAGTCTTAGGGTTAGGGTTCGGGTTCGGGTTAGGGTTAGGGTTATGTTTGGGGGTAAGGGTTAGGGTTCGGGTTAGGGTTAGGGTTAGGTTTAGGGTTATTGTTCGGGTTAGGGTTATGGTTAGGGTTCGGGTTAGGTTTGGGTTAGGGTTAGGGTTAGGGTTAGGGTTCGGTGTAGGGTTAGGGTTAGTGTTTGTGTTAGGCTTAGGGTTAGGTTTAGGTTTCGGGTTAGGGTTCGGGTTAGGGTTAGGGTTAGGATTCGGGTTAGGGTTAGGGTTAGGTTTCGGGTTAGGGTTAGGGTTTGGGTTAGGGTTAGGTTTAGGGTTCGGGTTAGGGTTAGGGTTAGGGTTCGGTTTAGGGTTAGGGTTCGTGTTCGGGTTCGTGTTAGGGTTCGGGTTCGTGTTAGGGTTCGGGTTTGGGTTAGGGTTCGGGTTAGGGTTAGGGTTAGGTTAAGGTTCGGGTTAGGTTTAGGGTTCGGGTTCGGGTTCGGGTTAGGGTTAGGGTTCGGGCTAGGGTTAGGGTTCGGGTTAGGATTAGGGTTAGGGTTCTGGTTAGGGTTAGTGTTAGGGTTCGGGTTAGGGTTAGGGTTCGGTTTAGGGTTAGGGTTAGGTTTCGGGTTAGGGTTAGGGTTAGGGTTCGGGTTCAGGTTAGTGTTAGGTTTAGGGTTAGGGTTAGGGTTCGGATTAGGTTTAGAGTTAGGGTTCAGGTTAGGGTTCGTGTTCGGGTTAGTGTTAGGTTTAGGGTTAGGGTTAGGGTTCGGGTTAGGGTTAGGGTTAGTGTTAGCGTTAGTTTTGGTGTTAGGTTTAGGGTTAGGGTTAGGGTTACGGTTAGGGTTAGGTTTCGGGTTCGGGTTAGGGTTAGTGTTCGGGTTAGGGTTATGGTTAGGGTTCGGGTTAGGTTTGGGTTACGGTTAGGGTTAGGGTTAGGGTTCGGTTTAGGGTTAGGGTTAGTGTTTGTGTTAGGCTTAGGGTTAGATTTAGGTTTCGGGTTAGGGTTCGGTTTAGGGTTAGGTTTCGGCTTAGGGTCCGGGTTAGGGTTAGGGATAGGATTCGGGTTAGGGTTAGGGTTAGGTTTCGGGTTAGGGTTAGGGTTCGGGTTAGGGTTAGGTTTAGGGTTCGGGTTAGGGTTAGGGTTAGGGTTCAGTTTAGGGTTAGGGTTCGTGTTCGGGTTAGGGTTAGGGTTCGGGTTCGTGTTAGGGTTCGGGTTTGGGTTAGGGTTCGGGTTAGGGTTAGGGTTAGGTTTAGGGTTCGGGTTAGGGTTCGGGTTAGGGTTAGGGTTAGGGTTAGGGGTTAGGCTTAGGGTTAGGGTTCGGGTTCGGGTTAGGGTTAGGGTTATGTTTGGGGGTAAGGGTTAGGGTTCGGGTTAGGGTTAGGGTTAGGGTTAGGGTTAGTGTTCAGGTTAGGGTTATGGTTAGGGTTCGGGTTAGGTTTGGGTTAGGGTTAGGGTTAGGGTTAGGGTTCGGTTTAGGGTTAGGGTTAGTGTTTGTTTTAGGCTTAGGGTTAGGTTTAGGTTTCGGGTTAGGGTTCGGGTTAGGGTTAGGTTTAGGGTTTGGGTTAGGTTTAGGGTTAGGGTTCGGTTTAGGGTTAGGGTTCGTGTTCCGGTTAGGGTTAGGGTTCGGGTTCGTGTTAGGGTTCGGGTTTGGGTTAGGGTTCGGTTTAGGGTTAGGGTTAGGTTTAGGGTTCGGGTTAGGTTTAGGGTTCGGGTTCGGGTTCGGGTTAGAGTTAGGGTTCGGGCTAGGGTTAGGGTTCGGGTTAGGGTTAGGGTTAGGTTTTGGTTTCGGGTTAGGGTTAGGGTTAGGGTTCGGTTTAGGGTTAGGGTTCGTGTTCGGGTTAGGGTTAGGGTTCGGGTTCGTGTTAGGGTTCGGGTTTGGGTTAGGGTTCGGGTTAGGGTTAGGGTTAGGTTTAGGGTTCGGGTTAGGTTTAGGGTTCGGTTTCGGGTACAGGTTAGGGTTAGGGTTCGGGCTAGGGTTAGGGTTCGGGTTAGGGTTAGGGTTAGGGTTCTGGTTAGGGTTAGGGTTAGGGTTCGGGTTAGGGTTAGGTTTCGGTTTAGGGTTAAGGTTAGGGTTCGGGTTAGGGTTAGGGTTAGGGTTCGGGTTCAGGTTAGTGTTAGGTTTAGGGTTAGGGTTAGGGTTCGGATTAGGGTTAGGGGTAGGGTTCGGGTTAGGGTTTGTGTTCGGGTTAGTGTTAGGTTTAGGGTTAGGGTTAGGGTTCGGGTTAGGGTTAGGGTTAGTGTTAGGGTTAGGTTTGGTGTTAGGGTTAGGGTTAGGGTTAGGGTTAGGGTTAGGGTTAGGTTTCGGGTTCGGGTTAGGGTTAGGGTTTGGGTTAGGGTTACGTTTAGGGTTAGGGTTAGAGTTAGTGTTCGGGTTCAGGTTAGGGTTAGGGTGCGGGTTAGGTTTAGGGGTAGGGTTAGGGTTCTGTTTCGGGTTACAGTTAGGGTTCGTGTTAGGGTTAGGGTTCGGGTTAGGGTTAGGTTTAGTGTTCGGGTTAGGATTCGGGTTCGGGTTAGGGTTAGGGTTAGGATTCGGGTTAGGGTTAGGGTTCGGGTTCGGGTAAGGGTTAGGGTTAGGTTTCGAGTTAGGGTTAGGGGTTAGTGTTAGGGTTAGCGTTAGGGTTAGGGTTAGGGTTCGGATTAGGGTTAGGTTAGGGTTAGGGTTAGGTTTAGTGTTAGGGTTCGGGTTAGTGTTCGGGTTAGGGTTAGGGCTAGGGTTAGGTTTCGGGTTAGGTTTAGTGTTAGGGTTAGGGTTAGGGTTAGGGTTAGGGTTCGGGTTCGGGTTAGGATTAGGGTTAGGGTTAGGGTTCGGGTTAGGGTTAGGGTTCGGGTTCGGGTTCGGGGTAGGGTTAGGGTTCGGGTTCGGGTTCTGATTCGGTTTAGGGGATAGGGTTCGGGTTAGGGTTATGGTTAGGATGCGGGTTAGGGTTAGGGTTAGGGTTAGAGTTAGGGTTCGGATTAGGGTTAGGGTTAGGGTTCGGGTTAGTGTTCGGGTTCGGGTTAGGATTAGGGTTAGGGTTAGGTTTAGGGTTCGGGTTAGGGTTAGGGTTAGGGTTAGGGTTAGGGGTTAGGCTTAGGGTTAGGGTTCGGGTTCGGGTTAGGGTTAGGGTTATGTTTGGGGGTAAGGGTTAGGGTTCGGGTTAGGGTTAGGGTTAGGGTTAGGGTTAGGGTTCGGGTTAGGGTTAGGGTTAGGGTTCGGGTTCAGGTTAGTGTTAGGTTTAGGGTTAGGGTTAGGGTTCGGATTAGGGGTAGGGGTAGGGTTCGGGTTAGGGTTCGTGTTCGGGTTAGTGTTAGGTTTAGGGTTAGGGTTAGGGTTCGGGTTAGGGTTAGGGTTAGTGTTAGCGTTAGTTTTGGTGTTAGGTTTAGGGTTAGGGTTAGGGTTAGGGTTAGGGTTAGGTTTCGGGTTCGGGTTAGGGTTAGTGTTCGGGTTAGGGTTATGGTTAGGGTTCGGGTTAGGTTTGGGTTACGGTTAGGGTTAGGGTTAGGGTTCGGTTCAGGGTTAAGGTTAGTGTTTGTGTTAGGCTTAGGGTTAGATTTAGGTTTCGGGTTAGGGTTCGGTTTAGGGTTAGGTTTCGGCTTAGGGTTCGGGTTAAGGTTAGGGATAGGATTCGGGTTAGGGTTAGGGTTAGGTTTCGGGTTAGGGTTAGGGTTCGGGTTAGGGTTAGGTTTAGGGTTTGGGTTCGTGTTAGGGTTCGGGTTTGGGTTAGGGTTCGGGTTAGGGTTAGGGTTAGGTTTAGGGTTCGGGTTAGGGTTCGGGTTAGGGTTAGGGTTAGGGTTAGGGGTTAGGCTTAGGGTTAGTGTTCGGGTTCGGGTTAGGGTTAGGGTTATGTTTGGGGGTAAGGGTTAGGGTTCGGGTTAGGGTTAGGGTTAGGGTTAGGGTTAGTGTTCAGGTTAGGGTTATGGTTAGGGTTCGGGTTAGGTTTGGGTTAGGGTTAGGGTTAGGGTTAGTGTTTGTGTTAGGCTTATGGTTAGGTTTAGGTTTCGGGTTAGGGTTCGGGTTAGGGTTAGGTTTAGGGTTCGGTTTAGGTTTAGGGTTAGGGTTCGGTTTAGGGTTAGGGTTCGTGTTCCGGTTAGGGTTAGGGTTCGGGTTCGTGTTAGGGTTCGGGTTTGGGTTAGGGTTCAGGTTAGGGTTAGGGTTAGGTTTCGGGTTCGGGTTAGGTTTAGGGTTCGGGTTCGGGTTCGGGTTAGAGTTAGGGTTCGGGCTAGGGTTAGGGTTCGGGTTAGGGTTAGGGTTAGGGTTCTGGTTAGGGTTAGTGTTAGGGTTCGGGTTAGGGTTAGGGTTCGGTTTAGGGTTAGGGTTAGGGTTCGGGTTAGGGTTAGGTTTAGGGTTCGGGTTCAGGTTAGTGTTAGGTTTAGGGTTAGGGTTAGGGTTCGGATTAAGGTTAGGGGTAGGGTTCGGGTTAGGGTTCGTGTTCGGGTTAGTATTAGTTTTAGGGTTAGGGTTAGGGTTCGGGTTAGGGTTAGGGTTAGTGTTAGCGTTAGGTTTGGTGTTAGGGTTAGGGTTAGGGTTAGCTTAGGGTTAGGGTTAGGTTTCGGGTTCGGGTTAGGGTTAGAGTTTGGGTTAGGGTTACGTTTAGGGTTAGGGTTAGAGTTAGTGTTCGGGTTCAGGTTAGGGTTAGGGTGCGGGTTAGGTTTAGGGTTAGGGTTAGGGTTCGGTTTCGGGTTACGTTTAGGGTTCGTGTTAGGGTTAGGGTTCGGGTTAGGGTTAGGTTTAGTGTTCGGGTTAGGATTCGGGTTCGGGTTAGGGTTAGGGTTAGGGTTCGGGTTAGGGTTCGGGTTCGGGTTGGGGTTAGGGGTTAGTGTTCAGGTTAGGGTTAGGGTTAGGGTTCGGGTGTGGGTTCGGGTTAGGGTTAGGGTTAGGGTTCAGGTTAGGGTTAGGGTTAGGGTTATGGTTCGTGTTACGGTTAGGGTTTGGATTACGGTTAGGGTTCGGGTTAGGGTTAGGGTTAGGGTTCGGGTTAAGGTAGGGTTAGGGTTTGGGTTAGGGTTAGGGTTCGGGTTAGGGTTAGGGTTAGGTTCGGGTTAGGGTTCGGGTTAGGGTTAGGGTTCGGGTTAGGGTTAGGTTTAGAGTTCGGGTTAGGGTTAGGGTTAAGGTTAGGTTTAGGGTTCGTGTTAGGGTTCGGGTTAGGGGTCGGGTTAGGGATAGGGTTAGGGTTCGGGTAAGGGTTAGGTTTAGGGTTAGTGTTCGGGTTAGGGTTAGGGTTCGGTTTAGGGTTCGGGTTAGGGTTAGGGTTAGGGTTAGGGTTCGGGTTCGGGGTTAGGGTTAGGGTTAGGGTTCGGGTTAGTGTTCGGGTTAGGGTTAGGATTCGGGTAAAGGGCTTAGGGTTCGGGTTCGGGTTAGGGTTAGGGTTAGGGTTCCGGTTAGGGTTAGGTTTAGGGTTCGGGTTAGGGTTAGGGTTAGGTTTAGTGTTAGGGTTCGGGTTTGGGTTCGGGTTAGGGTTAGGGCTAGGGTTAGGTTTCGGGTTCGGGTTAGGATTAGGGTTAGTGTTAGGGTTCGGGTTAGGGTTAGGGTTCGGGTTCGGGTTCGGGGTAGGGTTAGGGTTCGGGTTCGGGTTCGGATTCGGGTTAGGGGATAGGGTTCGGTTTAGGGTTAGGGTTAGGGTTCGGGTTAGGGTTAGGGTTAGGGTTAGAGTTAGGGTTCGGATTAGGGTTAGTTTTAGGGTTCGGTTTAGGGTTCGGGTTCGGGTTCGGGTTAGGGTTAGGGTTAGGTTTAGGGTTCGGGTTAGGGTTAGGGTTAGGGTTAGGGTTAGGGGTTAGGCTTAGGGTTAGGGTTCGGGTTCGGGTTAGGGTTAGGGTTATGTTTGGGGGTAAGGGTTAGGGTTCGGGTTAGGGTTAGTGTTAGGGTTAGGGTTAGTGTTCGGGTTAGGGTTAGGGTTAGGGTTCGGGTTAGGTTTGGGTTAGGGTTAGGGTTAGGGTTAGGGTTCGGTTTAGGGTTAGGGTTAGTGTTTGTGTTAGGGTTAGGGTTAGGTTTAGGTTTCGGTTTAGGGTTCGGATTAGGGTTAGGGTTAGGATTCGGGTTAGGGTTAGGGTTAGGTTTCGGGTTAGGGTTAGGGTTCGGGTTAGGGTTAGGTTTAGGGTTCGGGTTAGGGTTAGGGTTAGGGTTCGGTTTAGGGTTAGGGTTAGGGTTCGGGTTCAGGTTAGTGTTAGGTTTAGGGTTAGGGTTAGGGTTCGGATTAGGGTTAGGGGTAGGGTTCGGGTTAGGGTTCGTGTTCGGGTTAGTGTTAGGTTTAGGGTTAGGGTTAGGGTTCGGGTTAGGGTTAGGTTTAGTGTTAGCGTTAGGTTTGGTGTTAGGGTTAGGGTTAGGGTTAGGGTTAGGGTTAGGTTTCGGGTTCGGGTTAGGGTTAGAGTTTGGGTTAGGGTTACGTTTAGGGTTAGGGTTAGAGTTAGTGTTCGGGTTCAGGTTAGGGTTAGGGTGCGGGTTAGGTTTAGGGTTAGGGTTAGGGTTCGGTTTTGGGTTACTGTTAGGGTTCGTGTTAGGGTTAGGGTTCGGGTTAGGGTTAGGTTTAGTGTTCGGGTTAGGATTCGGGTTCGGGTTAGGGTTACGGTTAGGGTTCGGGTTAGGGTTCCGGTTCGGGTTGGGGTTAGGGGTTAGTGTTCAGGTTAGGGTTAGGGTTAGGGTTCGGGTTAGGGTTCGGGTTAGGGTTAGGGTTAGGGTTCAGGTTAGGGTTAGGGTTAGGGTTATGGTTCGTGTTACGGTTAGGGTTTGGGTTACGGTTAGGTTTCGGGTTAGGGTTAGGGTTAGGGTTCGGGTTAAGGTAGGGTTAGGGTTTGGGTTAGGGTTCGGGTTAGGGTTAGGGTTAGGTTCGGGTTAGGGTTCGGGTTAGGGTTAGGGTTCGGGTTAGGGTTAGGGTTAGAGTTCGGGTTAGGGTTAGGGTTAAGGTTAGGTTTAGGGTTCGTGTTAGGGTTCGGGTTAGGGGTCGGGTTAGGGTTAGGGTTAGGGTTCGGTTTAGGGTTAGGTTTAGGTTTAGTGTTCAGGTTAGGGTTAGGGTTCGGTTTAGGGTTCGGGTTAGGGTTAGGGTTAGGGTTCGGGTTAGTGTTCGGGTTAGGGTTAGGATTCGGGTAAAGGGTTAGGGTTCAGGCTCGGGTTAGGGTTAGTGTTAGGGTTCCGGTTAGGGTTAGGTTTAGGGTTCGGGATAGGGTTAGGGTTAGGTTTAGTGTTAGGGTTCGGGTTTGGGTTCGGGTTAGGGTTAGGGCTAGGGTTAGGTTTCGGGTTCGGGTTAGGATTAGGGTTAGGGTTAGGGTTCGGTTTAGGGTTCGGGTTCGGGTTCGGATTCGGGTTAGGGGATAGGGTTCGGGTTAGGGTTAGGGTTAGGGTTCGGGTTAGGGTTAGGGTTAGGGTTAGAGTTAGGGTTCGGATTAGGGTTAGGTTTAGGGTTCGGTTTAGGGTTCGGGTTCGGGTTCGGGTTAGGGTTAGGGTTAGGTTTAGGGTTCGGGTTAGGGTTAGGGTTAGGGTTCGGGTTCCGGTTAGTGTTAGGTTTAGGGTTAGGGTTAGGGTTCGGATTAGGGTTAGGGGTAGGGTTCGGGTTAGGGTTTGTGTTTGGGTTAGTGTTAGGTTTAGGGTTAGGGTTAGGGTTCGGGTTAGGGTTAGGGTTAGTGTTAGGGTTAGGTTTGGTGTTAGGGTTAGGTTTAGGGTTAGGGTTAGAGTTAGGGTTAGGTTTCGGGTTCGGGTTAGAGTTAGGGTTTGGGTTAGGGTTACGTTTAGGGTTAGGGTTAGAGTTAGTGTTCGGGTTCAGGTTAGGGTTAGGGTGCGGGTTAGGTTTAGGGGTAGGGTTAGGGTTCGGTTTCGGGTTACAGTTAGGGTTCGTGTTAGGGTTAGGGTTCGGGTTAGGGTTAGGTTTAGTGTTCGGGTTAGGATTCGGGTTCGGGTTAGGGTTAGGGTTAGGATTCGGGTTAGGGTTAGTGTTCGGGTTCGGGTAAGGGTTAGGGTTAGGTTTCGGGTTAGGATTAGGGGTTAGTGTTAGGGTTAGCGTTAGGGTTAGGGTTAGGGTTCGGATTAGGGTTAGGTTAGGGTTAGGGTTAGGTTTAGTGTTAGGGTTCGGGTTAGGGTTCGGGTTAGGGTTAGGGCTAGGGTTAGGTTTCGGGTTAGGTTTAGTGTTAGGGTTAGGGTTAGGGTTAGGGTTAGGGTTCGGGTTCGGGTTAGGATTAGGGTTAGGGTTAGGGTTCGGGTTAGGGTTAGGGTTCGGGTTCGGGTTCGGGATAGGGTTAGGGTTCGGGTTCGGGTTCGGATTCGGTTTAGGGGATAGGGTTCGGGTTAGGGTTATGGTTAGGATGCGGGTTAGGGTTAGGTTTAGGGTTAGAGTTAGGGTTCGGATTAGGGTTAGGGTTAGGGTTCGGGTTAGTGTTCGGGTTCGGGTTAGGATTAGGGTTAGGGTTAGGTTTAGGGTTCGGGTTAGGGTTAGGGTTAGGGTTAGGGTTAGGGGTTAGGCTTAGGGTTAGGGTTCGGGTTCGGGTTAGGGTTAGGGTTATGTTTGGGGGTAAGGGTTAGGGTTCGGGTTAGGGTTAGGGTTAGGGTTAGGGTTAGGGTTAGTGTTCGGGTTAGGGTTAGGGTTAGGGTTCGGGTTAGGTTTGGGTTAGCGTTAGGGTTAGGGTTAGGGTTCGGTTTAGGGTTAGGTTTAGGGTTCGGTTTAGGGTTAGGGTTAGGGTTCGGTTTAGGGTTAGGGTTCGTGTTCGGGTTAGGGTTAGGGTTCGGGTTCGTGTTAGGGTTCGGGATTGGGTTAGGGTTCGGGTTAGGGTTAGGGTTAGGTTTAGGGTTCGGGTTAGGTTTAGGGTTCGGTTTCGGGTACGGGTTAGGGTTAGGGTTCGGGCTAGGGTTAGGGTTCGGGTTAGGGTTAGGGTTAGGGTTCTGGTTAGGGTTAGGGTTAGTGTTAGGGTTCGGGTTAGGGTTAGGTTTCGGTTTAGGGTTAAGGTTAGGGTTCGGGTTAGGGTTAGGGTTAGGGTTCGGGTTCAGGTTAGTGTTAGGTTTAGGGTTAGGGTTAGGGTTCGGATTAGGGTTAGGGGTAGGGTTCGGGTTAGGGTTTGTGTTCGGGTTAGTGTTAGGTTTAGGGTTAGGGTTAGGGTTCGGGTTAGGGTTAGGGTTAGTGTTAGGGTTAGGTTTGGTGTTAGGGTTAGGGTTAGGGTTAGGGTTAGGGTTAGGGTTAGGTTTCGGGTTCGGGTTAGGGTTAGGGTTTGGGTTAGGGTTACGTTTAGGGTTAGGGTTAGAGTTAGTGTTCGGGTTCAGGTTAGGGTTAGGGTGCGGGTTAGGTTTAGGGGTAGGGTTAGGGTTCGGTTTCGGGTTACAGTTAGGGTTCGTGTTAGGGTTAGGGTTCGGGTTAGGGTTAGGTTTAGTGTTCGGGTTAGGATTCGGGTTCGGGTTAGGGTTAGGGTTAGGGTTAGGATTCGGGTTAGGGTTAGGGTTCGGGTTCGGGTAAGGGTTAGGGTTAGGTTTCGGGTTAGGGTTAGGGGTTAGTGTTAAGGTTAGCGTTAGGGTTAGGGTTAGGGTTCGGATTAGGGTTAGGTTAGGGTTAGGGTTAGGTTTAGTGTTAGGGTTCGGGTTAGTGTTCGGGTTAGGGTTAGGGCAAGGGTTAGGTTTCGGTTTAGGTTTAGTGTTAGGGTTAGGGTTAGGGTTAGGGTTAGGGTTCGGGTTCGGGTTAGGATTAGGGTTAGGGTTAGGGTTCGGGTTAGGTTTAGGGTTCGGGTTCGGGTTCGGGGTAGGGTTAGGGTTCGGGTTCGGGTTCGGATTCGGTTTAGGGGATAGGGTTCGGGTTAGGGTTATGGTTAGGATGCGGGTTAGGGTTAGGTTTAGGGTTAGAGTTATGGTTCGGATTAGGGTTAGGGTTAGGGTTCGGGTTAGTGTTCGGGTTCGGGTTAGGATTAGGGTTAGAGTTAGGTTTAGGGTTCGGGTAAGGGTTAGGGTTAGGGTTAGGGTTAGGGGTTAGGCTTAGGGTTAGGGTTCGGGTTCGGGTTAGGGTTAGGGTTATGTTTGGGGGTAAGGGTTAGGGTTCGGGTTAGGGTTAGGGTTAGGGTTAGGGTTAGGGTTAGGGTTAGGGTTCGGGTTAGGGTTAGGGTTAGGGTTCGGGTTCAGGTTAGTGTTAGGTTTAGGGTTAGGGTTAGGGTTCGGATTAGGGTTAGGGGTAGGGTTCGGGTTAGGGTTCGTGTTCAGGTTAGTGTTAGGTTTAGGGTTAGGGTTCGGGTTCGGGTTAGGGTTAGGGTTAGTGTTAGCGTTAGTTTTGGTGTTAGGTTTAGGGTTAGGGTTAGGGTTAGGGTTAGGGTTAGGTTTCGGGTTCGGGTTAGGGTTAGTGTTCGGGTTAGGGTTATGGTTAGGGTTCGGGTTAGGTTTGGGTTACGGTTAGGGTTAGGGTTAGGGTTCGGTTTAGGGTTAGGGTTAGTGTTTGTGTTAGGCTTAGGGTTAGATTTAGGTTTCGGGTTAGGGTTCGGTTTAGGGTTAGGTTTCGGCTTAGGGTTCGGGTTAAGGTTAGGGATAGGATTCGGGTTAGGGTTAGGGTTAGGTTTCGGGTTAGGGTTAGGGTTCGGGTTAGGGTTAGGTTTAGGGTTCGGGTTAGGGTTAGGGTTAGGGTTCGGTTTAGGGTTAGGGTTCGTGTTCGGGTTAGGGTTAGGGTTCGGGTTCGTGTTAGGGTTCGGGTTTGGGTTAGGGTTCGGGTTAGGGTTAGGGTTAGGTTTAGGGTTCGGGTTAGGGTTCGGGTTAGGATTAGGGTTAGGGTTAGGGGTTAGGCTTAGGGTTAGGGTTCGGGTTCGGGTTAGGGTTAGGGTTATGTTTGGGGGTAAGGGTTAGGGTTCGGGTTAGGGTTAGGGTTAGGGTTAGGGTTAGTGTTCAGGTTAGGGTTATGGTTAGGGTTCGGGTTAGGTTTGGGTTAGGGTTAGGGTTAGGGTTAGGGTTCGGTTTAGGGTTAGGGTTAGTGTTTGTGTTAGGCTTATGGTTAGGTTTAGGTTTCGGGTTAGGGTTCGGGTTAGGGTTAGGTTTAGGGTTCGGGTTAGGTTTAGGGTTAGGGTTCGGTTTAGGGTTAGGGTTCGTGTTCCGGTTAGGGTTAGGGTTCGGGTTCGTGTTAGGGTTCGGGTTTGGGTTAGGGTTCGGGTTAGGGTTAGGGTTAGGTTTAGGGTTCGGGTTAGGTTTAGGGTTCGGGTTCGGGTTCGGGTTAGAGTTAGGGTTCGGGCGAGGGTTAGGGTTCGGGTTAGGGTTAGGTTTAGGGTTCTGGTTAGGGTTAGTGTTAGGGTTCGGGTTAGGGTTAGGGTTCGGTTTAGGGTTAGGGTTAGGGTTCGGGTTAGGTTTAGGGTTAGGGTTCGGGTTCAGGTTAGTGTTAGGTTTAGGGTTAGGGTTAGGGTTCGGATTAGGGTTAGGGGTAGGGTTCGGGTTAGGGTTCGTGTTCGGGTTAGTGTTAGGTTTAGGGTTAGGGTTAGGGTTCGGGTTAGGGTTAGGGTTAGTGTTAGCGTTAGGTTTGGTGTTAGGGTTAGGGTTAGGGTTAGCTTAGGGTTAGGGTTAGGTTTCGGGTTCGGGTTAGGGTTAGAGTTTGGGTTAGGGTTACGTTTAGGGTTAGGGTTAGAGTTAGTGTTCGGGTTCAGGTTAGGGTTAGGGTGCGGGTTAGGTTTAGGGTTAGGGTTAGGGTTCGGTTTCGGGTTACGGTTAGGGTTCGTGTTAGGGTTAGGGTTCGGGTTAGGGTTAGGTTTAGTGTTCGGGTTAGGATTCGGGTTCGGGTTAGGGTTAGGGTTAGGGTTCCGGTTAGGGTTCGGGTTCGGGTTGGGGTTAGGGGTTAGTGTTCAGGTTAGGGTTAGGGTTAGGGTTCGGGTTAGGGTTCGGGTTAGGGTTAGGGTTAGGGTTCAGGTTAGGGTTAGTGTTAGGGTTATGGTTCGTGTTACGGTTAGGGTTTGGGTTACGGTTAGGGTTCGGGTTAGGGTTAGGGTTAGGGTTCGGGTTAAGGTAGGGTTAGGGTTTGGGTTAGGGTTAGGGTTCGGGTTAGGGTTAGGGTTAGGTTCGGGTTAGGGTTCGGGTTAGGGTTAGGGTTCGGGTTAGGGTTAGGTTTAGAGTTCGGGTTAGGGTTAGGGTTAAGGTTAGGTTTAGGGTTCGTGTTAGGGTTCGGGTTAGGGGTCGGGTTAGGGATAGGGTTAGGGTTCGGGTTAGGGTTAGGTTTAGGGTTAGTGTTCGGGTTAGGGTTAGGGTTCGGTTTAGGGTTCGGGTTAGGGTTAGGGTTAGGGTTAGGGTTCGGGTTCGGGGTTAGGGTTAGGGTTAGGGTTCGGGTTAGTGTTCGGGTTAGGGTTAGGATTCGGGTAAAGGGTTAGGGTTCGGGTTCGGGTTAGGGTTAGGGTTAGGGTTCCGGTTAGGGTTAGGTTTAGGGTTCGGGTTAGGGTTAGGGTTAGGTTTAGTGTTAGGGTTCGGGTTTGGGTTCGGGTTAGGGTTAGGGCTAGGGTTAGGTTTCGGGTTCGGGTTAGGATTAGGGTTAGTGTTAGGGTTCGGGTTAGGGTTAGGGTTCGGGTTCGGGTTCGGGGTAGGGTTAGGGTTCGGGTTCGGGTTCGGATTCGGGTTAGGGGATAGGGTTCGGGTTAGGGTTAGGGTTAGGGTTCGGGTTAGGGTTAGGGTTAGGGTTAGAGTTAGGGTTCGGATTAGGGTTAGTTTTAGGGTTCGGTTTAGGGTTCGGGTTCGGGTTCGGGTTAGGGTTAGGGTTAGGTTTAGGGTTCAGGTTAGGGTTAGGGTTATGGTTAGGGTTAGGGGTTAGGCTTAGGGTTAGGGTTCGGGTTCGGGTTAGGGTTAGGGTTATGTTTGGGGGTAAGGGTTAGGGTTCGGGTTAGGGTTAGGGTTAGGGTTAGGGTTAGTGTTCGGGTTAGGGTTAGGGTTAGGGTTCGGGTTAGGTTTGGGTTAGGGTTAGGGTTAGGGTTAGGGTTCGGTTTAGGGTTAGGGTTAGTGTTTGTGTTAGGGTTAGGGTTAGGTTTAGGTTTCGGGTTAGGGTTCGGGTTAGGGTTAGGGTTAGGATTCGGGTTAGGGTTAGGGTTAGGTTTCGGGTTAGGGTTAGGGTTCGGGTTAGGGTTAGGTTTAGGGTTCGGGTTAGGGTTAGGGTTAAGGTTCGGTTTAGGGTTAGGGTTAGGGTTCGGGTTCAGGTTAGTGTTAGGTTTAGGGTTAGGGTTAGGGTTCGGATTAGGGTTAGGGGTAGGGTTCGGGTTAGGGTTCGTGTTCGGGTTAGTGTTAGGTTTAGGGTTAGGGTTAGGGTTCGGGTTAGGGTTAGGTTTCGGTTTAGGGTTAAGGTTAGGGTTCGGGTTAGGGTTAGGGTTAGGGTTCGGGTTCAGGTTAGTGTTAGGTTTAGGGTTAGGGTTAGGGTTCGGATTAGGGTTAGGGGTAGGGTTCGGGTTAGGGTTTGTGTTCGGGTTAGTGTTAGGTTTAGGGTTAGGGTTAGGGTTCGGGTTAGGGTTAGGGTTAGTGTTAGGGTTAGGTTTGGTGTTAGGGTTAGGGTTAGGGTTAGGGTTAGGGTTAGGGTTAGGGTTAGGTTTCGGGTTCGGGTTAGGGTTAGGGTTTGGGTTAGGGTTACGTTTAGGGTTAGGGTTAGAGTTAGTGTTCGGGTTCAGGTTAGGGTTAGGGTGCGGGTTAGGTTTAGGGGTAGGGTTAGGGTTCGGTTTCGGGTTACAGTTAGGGTTCGTGTTAGGGTTAGGGTTCGGGTTAGGGTTAGGTTTAGTGTTCGGGTTAGGATTCGGGTTCGGGTTAGGGTTAGGGTTAGGATTCGGGTTAGGGTTAGGGTTCGGGTTCGGGTAAGGGTTAGGGTTAGGTTTCGGGTTAGGGTTAGGGGTTAGTGTTAGGGTTAGCGTTAGGGTTAGGGTTAGGGTTCGGATTAGGGTTAGGTTAGGGTTAGGGTTAGGTTTAGTGTTAGGGTTCGGGTTAGTGTTCGGGTTAGGGTTAGGGCTAGGGTTAGGTTTCGGGTTAGGTTTAGTGTTAGGGTTAGGGTTAGGGTTAGGGTTAGGGTTCGGGTTCGGGTTAGGATTAGGGTTAGGGTTAGGGTTCGGGTTAGGGTTAGGGTTCGGGTTCGGGTTCGGGGTAGGTTTAGGGTTCGGGTTCGGGTTCGGATTCGGTTTAGGGGATAGGGTTCGTGTTAGGGTTATGGTTAGGATGCGGGTTAGGGTTAGGTTTAGGGTTAGAGTTAGGGTTCGGATTAGGGTTAGGGTTAGGGTTCGGGTTAGTGTTCGGGTTCGGGTTAGGATTAGGGTTAGGGTTAGGTTTAGGGTTCGGGTAAGGGTTAGGGTTAGGGTTAGGGTTAGGGGTTAGGCTTAGGGTTAGGGTTCGGGTTCGGGTTAGGGTTAGGGTTATGTTTGGGGGTAAGGGTTAGGGTTCGGGTTAGGTTTAGGGTTAGGGTTAGGGTTAGGGTTCGGGTTAGGGTTAGGGTTAGGGTTCGGGTTCAGGTTAGTGTTAGGTTTAGGGTTAGGGTTAGGGTTCGGATTAGGGTTAGGGGTAGGGTTCGGGTTAGGGTTCGTGTTCGGGTTAGTGTTAGGTTTAGGGTTAGGGTTAGGGTTCGGGTTAGGGTTAGGGTTAGTGTTAGCGTTAGTTTTGGTGTTAGGTTTAGGGTTAGGGTTAGGGTTAGGGTTAGGGTTAGGTTTCGGGTTCGGGTTAGGGTTAGTGTTCGGGTTAGGGTTATGGTTAGGGTTCGGGTTAGGTTTGGGTTACGGTTAGGGTTAGGGTTAGGGTTCGGTTTAGGGTTAGGGTTAGTGTTTGTGTTAGGCTTAGGGTTAGATTTAGGTTTCGGGTTAGGGTTCGGTTTAGGGTTAGGTTTCGGCTTAGGGTTCGGGTTAAGGTTAGGGATAGGATTCGGGTTAGGGTTAGGGTTAGGTTTCGGGTTAGGGTTAGGGTTCGTGTTCGGGTTAGGGTTAGGGTTCGGGTTCGTGTTAGGGTTCGGGTTTGGGTTAGGGTTCGGGTTAGGGTTAGGGTTAGGTTTAGGGTTCGGGTTAGGGTTCGGGTTAGGATTAGGGTTAGGGTTAGGGGTTAGGCTTAGGGTTAGGGTTCGGGTTCGTGTTAGGGTTAGGGTTATGTTTGGGGGTAAGGGTTAGGGTTCGGGTTAGGGTTAGGGTTAGGGTTAGGGTTAGTGTTCAGGTTAGGGTTATGGTTAGGGTTCGGGTTAGGTTTGGGTTAGGGTTAGGGTTAGGGTTAGGGTTCGGTTTAGGGTTAGGGTTAGTGTTTGTGTTAGGCTTATGGTTAGGTTTAGGTTTCGGGTTAGGGTTCGGGTTAGGGTTAGGTTTAGGGTTCGGGTTAGGTTTAGGGTTAGGGTTCGGTTTAGGGTTAGGGTTCGTGTTCCGGTTAGGGTTAGGGTTCGGGTTCGTGTTAGGGTTCGGGTTTGGGTTAGGGTTCGGGTTAGGGTTAGGGTTAGGTTTAGGGTTCGGGTTAGGTTTAGGGTTCGGGTTCGGGTTCGGGTTAGAGTTAGGGTTCGGGCGAGGGTTAGGGTTCGGGTTAGGGTTAGGTTTAGGGTTCTGGTTAGGGTTAGTGTTAGGGTTCGGGTTAGGGTTAGGGTTCGGTTTAGGGTTAGGGTTAGGGTTCGGGTTAGGTTTAGGGTTAGGGTTCGGGTTCAGGTTAGTGTTAGGTTTAGGGTTAGGGTTAGGGTTCGGATTAGGGTTAGGGGTAGGGTTCGGGTTAGGGTTCGTGTTCGGGTTAGTGTTAGGTTTAGGGTTAGGGTTAGGGTTCGGGTTAGGGTTAGGGTTAGTGTTAGCGTTAGGTTTGGTGTTAGGGTTAGGGTTAGGGTTAGCTTAGGGTTAGGGTTAGGTTTCGGGTTCGGGTTAGGGTTAGAGTTTGGGTTAGGGTTACGTTTAGGGTTAGGGTTAGAGTTAGTGTTCGGGTTCAGGTTAGGGTTAGGGTGCGGGTTAGGTTTAGGGTTAGGGTTAGGGTTCGGTTTCGGGTTACGGTTAGGGTTCGTGTTAGGGTTAGGGTTCGGGTTAGGGTTAGGTTTAGTGTTCGGGTTAGGATTCGGGTTCGGGTTAGGGTTAGGGTTAGGGTTCCGGTTAGGGTTCGGGTTCGGGTTGGGGTTAGGGGTTAGTGTTCAGGTTAGGGTTAGGGTTAGGGTTCGGGTTAGGGTTCGGGTTAGGGTTAGGGTTAGGGTTCAGGTTAGGGTTAGTGTTAGGGTTATGGTTCGTGTTACGGTTAGGGTTTGGGTTACGGTTAGGGTTCGGGTTAGGGTTAGGGTTAGGGTTCGGGTTAAGGTAGGGTTAGGGTTTGGGTTAGGGTTAGGGTTCGGGTTAGGGTTAGGGTTAGGTTCGGGTTAGGGTTCGGGTTAGGGTTAGGGTTCGGGTTAGGGTTAGGTTTAGAGTTCGGGTTAGGGTTAGGGTTAAGGTTAGGTTTAGGGTTCGTGTTAGGGTTCGGGTTAGGGGTCGGGTTAGGGATAGGGTTAGGGTTCGGGTTAGGGTTAGGTTTAGGGTTAGTGTTCGGGTTAGGGTTAGGGTTCGGTTTAGGGTTCGGGTTAGGGTTAGGGTTAGGGTTAGGGTTCGGGTTCGGGGTTAGGGTTAGGCTTAGGGTTCGGGTTAGTGTTCGGGTTAGGGTTAGGATTCGGGTAAAGGGTTAGGGTTCGGGTTCGGGTTAGGGTTAGGGTTAGGGTTCCGGTTAGGGTTAGGTTTAGGGTTCGGGTTAGGGTTAGGGTTAGGTTTAGTGTTAGGGTTCGGGTTTGGGTTCGGGTTAGGGTTAGGGCTAGGGTTAGGTTTCGGGTTCGGGTTAGGATTAGGGTTAGTGTTAGGGTTCGGGTTAGGGTTAGGGTTCGGGTTCGGGTTCGGGGTAGGGTTAGGGTTCGGGTTCGGGTTCGGATTCGGGTTAGGGGATAGGGTTCGGGTTAGGGTTAGGGTTAGGGTTCGGGTTAGGGTTAGGGTTAGGGTTAGAGTTAGGGTTCGGATTAGGGTTAGTTTTAGGGTTCGGTTTAGGGTTCGGGTTCGGGTTCGGGTTAGGGTTAGGGTTAGGTTTAGGGTTCAGGTTAGGGTTAGGGTTATGGTTAGGGTTAGGGGTTAGGCTTAGGGTTAGGGTTCGGGTTCGGGTTAGGGTTAGGGTTATGTTTGGGGGTAAGGGTTAGGGTTCGGGTTAGGGTTAGGGTTAGGGTTAGGGTTAGTGTTCGGGTTAGGGTTAGGGTTAGGGTTCGGGTTAGGTTTGGGTTAGGGTTAGGGTTAGGGTTAGGGTTCGGTTTAGGGTTAGGGTTAGTGTTTGTGTTAGGGTTAGGGTTAGGTTTAGGTTTCGGGTTAGGGTTCGGGTTAGGGTTAGGGTTAGGATTCGGGTTAGGGTTAGGGTTAGGTTTCGGGTTAGGGTTAGGGTTCGGGTTAGGGTTAGGTTTAGGGTTCGGGTTAGGGTTAGGGTTAAGGTTCGGTTTAGGGTTAGGGTTAGGGTTCGGGTTCAGGTTAGTGTTAGGTTTAGGGTTAGGGTTAGGGTTCGGATTAGGGTTAGGGGTAGGGTTCGGGTTAGGGTTCGTGTTCGGGTTAGTGTTAGGTTTAGGGTTAGGGTTAGGGTTCGGGTTAGGGTTAGGTTTCGGTTTAGGGTTAAGGTTAGGGTTCGGGTTAGGGTTAGGGTTAGGGTTCGGGTTCAGGTTAGTGTTAGGTTTAGGGTTAGGGTTAGGGTTCGGATTAGGGTTAGGGGTAGGGTTCGGGTTAGGGTTTGTGTTCGGGTTAGTGTTAGGTTTAGGGTTAGGGTTAGGGTTCGGGTTAGGGTTAGGGTTAGTGTTAGGGTTAGGTTTGGTGTTAGGGTTAGGGTTAGGGTTAGGGTTAGGGTTAGGTTTCGGGTTCGGGTTAGGGTTAGGGTTTGGGTTAGGGTTACGTTTAGGGTTAGGGTTAGAGTTAGTGTTCGGGTTCAGGTTAGGGTTAGGGTGCGGGTTAGGTTTAGGGGTAGGGTTAGGGTTCGGTTTCGGGTTACAGTTAGGGTTCGTGTTAGGGTTAGGGTTCGGGTTAGGGTTAGGTTTAGTGTTCGGGTTAGGATTCGGGTTCGGGTTAGGGTTAGGGTTAGGATTCGGGTTAGGGTTAGGGTTCGGGTTCGGGTAAGGGTTAGGGTTAGGTTTCGGGTTAGGGTTAGGGGTTAGTGTTAGGGTTAGCGTTAGGGTTAGGGTTAGGGTTCGGATTAGGGTTAGGTTAGGGTTAGGGTTAGGTTTAGTGTTAGGGTTCGGGTTAGTGTTCGGGTTAGGGTTAGGGCTAGGGTTAGGTTTCGGGTTAGGTTTAGTGTTAGGGTTAGGTTTAGGGTTAGGGTTAGGGTTCGGGTTCGGGTTAGGATTAGGGTTAGGGTTAGGGTTCGGGTTAGGGTTAGGGTTCGGGTTCGGGTTCGGGGTAGGTTTAGGGTTCGGGTTCGGGTTCGGATTCGGTTTAGGGGATAGGGTTCGGGTTAGGGTTATGGTTAGGATGCGGGTTAGGGTTAGGTTTAGGGTTAGAGTTAGGGTTCGGATTAGGGTTAGGGTTAGGGTTCGGGTTAGTGTTCGGGTTCGGGTTAGGATTAGGGTTAGGGTTAGGTTTAGGGTTCGGGTAAGGGTTAGGGTTAGGGTTAGGGTTAGGGGTTAGGCTTAGGGTTAGGGTTCGGGTTCGGGTTAGGGTTAGGGTTATGTTTGGGGGTAAGGGTTAGGGTTCGGGTTAGGTTTAGGGTTAGGGTTAGGGTTAGGGTTCGGGTTAGGGTTAGGGTTAGGGTTCGGGTTCAGGTTAGTGTTAGGTTTAGGGTTAGGGTTAGGGTTCGGATTAGGGTTAGGGGTAGGGTTCGGGTTAGGGTTCGTGTTCGGGTTAGTGTTAGGTTTAGGGTTAGGGTTAGGGTTCGGGTTAGGGTTAGGGTTAGTGTTAGCGTTAGTTTTGGTGTTAGGTTTAGGGTTAGGGTTAGGGTTAGGGTTAGGGTTAGGTTTCGGGTTCGGGTTAGGGTTAGTGTTCGGGTTAGGGTTATGGTTAGGGTTCGGGTTAGGTTTGGGTTACGGTTAGGGTTAGGGTTAGGGTTCGGTTTAGGGTTAGGGTTAGTGTTTGTGTTAGGCTTAGGGTTAGATTTAGGTTTCGGGTTAGGGTTCGGTTTAGGGTTAGGTTTCGGCTTAGGGTTCGGGTTAAGGTTAGGGATAGGATTCGGGTTAGGGTTAGGGTTAGGTTTCGGGTTAGGGTTAGGGTTCGGGTTAGGGTTAGGTTTAGGGTTCGGGTTAGGGTTAGGGTTAGGGTTCGGTTTAGGGTTAGGGTTCGTGTTCGGGTTAGGGTTAGGGTTCGGGTTCGTGTTAGGGTTCGGGTTTGGGTTAGGGTTCGGGTTAGGGTTAGGGTTAGGTTTAGGGTTCGGGTTAGGGTTCGGGTTAGGATTAGGGTTAGGGTTAGGGGTTAGGCTTAGGGTTAGGGTTCGGGTTCGGGTTAGGGTTAGGGTTATGTTTGGGGGTAAGGGTTAGGGTTCGGGTTAGGGTTAGGGTTAGGGTTAGGGTTAGTGTTCAGGTTAGGGTTATGGTTAGGGTTCGGGTTAGGTTTGGGTTAGGGTTAGGGTTAGGGTTAGGGTTCGGTTTAGGGTTAGGGTTAGTGTTTGTGTTAGGCTTATGGTTAGGTTTAGGTTTCGGGTTAGGGTTCGGGTTAGGGTTAGGTTTATGGTTCGGGTTAGGTTTAGGGTTAGGGTTCGGTTTAGGGTTAGGGTTCGTGTTCCGGTTAGGGTTAGGGTTCGGGTTCGTGTTAGGGTTCGGGTTTGGGTTAGGGTTCGGTTTAGGTTTAGGGTTAGGTTTAGGGTTCGGGTTAGGTTTAGGGTTCGGGTTCGGGTTCGGGTTAGAGTTAGGGTTCGGGCTAGGGTTAGGGTTCGGTTTAGGGTTAGGTTTAGGGTTCTGGTTAGGGTTAGTGTTAGGGTTCGGGTTAGGGTTAGGGTTCGGTTTAGGGTTAGGGTTAGGGTTCGGGTTAGGGTTAGGGTTAGGGTTCGGGTTCAGGTTAGTGTTAGGTTTAGGGTTAGGGTTAGGGTTCGGATTAGGGTTAGGGGTAGGGTTCGGGTTAGGGTTCGTGTTCGGGTTAGTGTTAGGTTTAGGGTTAGGGTTAGGGTTCGGGTTAGGGTTAGGGTTAGTGTTAGCGTTAGGTTTGGTGTTAGGGTTAGGGTTAGGGTTAGCTTAGGGTTAGGGTTAGGTTTCGGGTTCGGGTTAGGGTTAGAGTTTGGGTTAGGGTTACGTTTAGGGTTAGGGTTAGAGTTAGTGTTCGGGTTCAGGTTAGGGTTATGGTGCGGGTTAGGTTTAGGGTTAGGGTTAGGGTTCGGTTTCGGGTTACGGTTAGGGTTCGTGTTAGGGTTAGGGTTCGGGTTAGGGTTAGGTTTAGTGTTCGGGTTAGGATTCGGGTTCGGGTTAGGGTTAGGGTTAGGGTTCGGGTTAGGGTTCGGGTTCGGGTTGGGGTTAGGGGTTAGTTTTCAGGTTAGGGTTAGGGTTAGGGTTCGGGTTAGGGTTCGGGTTAGGGTTCGGGTTTGGGTTAGGGTTCGGGTTAGGGTTAGGGTTAGGTTTAGGGTTCGGGTTAGGTTTAGGGTTCGGGTTCGGGTTCGGGTTAGAGTTAGGGTTCGGGCTAGGGTTAGGGTTCGGGTTAGGGTTAGGTTTAGGGTTCTGGTTAGGGTTAGTGTTAGGGTTCGGGTTAGGGTTAGGGTTCGGTTTAGGGTTAGGGTTAGGGTTCGGGTTAGGTTTAGGGTTAGGGTTCGGGTTCAGGTTAGTGTTAGGTTTAGGGTTAGGGTTAGGGTTCGGATTAGGGTTAGGGGTAGGGTTCGGGTTAGGGTTCGTGTTCGGGTTAGTGTTAGGTTTAGGGTTAGGGTTAGGGTTCGGGTTAGGGTTAGGGTTAGTGTTAGCGTTAGGTTTGGTGTTAGGGTTAGGGTTAGGGTTAGCTTAGGGTTAGGGTTAGGTTTCGGGTTCGGGTTAGGGTTAGAGTTTGGGTTAGGGTTACGTTTAGGGTTAGGGTTAGAGTTAGTGTTCGGGTTCAGGTTAGGGTTAGGGTGCGGGTTAGGTTTAGGGTTAGGGTTAGGGTTCGGTTTCTGGTTACGGTTAGTGTTCGTGTTAGGGTTAGGGTTCGGGTTAGGGTTAGGTTTAGTGTTCGGGTTAGGATTCGGGTTCGGGTTAGGGTTAGGGTTAGGGTTCCGGTTAGGGTTCGGGTTCGGGTTGGGGTTAGGGGTTAGTGTTCAGGTTAGGGTTAGGGTTAGGGTTCGGGTTAGGGTTCGGGTTAGGGTTAGGGTTAGGGTTCAGGTTAGTGTTAGGGTTAGGGTTATGGTTCGTGTTACGGTTAGGGTTTGGGTTACGGTTAGGGTTCGGGTTAGGGTTAGGGTTAGGGTTCGGGTTAAGGTAGGGTTAGGGTTTGGGTTAGGGTTAGGGTTCGGGTTAGGGTTAGGGTTAGGTTCGGGTTAGGGTTCGGGTTAGGGTTAGGGTTCGGGTTAGGGTTAGGTTTAGAGTTCGGGTTAGGGTTAGGGTTAAGGTTAGGTTTAGGGTTCGTGTTAGGGTTCGGGTTAGGGGTCGGGTTAGGGATAGGGTTAGGGTTCGGGTTAGGGTTAGGTTTAGGGTTAGTGTTCGGGTTAGGGTTAGGGTTCGGTTTAGGGTTCGGGTTAGGGTTAGGGTTAGGGTTAGGGTTCGGGTTCGGGGTTAGGGTTAGGGTTAGGGTTCGGGTTAGTGTTCGGGTTAGGGTTAGGATTCGGGTAAAGGGTTAGGGTTCGGGTTCGGGTTAGGGTTAGGGTTAGGGTTCCGGTTAGGGTTAGGTTTAGGGTTCGGGTTAGGGTTAGGGTTAGGTTTAGTGTTAGGGTTCGGGTTTGGGTTCGGGTTAGGGTTAGGGCTAGGGTTAGTTTTCGGGTTCGGGTTAGGATTAGGGTTAGTGTTAGGGTTCGGGTTAGGGTTAGGGTTCGGGTTCGGGTTCGGGGTAGGGTTAGGGTTCGGGTTCGGGTTCGGATTCGGGTTAGGGGATAGGGTTCGGGTTAGGGTTAGGGTTAGGGTTCGGGTTAGGGTTAGGGTTAGGGTTAGAGTTAGGGTTCGGATTAGGGTTAGTTTTAGGGTTCGGTTTAGGGTTCGGGTTCGGGTTCGGGTTAGGGTTAGGGTTAGGTTTAGGGTTCGGGTTAGGGTTAGGGTTATGGTTAGGGTTAGGGGTTAGGCTTAGGGTTAGGGTTCGGGTTCGGGTTAGGGTTAGGGTTATGTTTGGGGGTAAGGGTTAGGGTTCGGGTTAGGGTTAGGGTTAGGGTTAGGGTTAGTGTTCGGGTTAGGGTTAGGGTTAGGGTTCGGGTTAGGTTTGGGTTAGGGTTAGGGTTAGGGTTAGGGTTCGGTTTAGGGTTAGGGTTAGTGTTTGTGTTAGGGTTAGGGTTAGGTTTAGGTTTCGGGTTAGGGTTCGGGTTAGGGTTAGGGTTAGGATTCGGGTTAGGGTTAGGGTTAGGTTTCGGGTTAGGGTTAGGGTTCGGGTTAGGGTTAGGTTTAGGGTTCGGGTTAGGGTTAGGGTTAAGGTTCGGTTTAGGGTTAGGGTTAGGGTTCGGGTTCAGGTTAGTGTTAGGTTTAGGGTTAGGGTTAGGGTTCGGATTAGGGTTAGGGGTAGGGTTCGGGTTAGGGTTCGTGTTCGGGTTAGTGTTAGGTTTAGGGTTAGGGTTAGGGTTCGGGTTAGGGTTAGGTTTCGGTTTAGGGTTAAGGTTAGGGTTCGGGTTAGGGTTAGGGTTAGGGTTCGGGTTCAGGTTAGTGTTAGGTTTAGGGTTAGGTTTAGGGTTCGGATTAGGGTTAGGGGTAGGGTTCGGGTTAGGGTTTGTGTTCGGGTTAGTGTTAGGTTTAGGGTTAGGGTTAGGGTTCGGGTTAGGGTTAGGGTTAGTGTTAGGGTTAGGTTTGGTGTTAGGGTTAGGGTTAGGGTTAGGGTTAGGGTTAGGTTTCGGGTTCGGGTTAGGGTTAGGGTTTGGGTTAGGGTTACGTTTAGGGTTAGGGTTAGAGTTAGTGTTCGGGTTCAGGTTAGGGTTAGGGTGCGGGTTAGGTTTAGGGGTAGGGTTAGGGTTCGGTTTCGGGTTACAGTTAGGGTTCGTGTTAGGGTTAGGGTTCGGGTTAGGGTTAGGTTTAGTGTTCGGGTTAGGATTCGGGTTCGGGTTAGGGTTAGGGTTAGGATTCGGGTTAGGGTTAGGGTTCGGGTTCGGGTAAGGGTTAGGGTTAGGTTTCGGGTTAGGGTTAGGGGTTAGTGTTAGGGTTAGCGTTAGGGTTAGGGTTAGGGTTCGGATTAGGGTTAGGTTAGGGTTAGGGTTAGGTTTAGTGTTAGGGTTCGGGTTAGTGTTCGGGTTAGGGTTAGGGCTAGGGTTAGGTTTCGGTTTAGGTTTAGTGTTAGGGTTAGGGTTAGGGTTCGGGTTCGGGTTAGGATTAGGGTTAGGGTTAGGGTTCGGGTTAGGGTTAGGGTTCGGGTTCGGGTTCGTGGTAGGGTTAGGGTTCGGGTTCGGGTTCGGATTCGGTTTAGGGGATAGGGTTCGGGTTAGGGTTATGGTTAGGATGCGGGTTAGGGTTAGGTTTAGGGTTAGAGTTAGGGTTCGGATTAGGGTTAGGGTTAGGGTTCGGGTTAGTGTTCGGGTTCGGGTTAGGATTAGGGTTAGGGTTAGGTTTAGGGTTCGGGTAAGGGTTAGGGTTAGGGTTAGGGTTAGGGGTTAGGCTTAGGGTTAGGGTTCGGGTTCGGGTTAGGGTTAGGGTTATGTTTGGGGGTAAGGGTTAGGGTTCGGGTTAGGGTTAGGGTTAGGGTTAGGGTTAGGGTTAGGGTTAGGGTTCGGGTTAGGGTTAGGGTTAGGGTTCGGGTTCAGGTTAGTGTTAGGTTTAGGGTTAGGGTTAGGGTTCGGATTAGGGTTAGGGGTAGGGTTCGGGTTAGGGTTCGTGTTCGGGTTAGTGTTAGGTTTAGGGTTAGGGTTAGGGTTCGGGTTAGGGTTAGGGTTAGTGTTAGCGTTAGTTTTGGTGTTAGGTTTAGGGTTAGGGTTAGGGTTAGGGTTAGGGTTAGGTTTCGGGTTCGGGTTAGGGTTAGTGTTCGGGTTAGGGTTATGGTTAGGGTTCGGGTTAGGTTTGGGTTACGGTTAGGGTTAGGGTTAGGGTTCGGTTTAGGGTTAGGGTTAGTGTTTGTGTTAGGCTTAGGGTTAGATTTAGGTTTCGGGTTAGGGTTCGGTTTAGGGTTAGGTTTCGGCTTAGGGTTCGGGTTAAGGTTAGGGATAGGATTCGGGTTAGGGTTAGGGTTAGGTTTCGGGTTAGGGTTAGGGTTCGGGTTAGGGTTAGGTTTAGGGTTCGGGTTAGGGTTAGGGTTAGGGTTCGGTTTAGGGTTAGGGTTCGTGTTCGGGTTAGGGTTAGGGTTCGGGTTCGTGTTAGGGTTCGGGTTTGGGTTAGGGTTCGGGTTAGGGTTAGGGTTAGGTTTAGGGTTCGGGTTAGGGTTCGGGTTAGGATTAGGGTTAGGGTTAGGGGTTAGGCTTAGGGTTAGGGTTCGGGTTCGGGTTAGGGTTAGGGTTATGTTTGGGGGTAAGGGTTAGGGTTCGGGTTAGGGTTAGGGTTAGGGTTAGGGTTAGTGTTCAGGTTAGGGTTATGGTTAGGGTTCGGGTTAGTTTTGGGTTAGGGTTAGGGTTAGGGTTAGGGTTCGGTTTAGGGTTAGGGTTAGTGTTTGTGTTAGGCTTATGGTTAGGTTTAGGTTTCGGGTTAGGGTTCGGGTTAGGGTTAGGTTTAGGGTTCGGGTTAGGTTTAGGGTTAGGGTTCGGTTTAGGGTTAGGGTTCGTGTTCCGGTTAGGGTTAGGGTTCGGGTTCGTGTTAGGGTTCGGGTTTGGGTTAGGGTTCGGATTAGGGTTAGGGTTAGGTTTAGGGTTCGGGTTAGGTTTAGGGTTCGGGTTCGGGTTCGGGTTAGAGTTAGGGTTCGGGCTAGGGTTAGGGTTCGGGTTAGGGTTAGGTTTAGGGTTCTGGTTAGGGTTAGTGTTAGGGTTCGGGTTAGGGTTAGGGTTCGGTTTAGGGTTAGGGTTAGGGTTCGGGTTAGGGTTAGGGTTAGGGTTCGGGTTCAGGTTAGTGTTAGGTTTAGGGTTAGGGTTAGGGTTCGGGTTAGGGTTAGGGTTAGTGTTAGCGTTAGGTTTGGTGTTAGGGTTAGGGTTAGGGTTAGCTTAGGGTTAGGGTTAGGTTTCGGGTTCGGGTTAGGGTTAGAGTTTGGGTTAGGGTTACGTTTAGGGTTAGGGTTAGAGTTAGTGTTCGGGTTCAGGTTAGGGTTAGGGTGCGGGTTAGGTTTAGGGTTAGGGTTAGGGTTCGGTTTCGGGTTACGGTTAGGGTTCGTGTTAGGGTTAGGGTTCGGGTTAGGGTTAGGTTTAGTGTTCGGGTTAGGATTCGGGTTCGGGTTAGGGTTAGGGTTAGGGTTCGGGTTAGGGTTCGGGTTCGGGTTGGGGTTAGGGGTTAGTGTTCAGGTTAGGGTTAGGGTTAGGGTTCGGGTTAGGGTTCGGGTTAGGGTTAGGGTTAGGGTTCAGGTTAGGGTTAGGGTTAGGGTTATGGTTCGTGTTACGGTTAGGGTTTGGGTTACGGTTAGGGTTCGGGTTAGGGTTAGGGTTAGGGTTCGGGTTAAGGTAGGGTTAGGGTTTGGGTTAGGGTTAGGGTTCGGGTTAGGGTTAGGGTTAGGTTCGGGTTAGGGTTCGGGTTAGGGTTAGGGTTCGGGTTAGGGTTATGTTTAGAGTTCGGGTTAGGGTTAGGGTTAAGGTTAGGTTTAGGGTTCGTGTTAGGGTTCGGGTTAGGGGTCGGGTTAGGGATAGGGTTAGGGTTCGGGTTAGGGTTAGGTTTAGGGTTAGTGTTCGGGTTAGGGTTAGGGTTCGGTTTAGGGTTCGGGTTAGGGTTAGGGTTAGGGTTAGGGTTCGGGTTCGGGGTTAGGGTTAGGGTTAGGGTTCGGGTTAGTGTTCGGGTTAGGGTTAGGATTCGGGTAAAGGGTTAGGGTTCGGGTTCGGGTTAGGGTTAGGGTTAGGGTTCCGGTTAGGGTTAGGTTTAGGGTTTGGGTTAGGGTTAGGGTTAGGTTTAGTGTTAGGGTTCGGGTTTGGGTTCGGGTTAGGGTTAGGGCTAGGGTTAGGTTTCGGGTTCGGGTTAGGATTAGGGTTAGTGTTAGGGTTCGGGTTAGGGTTAGGGTTCGGGTTCGGGTTCGGGGTAGGGTTAGGGTTCGGGTTCGGGTTCGGATTCGGGTTAGGGGATAGGGTTCGGGTTAGGGTTAGGGTTAGGGTTCGGGTTAGGGTTAGGGTTAGGGTTAGAGTTAGGGTTCGGATTAGGGTTAGTTTTAGGGTTCGGTTTAGGGTTCGGGTTCGGGTTCGGGTTCAGGTTAGGGTTAGGGTTAGGTTTAGGGTTCGGGTTAGGGTTAGGGTTATGGTTAGGGTTAGGGGTTAGGCTTAGGGTTAGGGTTCGAGTTCGGGTTAGGGTTAGGGTTATGTTTGGGGGTAAGGGTTAGGGTTCGGGTTAGGGTTAGGTTTAGTGTTCGGGTTAGGATTCGGGTTCGGGTTAGGGTTAGGGTTAGGATTCGGGTTAGGGTTAGTGTTCGGGTTCGGGTAAGGGTTAGGGTTACGTTTCGGGTTAGGATTAGGGGTTTGTGTTAGGGTTAGCGTTAGGGTTAGGGTTAGGGTTCGGATTAGGGTTAGGTTAGGGTTAGGGTTAGGTTTAGTGTTAGGGTTCGGGTTAGGGTTCGGGTTAGGGTTAGGGCTAGGGTTAGGTTTCGGGTTAGGTTTAGTGTTAGGGTTAGGGTTAGGGTTAGGGTTAGGGTTCGGGTTCGGGTTAGGATTAGGGTTAGGGTTAGGGTTCGGGTTAGGGTTAGGGTTCGGGTTCGGGTTCGGGATAGGGTTAGGGTTCGGGTTCGGGTTCGGATTCGGTTTAGGGGATAGGGTTCGGGTTAGGGTTATGGTTAGGATGCGGGTTAGGGTTAGGTTTAGGGTTAGAGTTAGGGTTCGGATTAGGGTTAGGGTTAGGGTTCGGGTTAGTGTTCGGGTTCGGGTTAGGATTAGGGTTAGGTTTAGGTTTAGGGTTCGGGTTAGGGTTAGGGTTAGGGTTAGGGTTAGGGGTTAGGCTTAGGGTTAGGGTTCGGGTTCGGGTTAGGGTTAGGGTTATGTTTGGGGGTAAGGGTTAGGGTTCGAGTTAGGGTTAGGGTTAGGGTTAGGGTTAGGGTTAGTGTTCGGGTTAGGGTTAGGGTTAGGGTTCGGGTTAGGTTTGGGTTAGGGTTAGGGTTAGGGTTAGGGTTCGGTTTAGGGTTAGGGTTAGTGTTTGTGTTAGGGTTAGGGTTAGGTTTAGGTTTCGGGTTAGGGTTCGGGTTAGGGTTAGGGTTAGGATTCGGGTTAGGGTTAGTGTTAGGTTTCGGGTTAGTGTTAGGGTTCGGGTTAGGGTTAGGTTTAGGGTTCGGGTTAGGGTTAGGGTTAGGGTTCGGTTTAGGGTTAGGGTTCGTGTTGGGGTTAGGGTTAGGGTTCGGGTTCGTGTTAGGGTTCGGGTTTGGGTTAGGGTTCGGGTTAGGGTTAGGGTTAGGTTTAGGGTTCAGGTTAGGTTTAGGGTTCGGGTTCAGGTTCGGGTTAGGGTTAGGGTTCGGGCTAGGGTTAGGGTTCGGGTTAGGGTTCTGGTTAGGGTTAGGGTTAGGGTTCGGTTTAGGGTTAGGGTTCGGTTTAGGGTTAGGGTTAGGGTTCGGGTTAGGGTTAGGGTTAGGTTTCGGGTTCAGGTTAGTGTTAGGTTTAGGGTTAGAGTTAGGGTTCGGATTAGGGTTACGAGTAGGGTTCGGTTTAGGGTTCGTGTTCGGGTTAGTGTTAGGTTTAGGGTTATTGTTAGGGTTCGGTTTAGGGTTCGGGTTAGGGTTAGGGTTAGGGTTAGGTTCGGGTTAGGGTTAGGGTTCGGGTTACGGTTAGGGTTAGGGCTCGTGTTCGGGTTCGGGTTCGGGTTAGGGTTAGGGTTCGGTTTAGGGTTCGGGTTAGGGTTCGGGTTAGAGTTCGGTTTAGGGTTCGGGTTAGGGTTCGGGTTATGGTTCTGGTTAGGGTTAGGGTTAGGCTTCGGTATAGGTTTCGGTTTAGGGTTCGGTTTAGGGTTCGGGTTAGTGTTCGGTTTAAGGTTCGGGTTAGGGTTCGGGTTAGGGTTCGGGTTAGGGTTCGGGTTAGGGTTAGGCTTCGGGTTCGGGTTACGGTTAGGGTTCGTGTTATGGTTAGGTTTAGGATTCACTTTAGGGTTCGGGTTCGGGTTAGGGTTAGATTTAGGGTTCGGGTTAGTGATAGGTTTTAGGGTTAGGGTTAGGGTTAGGGTTAGAGTTAGGGTTAGGGGTTAGGGTAAGGGTTAGGGCTAGGGTTAGGGTTAGGGTTCGGGTTAGGTTTTGGGTTAGGGTTAGGGTTAGGTTTCGGGTTAGGGTCAGGGTTAGGGTTCGGGTTAGGGTCAGTGTTAGGGTTCAGGTTAGGGTTCGGTTTAGGGTTAGGGTTCCGGTTAGGTTTAGGTTTCGCGTTAGGGTTCGGGTTCGGTTTAGGGTTCGGGTTCGGTTTACCGTTAGGGTTAGGTTTCGGGTTAGGGTTAGGGTTAGGGTTAGGTTTAGGGTTAGGGTTCGGGTTAGGGTTAGGGTTAGGGTTCGGGTTAGGTTTGGGTTAGGGTTAGGGTTAGGGTTAGGGTTCGGTTTAGGGTTAGCCTTAGGGTTTGTGTTAGGGTTAGGGTTAGGTTTAGGTTTCAGGTTAGGGTTCGGGTTAGGGTTAGGTTTAGGATTCGGGTTAGGGTTAGGGTTAGGTTTCGGGTTAGGGTTAGGGTTCGGGTTAGGGTTAGGTTTAGGGTTCGGTTTAGTGTTAGGGTTAGGGTTCGGTTTAGGGTTAGGGTTCGTGTTCGGGTTAGGGTTAGGGTTCGGGTTCGTGTTAGGGTTCGGGTTTGGGTTAGGGTTCGGGTTAGGGTTAGGGTTAGGTTTAGGGTTCGGGTTAGGTTTAGGGTTCGGTTTCGGGTACGGGTTAGGGTTAGAGTTTGGGTTAGGGTTACGTTTAGGGTTAGGGTTAGAGTTAGTGTTCGGGTTCAGGTTAGGGTTAGGGTGCGGGTTAGGTTTAGGGGTAGGGTTAGGGTTCGGTTTCGGGTTACAGTTAGGGTTCGTGTTAGGGTTAGGGTTCGGGTTAGGGTTAGGTTTAGTGTTCGGGTTAGGATTCGGGTTCGGGTTAGGGTTAGGGTTAGGATTCGGGTTAGGGTTAGTGTTCGGGTTCGGGTAAGGGTTAGGGTTAGGTTTCGGGTTAGGGTTAGGGGTTAGTGTTAGGGTTAGCGTTAGGGTTAGGGTTAGGGTTCGGATTAGGGTTAGGTTAGGGTTAGGGTTAGGTTTAGTGTTAGGGTTCGGGTTAGGGTTCGGGTTAGGGTTAGGGCTAGGGTTAGGTTTCGGGTTAGGTTTAGTGTTAGGGTTAGGGTTAGGGTTAGGGTTAGGGTTCGGGTTCGGGTTAGGATTAGGGTTAGGGTTAGGGTTCGGGTTAGGGTTAGGGTTCGGGTTCGGGTTCGGGATAGGGTTAGGGTTCGGGTTCGGGTTCGGATTCGGTTTAGGGGATAGGGTTCGGGTTAGGGTTATGGTTAGGATGCGGGTTAGGGTTAGGTTTAGGGTTAGAGTTAGGGTTCGGATTAGGGTTAGGGTTAGGGTTCGGGTTAGTGTTCGGGTTCGGGTTAGGATTAGGGTTAGGGTTAGGTTTAGGGTTCGGGTTAGGGTTAGGGTTAGGGTTAGGGTTAGGGGTTAGGCTTAGGGTTAGGGTTCGGGTTCGGGTTAGGGTTAGGGTTATGTTTGGGGGTAAGGGTTAGGGTTCGAGTTAGGGTTAGGGTTAGGATTAGGGTTAGGGTTAGTGTTCGGGTTAGGGTTAGGGTTAGGGTTCGGGTTAGGTTTGGGTTAGGGTTAGGGTTAGGGTTAGGGTTCGGTTTAGGGTTAGGGTTAGTGTTTGTGTTAGGGTTAGGGTTAGGTTTAGGTTTCGGGTTAGGGTTCGGGTTAGGGTTAGGGTTAGGATTCGGGTTAGGGTTAGTGTTAGGTTTCGGGTTAGTGTTAGGGTTCGGGTTAGGGTTAGGTTTAGGGTTCGGGTTAGGGTTAGGGTTAGGGTTCGGTTTAGGGTTAGGGTTCGTGTTGGGGTTAGGGTTAGGGTTCGGGTTCGTGTTAGGGTTCGGGTTTGGGTTAGGGTTCGGGTTAGGGTTAGGGTTAGGTTTAGGGTTCAGGTTAGGTTTAGGGTTCGGGTTCAGGTTCGGGTTAGGGTTAGGGTTCGGGCTAGGGTTAGGGTTCGGGTTAGGGTTCTGGTTAGGGTTAGGGTTAGGGTTCGGTTTAGGGTTAGGGTTCGGTTTAGGGTTAGGGTTAGGGTTCGGGTTAGGGTTAGGGTTAGGTTTCGGGTTCAGGTTAGTGTTAGGTTTAGGGTTAGGGTTAGGGTTCGGATTAGGGTTAGGAGTAGGGTTCGGTTTAGGGTTCGTGTTCGGGTTAGTGTTAGGTTTAGGGTTATTGTTAGGGTTCAGTTTAGGGTTCGGGTTAGGGTTAGGGTTAGGGTTAGGTTCGGGTTAGGGTTAGGGTTCGGGTTACGGTTAGGGTTAGGGCTCGTGTTCGGGTTCGGGTTCGGGTTAGGGTTAGGGTTCGGTTTAGGGTTCGGGTTAGGGTTCGGGTTAGGGTTCGGTTTAGGGTTCGGGTTAGGGTTCGGGTTATGGTTCTGGTTAGGGTTAGGGTTAGGTTTCGGTATAGGTTTCGGTTTAGGGTTCGGTTTAGGGTTCGGGTTAGTGTTCGGTTTAAGGTTCGGGTTAGGGTTCGGGTTAGGGTTCGGGTTAGGGTTCGGGTTAGGGTTAGGGTTCGGGTTCGGGTTAGGGTTAGGGTTCGTGTTATGGTTAGGTTTAGGATTCACTTTAGGGTTCGGGTTCGGGTTAGGGTTAGATTTAGGGTTCGGGTTAGTGATAGGTTTTAGGGTTAGGGTTAGGGTTAGGGTTAGAGTTAGGGTTAGGGGTTAGGGTAAGGGTTAGGGCTAGGGTTAGGGTTAGGGTTCGGGTTAGGTTTTGGGTTAGGGTTAGGGTTAGGTTTCGGGTTAGGGTCAGGGTTAGGGTTCGGGTTAGGGTCAGTGTTAGGGTTCAGGTTAGGGTTCGGGTTAGGGTTAGGGTTCCGGTTAGGTTTAGGTTTCGCGTTAGGGTTCGGGTTCGGTTTAGGGTTCGGGTTCGGTTTACCGTTAGGGTTAGGTTTCGGGTTAGGGTTAGGGTTAGGGTTAGGTTTAGGGTTAGGGTTCGGGTTAGGGTTAGGGTTAGGGTTAGGGTTCGGGTTAGGGTTAGGGTTAGGGTTCGGGTTAGTGTTAGGTTTGGGTTAGGGTTAGGGTTAGGTTGAGGGTTAGGGTTCGGGTAAGGGTTAGGGTTAGGGTTCGTGTTCGTGTTCGGGATAGGTTTAGGGTTCGGGTTAGGGTTAGGGTTAGGGTTAGGGTTCGGGTTAGGGTTCGGGTTAGGGTTCGGGTTAGAATTTGGGTTAGGGTTAGGGTTAGGGTTCGGGTTAGGGTTAGGGTTCGGGTTGGGGTTAGGGGTTAGTGTTCAGGTTAGGGTTAGGGTTAGGGTTCGGGTTAGGGTTCGGGTTAGGGTTAGGGTTAGGGTTCAGGTTAGGGTTAGGGTTAGTGTTATGGTTCGTGTTACGGTTAGGGTTTGGGTTACGGTTAGGGTTCGGGTTAGGGTTAGGGTTCGGGTTAAGGTAGGGTTAGGGTTTGGGTTACGGTTAGGGTTCGGGTTAGGGTTAGGGTTAGGTTCGGGTTAGGGTTCGGGTTAGGGTTAGGGTTCGGGTTAGGGTTAGGTTTAGAGTTCGGGTTAGGGTTAGGGTTAAGGTTAGGTTTAGGGTTCGTGTTAGGGTTCGGGTTAGGGGTCGGGTTAGGGATAGGGTTAGGGTTCGGGTTAGGGTTAGGTTTAGGGTTAGTGTTCGGGTTAGGGTTAGGGTTCGGTTTAGGGTTCGGGTTAGGGTTAGGGTTAGGGTTAGGGTTCGGGTTCGGGGTTAGGGTTAGGGTTAGGGTTCGGGTTAGTGTTCGGGTTAGGGTTAGGATTCGGGTAAAGGGTTAGGGTTCGGGTTCGGGTTAGGGTTAGGGTTAGGGTTCCGGTTAGGGTTAGGTTTAGGGTTCGGGTTAGGGTTAGGGTTAGGTTTAGTGTTAGGGTTCGGGTTTGGGTTCGGGTTAGGGTTAGGGCTAGGGTTAGGTTTCGGGTTCGGGTTAGGATTAGGGTTAGTGTTAGGGTTCGGGTTAGGGTTAGGGTTCGGGTTCGGGTTCGGGGTAGGGTTAGGGTTCGGGTTCGGGTTCGGATTCGGGTTAGGGGATAGGGTTCGGGTTAGGGTTAGGGTTAGGGTTCGGGTTAGGGTTAGGGTTAGGGTTAGAGTTAGGGTTCGGATTAGGGTTAGTTTTAGGGTTCGGTTTAGGGTTCGGGTTCGGGTTCGGGTTAGGGTTAGGGTTAGGTTTAGGGTTCGGGTTAGGGTTAGGGTTAGGGTTAGGGTTAGGGGTTAGGCTTAGGGTTAGTGTTCGGGTTCGGGTTAGGGTTAGGGTTATGTTTGGGGGTAAGGGTTAGGGTTCGGGTTAGGGTTAGGGTTAGGGTTAGGGTTAGTGTTCGGGTTAGGGTTAGGGTTAGGGTTCGGGTTAGGTTTGGGTTAGGGTTAGGGTTAGGGTTAGGGTTCGGTTTAGGGTTAGGGTTAGTGTTTGTGTTAGGGTTAGGGTTAGGTTTAGGTTTCGGGTTAGGGTTCGGGTTAGGGTTAGGGTTAGGATTCGGGTTAGGGTTAGGGTTAGGTTTCGGGTTAGGGTTAGGGTTCGGGTTAGGGTTAGGTTTAGGGTTCGGGTTAGGGTTAGGGTTAGGGTTCGGTTTAGGGTTAGGGTTAGGGTTCGGGTTCAGGTTAGTGTTAGGTTTAGGGTTAGGGTTAGGGTTCGGATTAGGGTTAGGGGTAGGGTTCGGGTTAGGGTTCGTGTTCGGGTTAGTGTTAGGTTTAGGGTTAGGGTTAGGGTTCGGGTTAGGGTTAGAGTTAGTGTTAGCGTTAGGTTTGGTGTTAGGGTTAGGGTTAGGGTTAGGGTTAGGGTTAGGTTTCGGGTTCGGGTTAGGGTTAGAGTTTGGGTTAGGGTTACGTTTATGGTTAGGGTTAGAGTTAGTGTTCGGGTTCAGGTTAGGGTTAGGGTGCGGGTTAGGTTTAGGGTTAGGGTTAGGGTTCGGTTTTGGGTTACTGTTAGGGTTCGTGTTAGGGTTAGGGTTCGGGTTAGGGTTAGGTTTAGTGTTCGGGTTAGGATTCGGGTTCGGGTTAGGGTTAGGGTTATGGTTCGGGTTAGGGTTCGGGTTCGGGTTGGGGTTAGGGGTTAGTGTTCAGGTTAGGGTTAGGGTTAGGGTTCGGGTTAGGGTTCGGGTTAGGGTTAGGGTTAGGGTTCAGGTTAGGGTTAGGGTTAGGGTTATGGTTCGTGTTACGGTTAGGGTTTGGGTTACGGTTAGGGTTCGGGTTAGGGTTAGGGTTAGGGTTCGGGTTAAGGTAGGGTTAGGGTTTGGGTTAGGGTTAGGGTTCGGGTTAGGGTTAGGGTTAGGTTCGGGATAGGGTTCGGGTTAGGGTTAGGGTTCGGGTTAGGGTTAGGGTTAGAGTTCGGGTTAGGGTTAGGGTTAAGGTTAGGTTTAGGGTTCGTGTTAGGGTTCGGGTTAGGGGTCGGGTTAGGGTTAGGGTTAGGGTTCGGTTTAGGGTTAGGTTTAGGGTTAGTGTTCGGGTTAGGGTTAGGGTTCGGTTTAGGGTTCGGGTTAGGGTTAGGGTTAGGGTTCGGGTTAGTGTTCGGGTTAGGGTTAGGATTCGGGTAAAGGGTTAGGGTTCGGGTTCGGGTTAGGGTTAGTGTTAGGGTTCCGGTTAGGGTTAGGTTTAGGGTTCGGGTTAGGGTTAGGGTTAGGTTTAGTGTTAGGGTTGGGGTTGGGTTCGGGTTAGGGTTAGGGCTAGGGTTAGGTTTCGGGTTCGGGTTAGGATTAGGGTTAGGGTTAGGGTTCGGGTTAGGGTTAGGGTTCGGGTTCGGGTTCGGGGTAGGGTTAGGGTTCGGGTTCGGGTTCGGATTCGGGTTAGGGGATAGGGTTCGGGTTAGGGTTAGGGTTAGGGTTCGGGTTAGGGTTAGGGTTAGGTTTAGAGTAAGGGTTCGGATTAGGGTTAGGTTTAGGGTTCGGTTTAGGGTTAGGGTTAGGGTGCGGGTTAGGTTTAGGGTTAGGGTTAGTGTTGGGTTCGGGTTAGTGTAAGGGTTCGTGTTAGGGTTTGGGTTCGGGTTAGATTTAGTTTTAGGGATCGGGTTAGGGTTCGGGTTCGGGTTAGGGTTAGGGTTAGGCTTCGGGTTAGGGTTAGGGTTCGGGTTCGGGTTAGGGTTAGGTTTAGGGTTAAGTTTAAGTTTCGGGTTCGGGTTAGGGTTAGGGGTTAGGGTCGGGTTCGGTTAAGGGTTAGGGTTAAGTTTCGGGTTAGGGTTAGGGGTTAGTGTTCGGGTTAGGGTTCGGGCAGCGTTAGGGTTAGGGTTCGGGTTAGGGTTAGGGTTAGGGTTCGTGTTAGGATTTGAGTTAGGTTTAGGGTTAGGTTTCGGATTAGGATTCGGGTTAGGGTTCGGGTTAGGGTTAGGGTTAGGTTTATGGATAGGGTTCGGGTTAGGGTTAAGGTTCGGGTTAGGGTTAGGGTTCGGGTTAAGTTAGGGTTCGGGTTAGGGTTTGGGTTAGGGTTAGGGATCAGGTTAGGTTTGGGTTCGGGTTAGGTTTCGGGTTAGGTTTAGGGTTCGTGTTCGGGTTAGGGTTCGGGTTCGGGTTAGGGTTAGGGTTCGGGTTAAGGTTAGGTTTAGGGTTCGGGTTAGGGTTAGGGTTCGGGCTAGGGTCAGGGTTAGGGTTCGGGTAAGGGTTAGGGTTAGGGTTGGGGATCGGGTTAGGGTTCGGGTTAGGGTTCCGGTTAGGGTTAGGTTTAGGGTTAGGGTCCGGGTTCGGGGTTAGGGTTAGGGTTAGGGTTCGTGTTAGGGTTACGGTTCGGGTTAGGGTTAGGGTTAGGTTTCGGGTTCGTGTTAGGGTTAGGGTTCGGGTTCGGGATAGGGTTAGGGTTAGGGTTAGGGTTCGGGTTCGGGTTATTGTTAGGGTTCGGGTTCGGGATAGGGTTAGGGTTAGGGTTAGGGTTAGGGTTCGGGTAAGGGTTAGGGTTAGGGTTCGGGTTAGGTTTAGGTTAGGGTTTGGGTTATGGTTAGGGTTAGGGTTAGGGTTCGGGTTAGGGTTCGGGTTAGGGTTAGGGTTAGGATTCGGGTTAGGGTTAGGGTTAGGTTTCGGGTTAGGGTTAGGTTTAGTGTTCGGGTTAGGGTTAGGGTTAGGGTTTGGGTTAGGGTTAGGTTTCGGGTTCGGGTTATGGTTAGGGTTCGGGTTCAGGTTAGGGTTCAGGTTTTGTTTAGGGTTCGGGTTAGAGTTAGGTTTAGGGTTAGGGTTAAGTTTAGGGTTAGGGTTCGGGTTCGGGTTCGGGTTAGGGTTAGGGTTCGGGTTAGGGTTAGGTTTCGGGTTAGGGTTAGGGTTAGGGTTCGGGTTAGTTTTAGGGTTAGGGTTCGGGTTAGGGTTAGGGTTCGGGTTAGGGTTAGGGTTCGGGTTAGGGTTAGGTTTCGGGTAGGGTTAGGGTTTGGGTTAGGGTTAGGGTTAGGGTTCGGGTTAGGGTTAGGTTTAGGTTTAGGGTTAGGGTTCGGGTTCGGGTTAAGGAAAGGGTTAGGGTTAGGGTTCGTATTAGGGTTAGGGGTACGGTTCGGGTTAGGGTTCGGGTTCGGGGTAGGGTTAGGGTTAGGGTTATGGTTAGGGTTCGGGTTAGGGTTAGGGTTCGGGTAAGGGTTAGGGGTTAGGTTTAGGGTTAGGTTTCGGTTTCGGGTTAGGGTTAGGGTTAGGGTTAGGGGTTAGGGTTAGGGTTCGCGTTAGGGTTAGGATTAGGGTTAGGGTTAGGGTTCGGGTTAGGGTTAGGGTTAGGGTTCGGGTTAGGTTAGGTTTCGGGGTAGGGTTAGGGTTAGGGTAAGGGTTCGGGTTAGGGTTAGGGTTCGGGTTAGGTTTGGGTTCGGGTTAGGTTTCGGGTTAGGGTTAGGGTTTGGGTTCGGGTTAGAGTTAGGGTTCGGGATAGGGTTAGGGTTAGGGTTCGGGTTAGGGTTAGGGTTCGGGTTAGGGTTAGGGTTAGGGATCGGGTTAGGGTTAGGGTTAGGGTTAGGTTTAGTGTTCGTGTTAGGGTGCGGGTGCGGGTTAGGGGTCAGGTTAGGTTTAGGGTTAGGGTTCGGGTTCGGGTTAGGGTTCGGGTTCTGGTTAGGGTTAGGGTTCGGGTAAGGGTTAGGGTTAGGGTCCGGTGAGCGTTAGGTTTAGGTTTCGGGTTAGGGTTAGGGTTAGGGTTAGGGTTAGGGTTAGGGTTCGGGTTAGGGTTCGGGTTAGGGTTAGGGTTAGGGTTCGGGTTAGGGTTAGGTTTAGGGTTCGGGTTAGGGTTCGGGTTAGGGTTCGTGTTAGGGTTCGGGTTAGGGTTAGGGTTAGGGTTCGGGTTAGGGTTCGGGTTAGGATTCGGGTTAGGTTTAGGGTTAGGGTTAGGTTTAGGTTTCGGGTAAGGGTTACTGTTCGGGTTAGGGTTAGGGTTAGGGTTAGGGTTCGGGCGAGGGTTCGGTTTATGTTTCGGGTTAGAGTTAGGGTTCGGTTTAGGGTTAGGGTTAGGGTTAGGGTTAGGGTTAAGTTTCGGGGTAGGTTTAGGGTTAGGGTTAGGGTTCGGGTTAGGGTTCGGGTTCGGGTTAGGGTTAGGGGTTAGTGTTTAGGTTAGGGTTAGGGTTAGGGTTCGGGTTAGGGTTCGGGTTAGGGTTAGGTTTTGGGTAGGGTTAGGGTTCGGATTAGGAGTAGGGTTCGGTTTAGGGTTAGGGTTCGGGTTCGTGTTAGGGTAAGGGATAGGGTTCGGGTTCGGGTTAGGGTTAGGTTTAGGGTTAGGTTTAGGGTTCGGATTAGTGTTAGGGGTACAGTTCGGGTTAGGGTTCGGTTTCGGGTTAGGGTTAGGTTTGGTTTAGGGTTAGGGTTCGGGTTAGGGTTAGGGTTCGGGTTAGGGTTAGGGTTTAGGGTTAGGGTTAGGTTTCGGTTTCGGGTTAGGGTTAGGGTTAGGGTTAGGGGTTAGGGTTAGGGTTTGCGTTAGGGTTAGGTTTAGGGTTAGGGTTAGGGTTCGGGTTAGGGTTAGGGTTAGGGTTAGGGTTAGGGTTAAGGTTCGGGTTCGGTTTAGGGTTAGGGTTAGGGTTAGGGTTAGGTTTAGGGTTCGGTTTCGGGTACGGTTAGGGTTCGGCTTAGGGTTAGGGCTAGGGTTCGGGTTAGGGTTAGGGTTAGGTTTCGGGTTAGGGTTCGGGTTAGGTTTAGGGTTAGGGTTCGGGTTAGGTTTAGGTTTTGGGTTAGGGTTAGGGTTAGGGTTCAGGTTAGGGTTAGGATTCAGGTTAGGGTTGGGTTCGGGTTAGGTTTCGTGTTAGGGTTAGGGTTCGGGTTCGGGTTAGGGTTAGGGTTCGGGTTAGGGTTAGGTTTAGGGTTCGGGTTAGGGTTAGGGTTCGGGTTAGGGTTACGGTTAGGGTTCGGGTTAGGGTGAGGGTTAGGGTTAGGTTTAGGGTTCATGTTAGGGTTCGGGATCGGGTTAGAGGTCGGTTTAGGGTTAAGGTTAGGGTTCGAGTTAGGGTTAGGGTTAGTGTTCAGGTTAGGGTTAGGGTTAGGGTTAGGGTTAGGGTTAGGGTTAGGTTTTATGGTTAGGGTTAGGGTTAGGGTTAGGGTTAGGGGTTAGGGTTAGGGTTAGGATTAGGGTTAGGGTTAGGGTTCGGGTTATCGTTAGGTTTCGGATTAGGTTTAGGGTTAGGTTTAGGGTTAGTGTTAGGGTTCGGTTTAGGGTTAGGGTTATGGTTAGGGTTCGGGTTAGGGTTAGGGTTCGGGTTCGGGTTAGGGTTAGAGTTAGGGTTAGGGTTAGGGTTAGGGTTAGGGTTCGGGTTAGGGTTCGGGTTAGGGTTAGGTTTAGGGTTGGGGTTCGGGTTAGGGTTCGAGTTAGGGTTAGGTTTCGGGTAGGGTTAGGGTTTGGATTAGGAGTTGGGTTCGGTTTAGGGTTAGGGTTCGGGTTCGTGTTAGGGTAAGGGTTAGGGTTCGTGTTCGGGTTAGGGTTAGGTTTAGGGTTAGGTTTAGGGTTCGGATTAGGGTTAGGGGTACAGTTCGGGTTAGGGTTCGGTTTCGGGTTAGGGTTAGGGTTAGGGTTAGGGTTAGGGTTAGGGTTAGGGTTCGGGTTAGGGTTAGGGTTCGGGTTAGGGTTAGGGTTTAGGGTTAGGGTTAGGTTTCGGTTTCGGGTTAGGGTTAGGGTTAGGGTTAGGGGTTAGGGTTAGGGTTCGCGTTAGGGTTAGGTTTAGGGTTAGGGTTAGGGTTCGGGTTAGGGTTAGGGTTAGGGTTAGGGTTCGGGTTCGGTTTAGGGTTAGGGTTAGGGTTAGGGTTAGGTTTAGGGTTCGGGTTCGGGTACGGTTAGGGTTCGGCTTAGGGTTAGGGCTAGGGTTCGGGTTAGGGTTAGGGTTAGGTTTCGGGTTAGGGTTCGGGTTAGGTTTAGGGTTAGGGTTCGGGTTAGGTTTAGGTTTCGGGTTAGGGTTAGGGTTAGGGTTAGGGTTCGGGTTAGGGTTAGGATTCAGGTTAGGGTTGGGTTCGGGTTAGGTTTCGTGTTAGGGTTAGGGTTCGGGTTCGGGTTAGGGTTAGGGTTCGGGTTAGGGTTAGGTTTAGGGTTCGGGTTAGGGTTAGGGTTCGGGTTAGGGTTAGGGTTAGGGTTCGGGTTAGGGTGAGGGTTAGGGTTAGGTTTAGGGTTCGTGTTAGGGTTCGGGTTCGGGTTAGGGGTCGGTTTAGGGTTAGGGTTAGGGTTCGAGTTAGGGTTAGGGTTAGTGTTCGGGTTAGGGTAAGGGTTAGTGTTAGGGTTAGGTTTTATGGTTAGGGTTAGGGTTAGGATTAGGGTTAGGGGTTAGGGTTAGGGTTAGGGTTAGGGTTAGGGTTAGGGTTAGGGTTCGGGTTATCGTTAGGTTTCGGATTAGGTTTAGGGTTAGGTTTAGTGTTATGGTTCGGGTTCGGTTTAGGGTTAGGGTTAGGGTTAGGGTTCGGGTTAGGGTTAGGGTTCGGGTTCGGGTTAGGGTTAGGGTTAGGGTTATGGTTAGGGATCGGGTTCGGGTTAGGGTTAGGGTGCGGGTTAGGTTTAGGGTTAGGGTTAGGGTTGGGTTCGGGTTAGTGTAAGGGTTCGTGTTAGGGTTTGGGTTCGGGTTAGATTTAGGTTTAGGGTTCGGGTTAGGGTTCGGGTTAGGGTTAGGGTTAGGGTTCGGGTTAGGGTTAGGGTTCGGGTTCGGGTTCGGGTTAGGGTTAGGGTTAGGTTTAAGGTTCGGGTTCGGGTTAGGGTTAGGGGTTAGGGTTCGGGTTCGGTTAAGGGTTAGGGTTAAGTTTCGGGTTAGGGTTAGGGGTTAGTGTTCGGGTTAGGGTTCGGGCAGGGTTAGGGTTAGGGTTCGGGTTAGGGTTAGGGTTAGGGTTCGGGTTAGGATTTGAGTTAGGGTTAGGGTTAGGTTTCGGATTAGGGTTCGGGTTAGGGTTCGGGTTAGGGTTAGGGTTAGGTTTATGGATAGGTTTCGGGTTAGGGTTAAGGTTTGGGTTAGGGTTAGGGTTCTGGTTAGGTTAGGGTTCGGGTTAGGGTTTGGGTTAGGGTTAGGGATCAGGTTAGGTTTGGGTTCGGGTTAGGTTTCGGGTTAGGTTTAGGGTTCGGGTTCGGGTTAGGGTTCGGGTTCGGGTTAGGGTTAGGGTTCGGGTTAGGGTTAGGGTTAGGGTTCGGGTTAGGGTTAGGGTTCGGGCTAGGGTCAGGGTTAGGGTTAGGGTTAGCGTTAGGGTTAGGGTTAGGGTTCGTGTTAGGGTTCGGGTTAGGGGTCGGGTTAGGGTTAGGGTTAGGTTTCGGGTTAGGGTTAGGGTTAGGGTTAGGGTCGGGTTATGGTTAGGGTTCGGCTAGGGTTAGGGTTCGGGTTCGGGTTAGGTTTAGGGTTGGGGATCGGGTTAGGGTTCGGGTTAGGGTTCCGGTTAGGGTTAGGTTTAGGGTTAGGTTCCGGGTTCGGGGTTAGGGTTAGGGTTAGGGTTCGTGTTAGGGTTACGGTTCGGGTTAGGGTTAGGGTTAGGTTTCGGGTTCGTGTTAGGGTTAGGGTTAGGGTTCGGGTTCGGGGTCGGGTTCGGGTTAGGGTTAGGGTTCGAGTTAGGGTTCGGGTTAGTGTTTGGGTTAGAGTTAGGGTTAGGGTTCGGGTTCGGGTTATGGTTAGGGTTCGGTTTCGGGTTAGGGTTCGGGTTTTAGTTAGGGTTCGGGTTAGGGTTAGGTTTAGGGTTAGGGTTCGGGTTAGGGTTAGGGTTCGGGTTCGGGTTTGGGTTAGGGTTCGGGTTAGGGTTAGGTTTCGGGTTAGGGTTCGGGTTAGGTTTAGGGTTCGGGTTAGGGTTAGGAGTTAGTATTCAGGTTAGGTTTAGGGTTAGGGTTCGGGTTATGGTTCGGGTAAGGGTTAGGGTTAGGGTTCGGGTTAGGATTAGGGTTAGGGTTAGGGTTCGGGTTACGGTTAGGGTTCGGGTTAGGGTTAGGGCTAGTGTTCGGGTTAGGGTTAGGGTTAGGGTTCCGGTTTGGGTCGGGGTAGGTTTAGGGTTAGTGTTCGGGTTAGGTTTAGTTTTCGGGTTAGGGTTAGGGTTAGGGTTAGGGTTCGGGTTAGGGTTAGGGTTCGGGTTAGGGTTGGGTTCGGGTTAGGTTTCGGGTTAGTGTTAGGGTTCGGGTTCGGTTTAGGTTTAGGTTTAGGGTTCGTGTTAGGGTTCGGGTTAGGGGTCGGGTTAGTGTTAGGGTTAGGGTTCGGGTTAGGGTTAGGGTTAGGGTTCGGGTTAGGGTTAGGGTTAGGGTTCGGGTTAGGGTTAGGGTTAGGGTTAGGGTTAGGTTTAGGGTTCGTGTTAGGGTTCGGGTTTGGGGTCGGGTTAGTGTTAGGGTTAGGGTTCGGTTTAGGGTAGGGTTAGGGTTCGGGGTAGTGTTAGGGTTCGGGTTAGGTTTAGGGTCAGGTTCGGGTTAGGATTAGGGTTGGGGTTCGGGTTAGGGTTCGGGTTAGGGTTAGGGATAGGGTTAGGGTTCGGATTCGGGGTTAGGGTTAGGGTTAGAGTTCGGGTTAGGTTTCGGGTTAGGGTTAGGATTCGGGTAAAGGGTTAGGGTTCGGGTTCGGGTTAGGGTTAGGTTTAGGGTTCCGGTTAGGGTTAGGTTTAGGTTTCTGGTTAGGGTTTAGGTTTAGGGTTAGGTTTAGGGTTCGGGTTAGGGTTCGGGTGAGGGTTAGGGTTAGGGTTCGTGTTAGGGTTAGGGTTAGGGTTCGGGTTAGGTTTCGGGTTAGGGTTAGGGTTAGGGTTCGGGTTAGGGTTATGGTTAGGGTTCGGGTTAGGGTTCGGGTTAGGGTTCGGGTTAGGGTTAGGGTTAGGGTTAGGGTTCGGGTTAGGGTTACGGTTCGGGTTAGGGTTAGGGTTAGGGTTAGAGTTCGTGTTAGGGTTCGGTTTAGGGTTCGGGTTAGACTTAGGGTTCGGGTTAGGGTTAGGGTTAGGGTTAGGGTTCGGGTTAGGGTTAGGGTTAGGGTTAGGGTTAGGGTTCGGGTTAGGGTTAGGGTTAGGGTTCGGGTTCGGTTTAGGGTTAGGGTTATGGTTCGGGTTAGGGTTCGGTTTCGGGTTAGGGTTAGGGGTTAGTGTTCAGGTTAGGGTTAGGGTTAGGTTTCGGGTTAGGGTTCGGGTTAGGGATAGGGTTAGGGTTCGGGTTAGGGTTCGGGTTTATGTTAGTGTTAGGGTTCGGGTTAGGGTTCGGGTTATGGTTAGGGTTCGGGGTAGGGTTAGGGTTAGGGTTAGGGTTAGGTTTCGGGGTGGGTTCGGGTTAGGTTTAGGGTTAGGGTTCGGGTTAGGTTTAAGGTTAGGGTTAGGGTTCGGGTTCGGGTTAGTGTTAGGGTTCGTTTTAGGGTTTGGGTTAGGGTTAGGGTTAGGGTTAGGTTTAGGGTCGGGTTCAGGTTAGGGTTAGGGTTAGGTTTAGGGTTAGGTTTAGGGGTTAGGGTTAGGGTTAGGGTTAGGGTTAGGGTTCGGATTAGGGTTCGGGTTCGGGTAAGGTTTAGGGTTAGGTTTCGGGTTAGGTTTAGGGGTTAGGGTTAGGGTTAGGGTTAGGGTTAGGGTTCGGATTAGGGTTAGGTTAGGGTTAGGGTTAGGGTTCGGATTAGGGTTAGGGTTAGGTTTAGGGTTAGGGTTCGGGTTAGGGTTAGTGTTCGGGTTAGGGTTAGGGTTAGGGTTATGGTTCGGGTTAGGGTTAGGGTTCGGGTTAAGGTTCGGGTTAGGATTAGGGTTAGGTTTAGTGTTCGGGTTCGGGTTAGGGTTAGGTTTCGTGTTAGGGTTAGGGTTAGGGTTAGGGTTAGGGTTCGGGTTCGGGTTCGGTTTAGGGTTCGGGTTCGGGTTAGGGTTAGTGTTCGGGTTCGTGTTAGGGTTAGGGTTCGTGTTAGGGTTAGGGTTAGGGTTAAGTTTAGGGTTCGGGTTCGGGTTAGGGTTAGGGTTCGGGTTAGTGTTAGGTTTAGGTTTCGGTTTAGGGTTCGAGTTAGGTTTAGTGTTAGGGTTAGGGTTCGGGTTCGGGTTAGGGTTAGGGTTCTGGTTAGGTTCAGGGTTCGGGTTAGGGTTATGGGTTAGGGTTAGGGTTAGGGATAGGGTTCGGGTTAGGGTTAGGGTTAGGGTTAGGGTTAGGTTTCGGTTTAGGGTTAGGGTTAGTGTTCGGGTTAGGGTTAGGGTTAGGGTTAGGGTTAGGTTTTAGGGTTAGGGTTAGGGTAGGTTTCGGGTTAGGGTTAGGGTTAGGGTTAGGGTTCGGGTTAGGGTTAGGGTTCGGGTTCGGGTTAGGGTTAGGGTTAGGGTTAGGGTTAGGGTTCGGGTTAGATTTAGGGTTAGGGTTCGGGTTAGGGTTAGGGTTAGGGTTTGTGTTAGGGTTAGGGTTAGGGTTAGGGTTCGGGTTAGGGTTCGGGTTAGGGTTAGGGTTAGGATTCGTGTTAGGGTTAGGGTTAGGGTTCGGGTTAGTGTTAGTATTCGGGTTACGGTTAGGTTTAGGTTTCGGGTTAGGGTTAGGGTTAGGCTTCGGGTTAGGGTTAGGGTTCGGGTTCGGGTTATGGTTAGGTTTCGGGTTCGGATTAGGGTTCGGGTTTGGGTTAGGGTTCGGGTTAGGGTTAGGTTTCGGGTTAGGGTTAGGGTTAGGGTTCGGGTTAGGGTTAGGGTTAGGGTTCGGGTTAGGGTTAGGTTTCGGGTTAGGGTTAAGGTTAGGGTTCGGGTTAGGGTTAGGGTAACGGTTCGGGTTACGGTTAGGGTTCGGGTTAGGGATAGGGTTAGGGTTCGTGTTCGGGTTCGGGTTAGGGTTAGGGTTAGGGTTTAGGGTTATGGTTAGGGATCGGGTTCGGGTTAGGGTTAGGGTGCGGGTTAGTTTTAGGGTTAGGGTTAGGGTCGGGTTCGGGTTAGGGTAAGGGTTCGTGTTAGGGTTTGGGTTCGGGTTAGATTTAGGTTTAGGGTTCGGGTTAGGGTTCGGGTTCGGGTTAGGGTTAGGGTTAGGGTTCGGGTTAGGGTTAGGGTTCGGGTTCGGGTTAGGGTTAGGGTTAGGGTTAGGTTTAAGGTTCGGGTTCGGGTTAGGGTTAGGGGTTAGGGTTCGGGTTCGGGTAAGGGTTAGGGTTAAGTTTCGGGTTAGGGTTAGGGGTTAGTGTTCGGGTTAGGGTTCGGGCAGGGTTAGGGTTAGGGTTCGGGTTAGGGTTAGGGTTAGGGTTCGGGTTAGGGTTCGAGTTAGGGTTAGGGTTAGGTTTGGGATTAGGGTTCGGGTCAGGGTTCGGGTTAGGGTTAGGGATCAGGTTAGGTTTGGGTTCGGGTTAGGTTTCGGGTTAGGTTTAGGGTTCGGGTTCGGGTTAGGGTTCGGGTTCGGGTTAGGGTTAGGGTTCGGGTTAGGGTTAGGTTTAGGGTTCGGGTTAGGGTTAGGGTTCGGGCTAGGGTCAGGGTTAGGGTTCGGGTTAGGGTTAGGGTTAGGGTTAGGGTTCGTGTTAGGGTTCGGGTTAGGGGTCGGGTTAGGGTTAGGGTTAGGTTTCGGGTTAGGGTTAGGGTTAGGGTTAGGATCGGGTTATGGTTAGGGTTCGGCTAGGGTTAGGGTTCGGGTTCGGGTTAGGGTTGGGGATCGGGTTAGGTTTCGGGTTAGGGTTCGGGTTAGGGTTAGGTTTAGGGTTAGGGTCCGGGTTCGGGGTTAGGGTTAGTGTTCGTGTTAGGGTTACGGTTCGGGTTAGGGTTAGGGTTAGGTATCGGGTTCGTGTTAGGGTTAGGGTTAGGGTTCGGGTTCGGGGTCGGGTTCGGGTTAGGGTTAGGGTTCGAGTTAGGGTTCGGGTTAGTGTTTGGGTTAGAGTTAGAGTTAGGGTTAGGGTTCGGGTTCGGGTTATTGTTCGGGTTCGGGTTAGGGTTCGGGTTAGTGTTAGGGTTAGGGTTAGGGTTCGGGTTAGGTTTAGGGTTTGGTTTCGGTTTAGGGTTAGGTTTCGGGTTAGGGTTAGAGTTAGGGGTTAGGGTTAGGGTCGAGTTAGAGTTCGGGTTAGGGATCGGGTTAGGGTTAGGGTTAGGGTTAGGGTGCGGGTTAGGGTTCAAGTTAGGGTTAGGGTTAGGGTTAGGGTTTGGGTTAGGGTTAGGGTTAGGGTTAGTGTTCGGGTTAGGTTTAGGGTTAGGTTTCGGGTTAGGTTTAGTGTTAGGGTTAGGGTTAGGGTTAGGTTTAGGGTTCGGGTTCGGGTTAGGATTAGGGTTAGGGTTAGGTTTCGGGTTCGGGTTAGGGTTAGGGTTCGGGTTCGGGTTCGGGGTAGGGTTAGGGTTCGGGTTCGGGTTCGGATTCGGGTTAGGGGATAGGGTTCGGGTTAGGGTTAGGGTTAGGGTTCCGGTTAGGGTTAGGGTTAGGGTTCGGGTTAGGGTTAGTTTTAGGGTTAGAGTTAGGGTTAGGGTTAGGGTTCGGGTTAGGGTTAGGTTTAGGGTTAGAGTTAGGGTTAGGGTTCGGGTAGGTTTAGGGTTCGGGTTAGGGTTAGGGTTCGGGTTAGGGTTAGGGGTTAGTGTTCAGGTTAGGGTTAGGGTTAGGGTTCGGGTTAGGGTTCGGGTTAGGGTTCGGGTTATGGTTCGGGTTAGGGTTAGGGTTAGGGTTCGTGTTAGGTTTAGGGTTCGGGTTACGGTTAGGGTTTGGGTTAGGGTTAGGGTTAGGGTTCGGGTTAGGGTTAGGTTTAGGGTTCAGGTTAGGGTTACTTTTCGGGTTAGGGTTAGGGTTAGGGTTCGGTTTAGGGTTAGGGTTTGGGTTAGGGTTAGGGTTAGAGTTCGGGTTAGGGTTAGGTTTAGGGTTAGGTTTAGGGTTCGTGTTAGGGTTCGGGTTAGGGGTCGGGTTAGGGTTAGGGTTAGGGTTCGGGTTAGGGTTAGGGTTAGGGTTAGGGTTCGGGTTAGGGTTAGGGTTCGGTTTAGGGTTAGGGTTAGAGTTCGGGTTCGGGCTAGGGTTCGGGTTGGGTTTCGGGTTAGGGTTAGGGTTAGGGTCGGGTGAGGGTTCGGGTTAGGGTTAGGTTTAGGGTTCGGGTTAGGGTTAGGGTTAGGTTTAGGGTTCGGGTTAGGGTTAGGGTTCTCGTTCGGGTTAGGGTTAGGGTTGGGGTTCGGGTTCGGGTTAGGATTCGGATTAGGGTTAGGGTTAGGGTTAGGGTTTGGGTTCGGGTTAGGGTTAGGGTTAGGGTGTAGGATTCGGGTTAGGGTTAGGGTTAGGGTTTAGGGTTAGGGTTAGGGGTAGGGTTAGGTTTAGGGTTCGGATTAGCGTTAGGTTTGGGATTAGGGTTAGGGTTAGGGTTAGGGTTAGGGTTAGGGTTAGGGTTAGGGTTAGGTTTCGGGTTCGGGTTAGGGTTAGGGTTTGGGTTAGGGTTACGTTTAGGGTTAGGGTTAGAGTTAGTGTTCGGGTTCAGGTTAGGGTTAGGGTGCGGGTTAGGTTTAGGGTTAGGGTTAGGGTTCGGTTTCGGGTTACGGTTAGGGTTCGTGTTAGGGTTAGGGTTCGGGTTAGGGTTAGGTTTAGTGTTCGGGTTAGGATTCGGGTTCGGGTTAGGGTTAGGGTTAGGATTCGGGTTGGGGTTAGGGTTCGGGTTAGGGTTAGGGTTCGGGTTATGGTTAGGGTTCGGGATAGGGTTAGGGTTAGGGTTCGGGTTAGGGTTAGGTTTAGGGTTCAGGTTAGGGTTAGGGTTCGGGTTAGGGTTAGGTTTAGGGTTCGGGTTAGTGTTCGGGTTCGGGTTGGGGTTAGGGGTTAGTGTTCAGGTTAGGGTTCGGGTTAGGTTTCGGGTTAGGGTTCGGGTTAGGGTTCAGGTTAGGGTTAGGTTTAGGGTTATGGTTCGTGTTACAGTTAGGGTTCGGGTTACGGTTAGGGTTCGGGTTAGGGTTAGGGTTAGGGTTCGGGTTAGGGTTAGGGTTAGGGTTCGGTTTAGGGTTAGTGTTAGGGTTCGGGTTCGGGCTAGGGTTAGGGTTGGGTTTCGGGTTAGGGTTAGGGTTAGGGTCGGGTGAGGGTTCGGGTTAGGGTTAGGTTTAGGGTTCGGTTTAGGGTTAGGGATAGGTTTAGGGTTCGGGTTAGGGTTAGGGTTCGCGTTCGGGTTAGGTTTAGGGTTGGGGTTCGGGTTCGGGTTAGGTTTAGGGTTAGGGTTCGGGTTAGTGTTAGGATTCGGGTTAGGGTTAGGATTAGGGTTAGGGTTTGGGTTCGGGTTAGGTTTAGGGTTAGGTTATGATTCGGGTTAGGGTTAGGGTTAGGGTTTAGGGTTAGGGTTAGGGGTACGGTTAGGTTTAGGGTTCGGATTAGCGTTAGGTTTCGGATTAGGATAAGGGTTAGGTTTAGGGTTAGTGTTCGGGTTAGGGTTAGGGTTAGGGTTCGGGTTAGGGTTAGGGTTAGGGTTCGAGTTAGGGTTAGGGTTAGGTTTAGGGTTCGGGTTAGGGTTAGGGTTAGGGTTTGTGTTAGGGTTAGGGTTAGGGTTAGGGTTCGGGTAGGGTTCGGGTTAGGGTTAGGGTTAGGGTTTGTGTTAGGGTTAGGGTTAGGGTTAGGGTTCGGGTTAGGGTTCGGGTTAGGGTTAGGGTTAGGATTCGGGTTAGGGTTAGGGTTAGGTTTCGGGTTAGGGTTAGGGTTCGGGTTAGGGTTAGGTTTAGGGTTCGGGTTAGGGTTAGGGTTAGGGTTCGGGTTAGGGTTAGGGTTCGTGTTCGGGTTAGGGTTAGGTTTCGGGTTCGTGTTAGGGTTCGGGTTTGGGTTAGGGTTCGGGTTAGGGTTAGGGTTAGGGTTCGGGTTAGGTTTAGGGTTCGGGTTCGGGTTCGGTTTAGGGTTAGGGTTCGGGTTAGGGTTAGGGTTCGGTTTAGGGTTAGGGTTAGGGTTCGGGTAGGGTCAGGATTAGGGTTCAGGTTAGGGTTAGGGTTCGGGTTAGGGTTAGGGTTAGGGTTCGGGTTCGGGTTAGGGTTAGGGTTAGGTTTCGGGTTAGGGTTAGGGTTCGGGTTAGGGTTAGGGTTCGGTTTAGGGTTAAGGTTAGGGTTCGGGTTCGTGTTAGTGTTAGGTTTAGGGTTAGGGTTAGTGTTCGGATTAGAGTTAGGGGTAGGTTTCGTGTTAGGGTTCGTGTTCGGGTTAGTGTTAGGGTTAGGGTTAGGGTTAGGGTTCGGGTTAGTGTTAGGGTTAGTGTTAGGGTTAGGTTTGGTGTTAGGGTTAGGGTTAGGGTTAGGGTTAGGTTTAGTGTATGGTTTCGGGTTCGGGTTAGGGTTAGGATTTGGGTTAGGGTTAGGTTTACGGTTAGGGTTAGAGTTAGGGTTCGGGTTCGGGTTAGGGTTAGGGTTAGGGTTCGGGTTAGTGTTAGGGTTAGTGTTAGGGTTAGGGTTGGGGTTAGGGTTAGGGTTAGGGTTAGGTTTAGGGATAGGTTTCGGGTTCAGTTAGGGTTCGGGTTCGGGTTAGGGTTAGGGTGCGGGTTAGGTTTAGGGTTAGGGTTAGGGTTCGGGTTCGGGTTAGGGTTAGGGTTCGTGTTAGGGTTAGGGTTCGGGTTAGGGTTAGGGTTAGGGTTCGGGTTAGGGTTCGGGTTCGGGTTAGGGTTAGGGTTAGGGTTAGGGTTCGGGTTAGGGTTAGGGTTCGGGTTCGGGTTAGGGTTAGGGTTAGGGTTAGGTTTAGGGTTCGGGTTCGGGTTAGGGTTAGGGGTTAGGGTTCGGGTTCGGGTTAGGGTTAGGGTTAGGTTTTGGGTTAGGGTTAGGTGTTAGTGTTAGGGTTAGGGTTAGGGTTAGGGTTAGGGTTAGGGTTCGGATTAGGGTTAGGTTAGCGTTAGGGTTAGGGTTCTGTTTAGTGTTCGGGTTAGGGTTCGGGTTAGGGTTAGGGTTCGGGTTAGGGTTAGGTTTAGGGTTAGAGTTAGGGTTAGGGTTAGGGTTCGGGTTAGGGTTAGGTTTAGGGTTAGGGTTAGGGTTAGGGTTCGGGTTAGGGTTAGGGTTAGGGTTCGGGTTAGGGTTCGGGTTTGGGTTAGGGTTAGGTGTTAGTGTTCAGGTTAGGGTTAGGGGTAGGGTTCGGGTTAGGGTTCGGGTTAGGGTTAGGGTTAGTGTTCGGGTTAGGGTTAGGGTTAGCGTTAGGGTTCGGGTTACGGTTAGGGTTCGGGATAGGGTTAGGGTTAGGGTTCGGGTTAGGGTTAGGTTTAGGGTTCAGGTTAGGGTTAGGGTTCGGGTTAGGGTTAGGGTTAGGGTTCGGGTTAGGGTTCGGGTTCGGGTTGGGGTTAGGGGTTAGTGTTCAGGTTAGGGTTAGGGTTAGGGTTCGGGTTAGGGTTCGGGTTAGGGTTAGGTTTAGGGTTCAGGTTAGGGTTAGTTTTAGGGTTATGGTTCGTGTACGGTTAGGGTTCGGGTTACGGTTAGGGTTCGGGTTAGGGTTAGGGTTAGGGTTCGGGTTAAGTTAGGGTTAGGGTTTGGGTTAGGGTTAGGGTTCGGGTTAGGGTTAGGGTTAGGTTCGGGTTAGGGTTCGGGTTAGGGTTAGGGTTCGGGTTAGGGTTAGGGTTAGAGTTCGGGTTAGGGTTAGGGTTAAGGTTAGGTTTAGGGTTCGTGTTAGGGTTTGGGTTAGGGGTCGGGTTAGGGTTAGGGTTAGGGTTCGGGTTAGGGTTACGGTTAGGGTTAGGGTTCGGGTTAGGGTTAGGGTTCGGTTTAGGGTTCGGGTTAGGGTTAGGGTTAGGGTTAGGGTTCGGGTTCGGGTTAGTGTTCGGGTTAGGGTTAGGATTCGGGTAAAGGGTTAGGGTTCGGGTTCGGGTTAGGGTTACGGTTAGGGTTCCGGTTAGGGTTAGGTTTAGGGTTCGGGTTAGGCTTAGGGTTAGGTTTAGTGTTAGGGTTCGGGTTTGGGTTCGGGTTAGGGTTAGGGCTAGGGTTAGGTTTCGGGTTAGGTTTAGTGTTAGGGTTAGGGTTAGGGTTAGGTTTAGGGTTCGGGTTCGGGTTAGGATTAGGGTTAGGGTTAGGTTTCGGGTTCGGGTTAGGGTTAGGGTTCGGGTTCGGGTTCGGGGTAGGGTTAGGGTTCGGGTTCGGGTTCGGATTCGGGTTAGGGGATAGGGTTCGGGTTAGGGTTAGGGTTAGGGTTCCGGTTAGGGTTAGGGTTAGGGTTAGAGTTAGGGTTCGGATTAGGGTTAGGGTTAGGGTTCGGGTTAGGGTTAGGGTTAGGGTTCGGTTTAGGGTTAGGGTTCGTGTTCGGGTTAGGGTTAGGGTTCGGGTTCGTGTTAGGGTTCGGGTTTGGGTTAGGGTTCGGGTTAGGGTTAGGTTTAGGTTTAGGGTTCGGGTTAGGTTTAGGGTTCGGGTTCGGGTCGGGTTAGGGTTAGGGTTCGGGCTAGGGTTAGGGTTCGGGTTAGGGTTAGGGTTAGGGTTCTGGTTAGGGTTAGGGTTAGGGTTCGGGTTAGGGTTAGGGTTCGGTTTAGGGTTAGGGTTAGGGTTCGGGTTAGGGTTAGGGTTAAGTTTCGGGTTCAGGTTAGTGTTAGGTTTAGGGTTAGGGTTAGGGTTCGGATTAGGGTTAGGGGTAGGGTTCGGGTGAGGGTTCGTGTTCGGGTTAGTGTTAGGTTTAGGGATAGGGTTAGGGTTCGGGTTAGGGTTAGGGTTAGTGTTAGCGTTAGGTTTGGTGTTAGGGTTAGGGTTAGGGTTAGGGTTAGGGTTAGGGTTAGGTTTCGGTTTCGGGTAAGGGTTAGGGTTTGGGTTAGGGTTACGTTTAGGGTTAGGGTTAGAGTTAGTGTTCGGGTTCAGGTTAGGGTTAGGGTGCGGGTTAGGTTTAGGGTTAGGGTTAGGGTTCGGTTTCGGGTTACGGTTAGGGTTCGTGTTAGGGTTAGGGTTCGGGTTAGGGTTAGGTTTAGTGTTCGGGTTAGGATTCGGGTTCGGGTTAGGGTTAGGGTTAGGATTCGGGTTAGGGTTAGGGTTCGGGTTCGGGTTAGGGTTAGGGTTAGGTTTCGGGTTAGGGTTAGGGGTTAGTGTTAGGGTTAGGGTTAGGGTTAGGGTTAGGGTTCGGATTAGGGTTAGGTTAGGGTTAGGGTTAGGGTTCTGGATAGGGTTCGGGTTAGGGTTCGGGTTTGGGTTAGGGTTCGGGTTAGGGTTAGGTATAGGGTTAGAGTTAGGGTTAGGGTTAGGGTTCGGGTTAGGGTTAGGTTTAGGGTTAGGGTTAGGGTTCGGGTAGGGTTAGGGTTCGGGTTAGGGTTCGGGTTCGGGTTAGGGTTAGGGGTTAGTGTTCAGGTTAGGGTTAGGGTTAGGGTTCGGGTTAGGGTTCGGGTTAGGGTTCGGGTTATGGTTCGGGTTAGGGTTAGGGTTAGGGTTCGTGTTAGGTTTAGGGTTCGGGTTACGGTTAGGGTTTGGGTTAGGGTTAGGGTTAGGGTTTGGGTTAGGGTTAGGTTTAGGGTTCAGGTTAGGGTTACGTTTCGGGTTAGGGTTAGGGTTAGGGTTCGGGTTAGGGTTAGGGTTTGGGTTAGGGTTAGGGTTAGGGTTCGGGTTAGGGTTAAGGTTCGGTTTAGGGTTAGGGTTAGAGTTCGGGTTCGGGCTAGGGTTAGGGTTGGGTTTCGGGTTAGGGTTAGGGTTAGGGTCGGGTGAGGGTTCGGGTTAGGGTTAGGGTTAGGGTTCGGGTTAGGGTTAGGGTTAGGTTTAGGGTTCGGGTTAGGGTTAGGGTTCTCTTTCAGGTTAGGGTTAGGGTTGGGGTTCGGGTTCGGGTTAGGTTTAGGGTTAGGGTTCGGGTTAGGGTTAGGATTCGGATTAGGGTTAGGGTTAGGGTTAGGTTTTGGGTTCGGGTTAGGGTTAGGGTTAGGGTGTAGGATTCGGGTTAGGGTTAGGGTTAGGGTTTAGGGTTAGGGTTAGGGGTAGGGTTAGGTTTAGGGTTCGGATTAGCGTTAGGTTTGGGATTAGGGTTAGGGTTAGGGTTAGGGTTAGGGTTAGGGTTAGGTTTCGGGTTCGGGTTCGGGTTAGGGTTAGGGTTTGGGTTAGGGTTACGTTTAGGGTTAGGGTTAGAGTTAGTGTTCGGGTTCAGCTTAGGGTTAGGGTGCGGGTTAGGTTTAGGGTTAGCGTTAGGGTTCGGTTTCGGGTTACGGTTAGGGTTCGTGTTAGGGTTAGTGTTCGGGTTAGGGTTAGGTTTAGTGTTCGGGTTAGGATTCGGGTTCGGGTTAGGGTTAGGGTTAGGATTCGGGTTAGGGTTAGGGTTCGGGTTAGGGTTAGGGTTCGGGTTACGGTTAGGGTTCGGGTTCGGGTGGGGGTTAGGGGTTAGTGTTCAGGTTAGGGTTAGGGTTAGGGTTCGGGTTAGGGTTCTGGTTAGGGTTAGGGTTAGGGTTCAGGTTAGGGTTAGGGTTAGGGTTATGGTTCGTGTTACGGTTAGGGTTCGGGTTACGGTTAGGTTTCGGGTTAGGGTTAGGGTTAGGGTTCGGGTTAGGGTTAGGGTTAGGGTTCGGTTTAGGGTTAGTGTTAGGGTTCGGGTTCGGGCTAGGGTTAGGGTTGGGTTTCAGGTTAGGGTTAGGGTTAGGGTCGGGTGAGGGTTCGGGTTAGGGTTAGGGTTAGGGTTCGGGTTAGTGTTAGGGATAGGTTTAGGGTTCGGGTTAGGGTTAGGGTTCGCGTTCGGGTTAGGTTTAGGGTTGGGGTTCGGGTTCGGGTTAGGTTTAGGGTTAGGGTTCGGGTTAGTGTTAGGATTCGGGTTAGGGTTAGGATTAGGGTTAGGGTTTGGGTTCGGGTTAGGTTTAGGGTTAGGTTATGATTCGGGTTAGGGTTAGGGTTAGGGTTTAGGGTTAGGGTTAGTGGTAGTGTTAGGTTTAGGGTTCGGATTAGCGTTAGGTTTCGGATTAGGGTTAGGGTTAGGTTTAGGGTTAGTGTTCGGGTTAGGGTTAGGGTTAGGGTTCGGGTTAGGGTTAGGGTTAGGGTTCGAGTTAGGGTTAGGGTTAGGTTTAGGGTTCGGGTTAGGGTTAGGGTTAGGGTTTGTGTTAGGGGTAGGGTTAGGGTTAGGGTTCGGGTTAGGGTTCGGGTTAGGGTTAGGGTTAGGGTTTGTGTTAGGGTTAGGGTTAGGGTTAGGGTTCGGGTTAGGGTTCGGGTTAGGGTTAGGGTTAGGATTCGGGTTAGGGTTAGGTTTAGGGTTAGAGTTAGGGTTAGGGTTAGGGTTCGGGTTAGGGTTAGGTTTAGGGTTAGGGTTAGGGTTAGGGTTCGGGTTAGGGTTAGGGTTAGGGTTCGGGTTAGGGTTCGGGTTTGGGTTAGGATTAGGTGTTAGTGTTCAGGTTAGGGTTAGGGGTAGGGTTCGTGTTAGGGTTCGGGTTAGGGTTAGGGTTAGTGTTCGGGTTAGGGTTAGGGTTAGCGTTAGGGTTCGGGTTACGGTGAGGGTTCGGGATAGGGTTAGGGTTAGGGTTCGGGTTAGGGTTAGGTTTAGGGTTCAGGTTAGGGTTAGGGTTCGGGTTAGGGTTAGGGTTAGGGTTCGGGTTAGGGTTCGGGTTCGGGTTGGGGTTAGGGGTTAGTGTTCAGGTTAGGGTTAGGGTTAGGGTTCGGGTTAGGGTTCGGGTTCGGGTTAGGGTTAGGGTTCAGGTTAGGGTTAGTTTTAGGGTTATGGTTCGTGTACGGTTAGGGTTCGGGTTACGGTTAGGGTTCGGGTTAGGGTTAGGGTTAGGGTTCGGGTTAAGTTAGGGTTAGGGTTTGGGTTAGGGTTAGGGTTCGGGTTAGGGTTAGGGTTAGGTTCGGGTTAGGGTTCGGGTTAGGGTTAGGGTTCGGGTTAGGGTTAGGGTTAGAGTTCGGGTTAGGGTTAGGGTTAAGGTTAGGTTTAGGGTTCGTGTTAGGGTTTGGGTTAGGGGTCGGGTTAGGGTTAGGGTTAGGGTTCGGGTTAGGGTTAGGGTTAGGGTTAGGGTTCGGGTTAGGGTTAGGGTTCGGTTTAGGGTTCGGGTTAGGGTTAGGGTTAGGGTTAGGGTTCGGGTTCGGGTTAGTGTTCGGGTTAGGGTTAGGATTCGGGTAAAGGGTTAGGGTTCGGGTTCGGGTTAGGGTTACGGTTAGGGTTCCGGTTAGGGTTAGGTTTAGGGTTCGGGTTAAGCTTAGGGTTAGGTTTAGTGTTAGGGTTCGGGTTTGGGTTCGGGTTAGGGTTAGGGCTAGGGTTAGGTTTCGGGTTAGGTTTAGTGTTAGGGTTAGGGTTAGGGTTAGGTTTAGGGTTCGGGTTCGGGTTAGGATTAGGGTTAGGGTTAGGTTTCGGGTTCGGGTTAGGGTTAGGGTTCGGGTTCGGGTTCGGGGTAGGGTTAGGGTTCGGGTTCGGTTTCGGATTCGGGTTAGGGGATAGGGTTCGGGTTAGGGTTAGGGTTAGGGTTCCGGTTAGGGTTAGGGTTAGGGTTAGAGTTAGGGTTCGGATTAGGGTTAGGGTTAGGGTTCGGGTTAGGGTTAGGGTTAGGGTTCGGTTTAGGGTTAGGGTTCGTGTTCGGGTTAGGGTTAGGGTTCGGGTTCGTGTTAGGGTTCGGGTTTGGGTTAGGGTTCGGGTTAGGGTTAGGGTTAGGTTTAGGGTTCGGGTTAGGTTTAGGGTTCGGGTTCGGGTCGGGTTAGGGTTAGGGTTCGGGCTAGGGTTAGGGTTCGGGTTAGGGTTAGGGTTAGGGTTCTGGTTAGGGTTAGGGTTAGGGTTCGGGTTAGGGTTAGGGTTCGGTTTAGGGTTAGGGTTAGGGTTCGGGTTAGGGTTAGGGTTAAGTTTCGGGTTCAGGTTAGTGTTAGGTTTAGGGTTAGGGTTAGGTTTCGGATTAGGGTTAGGGGTAGGGTTCGGGTGAGGGTTCGTGTTCGGGTTAGTGTTAGGTTTAGGGTTAGGGTTAGGGTTCGGGTTAGGGTTAGGGTTAGTGTTAGCGTTAGGTTTGGTGTTAGGGTTAGGGTTAGGGTTAGGGTTAGGGTTAGGGTTAGGTTTCGGTTTCGGGTAAGGGTTAGGGTTTGGGTTAGGGTTACGTTTAGGGTTAGGGTTAGAGTTAGTGTTCGGGTTCAGGTTAGGGTTAGGGTGCGGGTTAGGTTTAGGGTTAGGGTTAGGGTTCGGTTTCGGGTTACGGTTAGGGTTCGTGTTAGGGTTAGGGTTCGGGTTAGGGTTAGGTTTAGTGTTCGGGTTAGGATTCGGGTTCGGGTTAGGGTTAGGGTTAGGATTCGGGTTAGGGTTAGGGTTCGGGTTCGGTTTAGGGTTAGGGTTAGGTTTCGGGTTAGGGTTAGGGGTTAGTGTTAGGGTTAGGGTTAGGGTTAGGGTTAGGGTTCGGATTAGGGTTAGGTTAGGGTTAGGGTTAGGGTTCTGGATAGGGTTCGGGTTAGGGTTCGGGTTTGGGTTAGGGTTCGGGTTAGGGTTAGGTATAGGGTTAGAGTTAGGGTTAGGGTTAGGGTTCGGGTTAGGGTTAGGTTTAGGGTTAGGGTTAGGGTTAGGGTTCGGGTAGGGTTAGGGTTCGGGTTAGGGTACGGGTTCGGGTTAGGGTTAGGGGTTAGTGTTCAGGTTAGGGTTAGGGTTAGGGTTCGGGTTAGGGTTCGGGTTAGGGTTCGGGTTATGGTTCTGGTTAGGGTTAGGGTTAGGGTTCGTGTTAGGTTTAGGGTTCGGGTTACGGTTAGGGTTTGGGTTAGGGTTAGGGTTAGGGTTCGGGTTAGGGTTAGGTTTAGGGTTCAGGTTAGGGTTACGTTTCGGGTTAGGGTTAGGGTTAGGGTTCGGGTTAGGGTTAGGGTTTGGGTTAGGGTTAGGGTTAGGGTTCGGGTTAGGGTTAAGGTTCGGTTTAGGTTTAGGGTTAGAGTTCGGGTTCGGGCTAGGGTTAGGGTTGGGTTTCGGGTTAGGGTTAGGGTTAGGGTCGGGTGAGGGTTCGGGTTCGGGTTAGGGTTAGGGTTAGGGTTCGGGTTAGGGTTAGGGTTAGGTTTAGGGTTCGGGTTAGGGTTAGGGTTCTCTTTCGGGATAGGGTTAGGGTTGGGGTTCGGGTTCGGGTTAGGTTTAGGGTTAGGGTTCGGGTTAGGGTTAGGATTCGGATTAGGGTTAGGGTTAGGGTTAGGTTTTGGGTTCGGGTTAGGGTTAGGGTTAGGGTGTAGGATTCGGGTTAGGGTTAGGGTTAGGGTTTAGGGTTAGGGTTAGGGGTAGGGTTAGGTTTAGGGTTCGGATTAGCGTTAGGTTTGGGATTAGGGTTAGGGTTAGGGTTAGGGTTAGGGTTAGGGTTAGGTTTCGGGTTCGGGTTAGGGTTAGGGTTTGGGTTAGGGTTACGTTTAGGGTTAGGGTTAGAGTTAGTGTTCGGGTTCAGCTTAGGGTTAGGGTGCGGGTTAGGTTTAGGGTTAGCGTTAGGGTTCGGTTTCGGGTTACGGTTAGGGTTCGTGTTAGGGTTAGGGTTCGGGTTAGGGTTAGGTTTAGTGTTCGGGTTAGGATTCGGGTTCGGGTGAGGGTTAGGGTTAGGATTCGGGTTAGGGTTAGGGTTCGGTTTAGGGTTAGGGTTCGGGTTACGGTTAGGGTTCGGGTTCGGGTGGGGGTTAGGGGTTAGTGTTCAGGTTAGGGTTAGGGTTCGGGTTAGGGTTCTGGTTAGGGTTAGGGTTAGGGTTCAGGTTAGGGTTAGGGTTAGGGTTATGGTTCGTGTTACGGTTAGGGTTCGGGTTACGGTTAGGGTTCGGGTTAGGGTTAGGGTTAGGGTTCGGGTTAGGGTTAGGGTTAGGGTTCGGTTTAGGGTTAGTGTTAGGGTTCGGGTTCGGGCTAGGGTTAGGTTTGGGTTTCGGGTTAGGGTTAGGGTTAGGGTCGGGTGAGGGTTCGGGTTAGGGTTAGGGTTAGGGTTCGGGTTAGGGTTAGGGATAGGTTTAGGGTTCGGGTTAGGGTTAGGGTTCGCGTTCGGGTTAGGGTTAGGGTTGGGGTTCGGGTTCGGGTTAGGTTTAGGGTTAGGGTTTGGGTTAGTGTTAGGATTCGGGTTAGGGTTAGGATTAGGGTTAGGGTTTGGGTTCGGGTTAGGTTTAGGGTTAGGTTATGATTCGGGTTAGGGTTAGGGTTAGGGTTTAGGGTTAGGGTTAGTGGTAGGGTTAGGTTTAGGTTTCGGATTAGCGTTAGGTTTCGGATTAGGGTTAGGGTTAGGTTTAGGGTTAGTGTTCGGGTTAGGGTTAGGGTTAGGGTTTGGGTTAGGGTTAGGGTTAGGTTTCGAGTTAGGGTTAGGGTTAGGTTTAGGGTTCGGGTTAGGGTTAGGGTTAGGGTTTGTGTTAGGGGTAGGGTTAGGGTTAGGGTTCGGGTTAGGGTTCGGGTTAGGGTTAGGGTTAGGGTTTGTGTTAGGGTTAGGGTTAGGGTTAGGGTTCGGGTTAGGGTTCGGGTTAGGGTTAGGGTTAGGATTCGGGTTAGGGTTAGGGTTAGGTTTCGGGTTAGGTTTAGGGTTCGGGTTAGGGTTAGGTTTAGGGTTCGGGTTAGGGTTAGGGTTAGGGTTCGGGTTAGGGTTAGGGTTCGTATTCGGGTTAGGGTTAGGTTTCGGGTTCGTGTTACGGTTCGGGTTTGGGTTAGGGTTCGGGTTAGGGTTAGGGTTAGGGTTCGGGTTAGGTTTAGGGTTCGGGTTCGGGTTCGGTTTAGGGTTAGGATTCGGGTTAGGGTTAGGGTTCGGTTTAGCGTTAGGGTTAGGGTTCGGGTTAGGGTCAGGATTAGGGTTAGGGTTAGTGTTCGGATTAGAGTTAGGGGTAGGTTTCGTGTTAGGGTTCGTGTTTGGGTTAGTGTTAGTGTTAGGGTTAGGGTTAGGGTTCGGGTTAGTGTTAGGGTTAGTGTTAGGGTTAGGTTTGGTGTTAGGGTTAGGGTTAGGGTTAGGGTTAGGGTTAGTGTATGGTTTCGGGTTCGGGTTAGGGTTAGGATTTGGGTTAGGGTTAGGTTTAGGGTTAGGGTTAGAGTTAGGGTTCGGGTTCGGGTTAGGGTTAGGGTTCGGGTTAGTGTTAGGGTTAGTGTTAGTGTTAGGGTTGGGGTTAGGGTTAGGGTTAGGGTTAGGGTTAGGGTTAGGGTTAGGGTTAGGTTTCGGGTTCAGTTAGGGTTCGGGTTCGGGTTAGGGTTAGGGTGCGAGTTAGGTTTAGGGTTAGGGTTAGTGTTCGGGTTTGGGTTAGGGTTAGGGTTCGTGTTAGGGTTAGGGTTCGGGTTAGGGTTAGGGTTAGGGTTCGGGTTAGGGTTCGGTTTCGGGTTAGGGTTAGGGTTAGGGTTAGGGTTCGGGTTAGGGTTAGGGTTCGGGTTCGGGTTAGGGTTAGGGTTCGTGTTAGGGTTAGGGTTCGGGTTAGGGTTAGGGTTAGGGTTCGGGTTAGGGTTCGGTTTCGGGTTAGGGTTAGGGTTAGGGTTAGGGTTCGGGTTAGGGTTAGGGTTCGGGTTCGGGTTAGGTTTAGGGTTAGGGTTAGGTTTAGGGTTCGGGTTCGGGTTAGGGTTAGGGTTTAGGGTTCCGTTTCGGGTTAGGGTTAGGGTTAGGTTTCGGGTTAGGGTTAGGTGTTAGTGTTAGGGTTAGGGTTATGGTTAGGGTTAGGGTTAGGGTTCGGATTAGGTTTAGGTTAGGGTTAGGGTTAGGGTTCTGTTTAGGTTTCGGGTTATGGTTCGGGTTAGGGTTAGGGTTCGGGTTAGGGTTAGGTTTAGGGTTAGAGTTAGGGTTAGGGTTAGGGTTCGGGTTAGGGTTAGGTTTAGGGTTAGGGTTAGGGTTATGGTTCGGGTTAGGGTTAGGGTTAGGGTTCGAGTTAGGGTTCGGGTTCGGGTTAGGGTTAGGTGTTAGTGTTCAGGTTAGGGTTAGGGGTAGGGTTCGGGTTAGGGTTCGGGTTAGGGTTAGGGTTAGTGTTCGGGTTAGGGTTAGGGTTAGGGTTAGGGTTAGGGTTCGGGTTAGGGTTAGGGTTCGGGTTAAGGTAGGGTTAGGGTTTGGGTTAGGGTTAGGGTTCGGGTTAGGGTTAGGGTTAGGGTTCGGGTTAGTGTTCGGGTTAGGGTTAGGGTTCGGGTTAGGGTTAGGGTTAGAGTTCGGGTTAGGGTTAGGGTTAGGGTTAGGTTTAGGGTTCGTGTCAGGGTTCGGGTTAGGAGTCGCGTTAGGGTTAGGGTTAGGGTTCGGGTTAGGGTTAGGGTTAGGGTTAGGGTTCGGGTTAGGGTTAGGGTTCGGTTTAGGGTTAGGGTTAGGGTTCGTGTTCGGGTTAGGGTTAGGGTTGGTGTTCGGGTTAGGGTTCGGTTTAGGGTTCGGATTAGGGTTAGGGTTAGGGTTAGTGTTCGGGTTCGGGGTTAGGGTTAGGGTTAGGGTTCGGGTTAGTGTTCGGGTTAGGGTTAGGATTCGGGTAAAGGGTTAGGGTTCGGGTTCGGGTTAGGGTTAGGGTTAGGGTTCAGGTTAGGGTTAGGTTTAGGGTTCGGGTTAGGGTTAGGGTTAGGTTTAGTGTTAGGGTTCGGGTTAGGGTTCGGGTTAGGGTTAGGGCTAGGGTTAGGTTTCGGGTTAGGGTTAGGGTTAGGGTTAGGGTTTGGGTTCGGGTTAGGGTTAGGGTTAGGGTTAGGATTCGGGTTAGGGTTAGGTTTCGGGTTAGGGTTAGGGTTAGGGTTCGGTTTAGGGTTAGGGTTAGTGTTCGGGTTCGGGCTAGGGTTAGGGTTGGGTTTCGGGTTAGGGTTAGGGTTAGGGTCGGGTGAGGGTTCGGGTTAGGGTTAGGGTTAGGGTTAGGGTTAGGGTTAGGGTTAGGTTTAGGGTTCGGGTTAGGGTTAGGGTTCGCGTTCGGGTTAGGGTTAGGGTTGGGGTTCGGGTTCGGTTTAGGTTTAGGGTTGGGGTTCGGGTTAGGGTTAGGATTCGGGTTAGGGTTAGGGTTAGGGTTAGGGTTTGGGTTCGCGTTAGGGTTTGGGTTAGGGTTAGGATTCGGTTTAGGGTTAGGGTTAGGGTTTAGGGTTAGGGTTAGGGGTAGAGTTATGTTTAGGGTTCGGATAGCGTTAGGTTTCGGATTAGGGTTAGGGTTAGGTTTAGGGTTAGTGTTCGGTTTAGGGTTAGGGTTAGGGTTAGGGTTCGGGTTAGGGTTAGGGTTCGGGTTAGGTTTAGGGTACGGGTTCGGGTTCGTTTTAGGGTTAGGGTTCGGGTTAGGGTTAGGGTTCAGGTTAGGGTTAGGGTTAGGGTTCGGGTTAGGGTCAGGGTTAGGGTTCAGGTTAGGGTTAGGATTCGGGTTAGGGTTAGGGTTAGGGTTCGGGTTCGGGTTCGGGTTACGGTTAGGGTTAGGTTTCGGGTTAGGGTTAGGGTTCGGGTTAGGGTTAGGGTTCGGTTAAGGGTTAAGGTTAGGATTCGGATTCGGGTTAGTGTTAGGTTTAGGGTTAGGGTTAGTGTTCGGATTAGGGTTAGGGGTAGGTTTCGTGTTAGGGTTCGTGTTCGGGTTACTGTTAGGGTTAGGGTTAGGGTTAGGGTTCGGGTTAGTGTTAGGGTTAGTGTTAGGGTTAGGTTTGGTGTTAGGGTTAGGGTTAGGGTTAGGGTTAGTGTTAGGTTTCGGGTTCAGGTTAGGGTTAGGGTTTTGGTTAGGTTTAGGTTTAGGGTTAGGGTTAGAGTGAGGGTTCGTGTTCGGGTTAGGGTTAGGGTTCGGGTTAGTGTTAGGGTTAGTGTTAGTGTTAGGGTTGGGGTTAGGGTTAGGGTTAGGGTTAGGGTTAGGGTTAGGGTTAGGGTTAGGTTTCGGGTTCAGTTAGGGTTCGGGTTCGGGTTAGGGTTAGGGTGCGGGTTAGGTTTAGGGTTAGGGTTAGTGTTCGGGTTAGGTTTAGGGTTCGTGTTAGGGTTAGGGTTAGGGTTAGGGTTAGGGTTAGGGTTCGGGTTAGGTTTCGGGTTCGGGTTAGGTTTAGGGTTAGGGTTAGGGTTCGGGTTAGGGTTAGGGTTCGGGTTCGTGTTAGGGTTAGGGTTAGGGTTAGGTTTAGTGTTCGGGTTCGGATTAGGGTTAGGGGTTAGGGTTCGGGTTCGGGTTAGGGTTAGGGTTAGGTTTCGGGTTAGGGTTAGGTGTTAGTGTTAGGGTTAGGGTTAGGGTTAGGGTTAGGGTCAGGGTTCGGATTAGGGTTAGGTTAGCGTTAGTGTTAGGGTTCTGTTTAGGGTTCGGGTTAGGGTTCGGGTTAGGGTTAGGGTTCGGGTTAGGGTTAGGTTTAGGGTTAGAGTTAGGGTTAGGGTTAGGGTTCGGGTTAGGGTTAGGTTTAGAGTTAGGGTTAGGGTTAGGGTTCGGGTTAGGGTTAGGTTTAGGGTTCGGGTTAGGGTTCGGGTTTGGGTTAGGGTTAGGTGTTAGTGTTCAGGTTAGGGTTAGGGGTAGGGTTCGGGTTAGGGTTCGGGTTAGGGTTAGGGTTAGTGTTCGGGTTAGGGTTAGGGTTAGGGTTAGGGTTCGGGTTACGGTTAGGGTTCGGGATAGGGTTAGTGTTAGGGTTCGGGTTAGGGTTAGGTTTAGGGTTCAGGTTAGGGTTAGGGTTCGGGTTAGGGTTAGGGTTAGGGTTCGGGTTAGGGTTCGGGTTCGGGTTGGGGTTAGGGGTTAGAGTTCAGGTTAGGGTTAGGGTTAGGGTTCGGGTTAGGGTTCGGGTTAGGGTTAGGGTTAGGGTTCAGGTTTGGGTTAGGGTTAGGGTTATGGTTCGTGTTACGGTTAGGGTTCGTGTTACGGTTAGGGTTCGGGTTAGGGTTAGGGTTAGGGTTCGGGTTAAGGTTGGGTTAGGGTTTGGGTTAGGGTTAGGGTTCGGGTTAGGGTTAGGGTTAGGTTCGGGTTAGGGTTCGGGTTAGGGTTAGGGTTCGGGTTAGGTTTAGGGTTAGAGTTCGGGTTAGGGTTAGGGTTAAGGTTAGGTTTAGGGTTCGTGTTAGGGTTTGGGTTAGGGGTCGGATTAGGGTTAGGTTAGCGTTAGGGTTAGGGTTCTGTTTAGGGTTCGGGTTAGGGTTCGGGTTAGGGTTAGGGTTCGGGTTAGGGTTAGGGTTAGGTTCGGGTTAGGGTTCGGGTTAGGGTTAGGGTTCGGGATAGGGTTAGGGTTAGGGTTCGGGTTAGGGTTCGGATTAGGGTTAGGTTAGGGTTAGGGTTAGGGTTCTGGATAGGGTTCGGGTTAGGGTTCGGGTTTGGGTTAGGGTTCGGGTTAGGGTTAGGTATAGGGTTAGAGTTAGGGTTAGGGTTAGGGTTCGGGTTAGGGTTAGGTTTAGGGTTAGGGTTAGGGTTCGGGTTAGGGTTCGGGTTAGGGTTCGGGTTATGGTTCGGGTTAGGGTTAGGGTTAGGGTTCGTGTTAGGTTTAGGGTTCGGGTTACGGTTAGGGTTTGGGTTAGGGTTAGGGTTAGGGTTTGGGTTAGGGTTAGGTTTAGGGTTCAGGTTAGGGTTACGTTTCGGGTTAGGGTTAGGGTTAGGGTTCGGGTTAGGGTTAGGGTTTGGGTTAGGGTTAGGGTTAGGGTTCGGGTTAGGGTTAAGGTTCGGTTTAGGGTTAGGGTTAGAGTTCGGGTTCGGGCTAGGGTTAGGGTTGGGTTTCGGGTTAGGGTTAGGGTTAGGGTCGGGTGAGGGTTCGGGTTAGGGTTAGGGTTAGGGTTCGGGTTAGGGTTAGGGTTAGGTTTAGGGTTCGGGTTAGGGTTAGGGTTCTCTTTCGGGTTAGGGTTAGGGTTGGGGTTCGGGTTCGGGTTAGGTTTAGGGTTAGGGTTCGGGTTAGGGTTAGGATTCGGATTAGGGTTAGGGTTAGGGTTAGGTTTTGGGTTCGGGTTAGGGTTAGGGTTAGGGTGTAGGATTCGGGTTAGGGTTAGGGTTAGGGTTTAGGGTTAGGGTTAGGGGTAGGGTTAGGTTTAGGGTTCGGATTAGCGTTAGGTTTGGGATTAGGGTTAGGGTTAGGGTAAGGGTTAGGGTTAGGGTTAGGTTTCGGGTTCGGGTTAGGGTTAGGGTTTGGGTTAGGGTTACGTTTAGGGTTAGGGTTAGAGTTAGTGTTCGGGTTCAGCTTAGGGTTAGGGTGCGGGTTAGGATTAGGGTTAGCGTTAGGGTTCGGTTTCGGGTTACGGTTAGGGTTCGTGTTAGGGTTAGTGTTCGGGTTAGGGTTAGGTTTAGTGTTCGGGTTAGGATTCGGGTTCGGGTTAGGGTTAGGGTTAGGATTCGGGTTAGGGTTAGGGTTCGGGTTAGGGTTAGGGTTCGGGTTACGGTTAGGGTTCGGGTTCGGGTGGGGGTTAGGGGTTAGTGTTCAGGTTAGGGTTAGGGTTAGGGTTCGGGTTAGGGTTCTGGTTAGGGTTAGGGTTAGGGTTCAGGTTAGGGTTAGGGTTAGGGTTATGGTTCGTGTTACGGTTAGGGTTCGGGTTACGGTTAGGGTTCGGGTTAGGGTTAGGGTTAGGGTTCGGGTTAGGGTTAGGGTTAGGGTTCGGTTTAGGGTTAGTGTTAGGGTTCGGGTTCGGGCTAGGGTTAGGGTTGGGTTTCAGGTTAGGGTTAGGGTTAGGGTCGGGTGAGGGTTCGGGTTAGGGTTAGGGTTAGGGTTCGGGTTAGGGTTAGGGATAGGTTTAGGGTTCGGGTTAGGGTTAGGGTTCGCGTTCGGGTTAGGTTAGGGTTGGGGTTCGGGTTCGGGTTAGGTTTAGGGTTAGGGTTCGGGTTAGTGTTAGGATTCGGGTTAGGGTTAGGATTAGGGTTAGGGTTTGGGTTCGGGTTAGGTTTAGGGTTAGGTTATGATTCGGGTTAGGGTTAGGGTTAGGGTTAGGGTTTAGGGTTAGGGTTAGTGGTAGTGTTAGGTTTAGGGTTCGGATTAGCGTTAGGTTTCGGATTAGGGTTAGGGTTAGGTTTAGGGTTAGTGTTCGGGTTAGGGATAGGGTTAGGGTTCGGGTTAGGGTTAGGGTTAGGGTTCGAGTTAGGGTTAGGGTTAGGTTTAGGGTTCGGGTTAGGGTTAGGGTTAGGGTTTGTGTTAGGGGTAGGGTTAGGGTTAGGGTTCGGGTTAGGGTTCGGGTTAGGGTTAGGGTTAGGGTTTGTGTTAGGGTTAGGGTTAGGGTTAGGGTTCGGGTTAGGGTTCGGGTTAGGGTTAGGGTTAGGATTCGGGTTAGGGTTAGGTTTAGGGTTAGAGTTAGGGTTAGGGTTAGGGTTCGGGTTAGGGTTAGGTTTAGGGTTAGGGTTAGGGTTAGGGTTCGGGTTAGGGTTAGGGTTAGGGTTCGGGTTAGGGTTCGGGTTTGGGTTAGGGTTAGGTGTTAGTGTTCAGGTTAGGGTTAGGGGTAGGGTTCGTGTTAGGGTTCGGGTTAGGGTTAGGGTTAGTGTTCGGGTTAGGGTTAGGGTTAGCGTTAGGGTTCGGGTTACGGTGAGGGTTCGGGATAGGGTTAGGGTTAGGGTTCGGGTTAGGGTTAGGTTTAGGGTTCAGGTTAGGGTTAGGGTTCGGGTTAGGGTTAGGGTTAGGGTTCGGGTTAGGGTTCGGGTTCGGGTTGGGGTTAGGGGTTAGTGTTCAGGTTAGGGTTAGGGTTAGGGTTCGGGTTAGGGTTCGGGTTAGGGTTAAGGTTAGGGTTCAGGTTAGGGTTAGTTTTAGGGTTATGGTTCGTGTACGGTTAGGGTTCGGGTTACGGTTACGGTTCGGGTTAGGGTTAGGGTTAGGGTTCGGGTTAAGTTAGGGTTAGGGTTTGGGTTAGGGTTAGGGTTCGGGTTAGGGTTAGGGTTAGGTTCGGGTTAGGGTTCGGGTTAGGGTTAGGGTTCGGGTTAGGGTTAGGGTTAGAGTTCGGGTTAGGGTTAGGGTTAAGGTTAGGTTTAGGGTTCGTGTTAGGGTTTGGGTTAGGGGTCGGGTTAGGGTTAGGGTTAGGGTTCGGGTTAGGGTTAGGGTTAGGGTTAGGGTTCGGGTTAGGGTTAGGGTTCGGTTTAGGGTTCGGGTTAGGGTTAGGTTTAGGGTTAGGGTTCGGGTTCGGGTTAGTGTTCGGGTTAGGGTTAGGATTCGGGTAAAGGGTTAGGGTTCGGGTTCGGGTTAGGGTTACGGTTAGGGTTCCGGTTAGGGTTAGGTTTAGGGTTCGGGTTAAGCTTAGGGTTAGGTTTAGTGTTAGGGTTCGGGTTTGGGTTCGGGTTAGGGTTAGGGCTAGGGTTAGGTTTCGGGTTAGGTTTAGTGTTAGGGTTAGGGTTAGGGTTAGGTTTAGGGTTCGGGTTCGGGTTAGGATTAGGGTTAGGGTTAGGTTTCGGGTTCGGGTTAGGGTTAGGGTTCGGGTTCGGGTTCGGGGTAGGGTTAGGGTTCGGGTTCGGTTTCGGATTCGGGTTAGGGGATAGGGTTCGGGTTAGGGTTAGGGTTAGGGTTCCGGTTAGGGTTAGGGTTAGGGTTAGAGTTAGGGTTCGGATTAGGGTTAGGGTTAGGGTTCGGGTTAGGGTTAGGGTTAGGGTTCGGTTTAGGGTTAGGGTTCGTGTTCGGGTTAGGGTTAGGGTTCGGGTTCGTGTTAGGGTTCGGGTTTGGGTTAGGGTTCGGGTTAGGGTTAGGGTTAGGTTTAGGGTTCGGGTTAGGTTTAGGGTTCGGGTTCGGGTCGGGTTAGGGTTAGGGTTCGGGCTAGGGTTAGGGTTCGGGTTAGGGTTAGGGTTAGGGTTCTGGTTAGGGTTAGGGTTAGGGTTCGGGTTAGGGTTAGGGTTCGGTTTAGGGTTAGGGTTAGGGTTCGGGTTAGGGTTAGGGTTAAGTTTCGGGTTCAGGTTAGTGTTAGGTTTAGGGTTAGGGTTAGGTTTCGGATTAGGGTTAGGGGTAGGGTTCGGGTGAGGGTTCGTGTTCGGGTTAGTGTTAGGTTTAGGGTTAGGGTTAGGGTTCGGGTTAGGGTTAGGGTTAGTGTTAGCGTTAGGTTTGGTGTTAGGGTTAGGGTTAGGGTTAGGGTTAGGGTTAGGGTTAGGTTTCGGTTTCGGGTAAGGGTTAGGGTTTGGGTTAGGGTTACGTTTAGGGTTAGGGTTAGAGTTAGTGTTCGGGTTCAGGTTAGGGTTAGGGTGCGGGTTAGGTTTAGGGTTAGGGTTAGGGTTCGGTTTCGGGTTACGGTTAGGGTTCGTGTTAGGGTTAGGGTTCGGGTTAGGGTTAGGTTTAGTGTTCGGGTTAGGATTCGGGTTCGGGTTAGGGTTAGGGTTAGGATTCGGGTTAGGGTTAGGGTTCGGGTTCGGTTTAGGGTTAGGGTTAGGTTTCGGGTTAGGGTTAGGGGTTAGTGTTAGGGTTAGGGTTAGGGTTAGGGTTAGGGTTCGGATTAGGGTTAGGTTAGGGTTAGGGTTAGGGTTCTGGATAGGGTTCGGGTTAGGGTTCGGGTTTGGGTTAGGGTTCGGGTTAGGGTTAGGTATAGGGTTAGAGTTAGGGTTAGGGTTAGGGTTCGGGTTAGGGTTAGGTTTAGGGTTAGGGTTAGGGTTAGGGTTCGGGTAGGGTTAGGGTTCGGGTTAGGGTTCGGGTTCGGGTTAGGGTTAGGGGTTAGTGTTCAGGTTAGGGTTAGGGTTAGGGTTCGGGTTAGGGTTCGGGTTAGGGTTCGGGTTATGGTTCTGGTTAGGGTTAGGGTTAGGGTTCGTGTTAGGTTTAGGGTTCGGGTTACGGTTAGGGTTTGGGTTAGGGTTAGGGTTAGGGTTCGGGTTAGGGTTAGGTTTAGGGTTCAGGTTAGGGTTACGTTTCGGGTTAGGGTTAGGGTTAGGGTTCGGGTTAGGGTTAGGGTTTGGGTTAGGGTTAGGGTTAGGGTTCGGGTTAGGGTTAAGGTTCGGTTTAGGTTTAGGGTTAGAGTTCGGGTTCGGGCTAGGGTTAGGGTTGGGTTTCGGGTTAGGGTTAGGGTTAGGGTCGGGTGAGGGTTCGGGTTAGGGTTAGGGTTAGGGTTCGGGTTAGGGTTAGGGTTAGGTTTAGGGTTCGGGTTAGGGTTAGGGTTCTCTTTCGGGATAGGGTTAGGGTTGGGGTTCGGGTTCGGGTTAGGTTTAGGGTTAGGGTTCGGGTTAGGGTTAGGATTCGGATTAGGGTTAGGGTTAGGGTTAGGTTTTGGGTTCGGGTTAGGGTTAGGGTTAGGGTGTAGGATTCGGGTTAGGGTTAGGGTTAGGGTTTAGGGTTAGGGTTAGGGGTAGGGTTAGGTTTAGGGTTCGGATTAGCGTTAGGTTTGGGATTAGGGTTAGGGTTAGGGTTAGGGTTAGGGTTAGGGTTAGGTTTCGGGTTCGGGTTAGGGTTAGGGTTTGGGTTAGGGTTACGTTTAGGGTTAGGGTTAGAGTTAGTGTTCGGGTTCAGCTTAGGGTTAGGGTGCGGGTTAGGTTTAGGGTTAGCGTTAGGGTTCGGTTTCGGGTTACGGTTAGGGTTCGTGTTAGGGTTAGGGTTCGGGTTAGGGTTAGGTTTAGTGTTCGGGTTAGGATTCGGGTTCGGGTGAGGGTTAGGGTTAGGATTCGGGTTAGGGTTAGGGTTCGGTTTAGGGTTAGGGTTCGGGTTACGGTTAGGGTTCGGGTTCGGGTGGGGGTTAGGGGTTAGTGTTCAGGTTAGGGTTAGGGTTAGGGTTCGGGTTAGGGTTCTGGTTAGGGTTAGGGTTAGGGTTCAGGTTAGGGTTAGGGTTAGGGTTATGGTTCGTGTTACGGTTAGGGTTCGGGTTACGGTTAGGGTTCGGGTTAGGGTTAGGGTTAGGGTTCGGGTTAGGGTTAGGGTTAGGGTTCGGTTTAGGGTTAGTGTTAGGGTTCGGGTTCGGGCTAGGGTTAGGTTTGGGTTTCGGGTTAGGGTTAGGGTTAGGGTCGGGTGAGGGTTCGGGTTAGGGTTAGGGTTAGGGTTCGGGTTAGGGTTAGGGATAGGTTTAGGGTTCGGGTTAGGGTTAGGGTTCGCGTTCGGGTTAGGGTTAGGGTTGGGGTTCGGGTTCGGGTTAGGTTTAGGGTTAGGGTTCGGGTTAGTGTTAGGATTCGGGTTAGGGTTAGGATTAGGGTTAGGGTTTGGGTTCGGGTTAGGTTTAGGGTTAGGTTATGATTCGGGTTAGGGTTAGGGTTAGGGTTTAGGGTTAGGGTTAGTGGTAGGGTTAGGTTTAGGTTTCGGATTAGCGTTAGGTTTCGGATTAGGGTTAGGGTTAGGTTTAGGGTTAGTGTTCGGGTTAGGGTTAGGGTTAGGGTTCGGGTTAGGGTTAGGGTTAGGTTTCGAGTTAGGGTTAGGGTTAGGTTTAGGGTTCGGGTTAGGGTTAGGGTTAGGGTTTGTGTTAGGGGTAGGGTTAGGGTTAGGGTTCGGGTTAGGGTTCGGGTTAGGGTTAGGGTTAGGGTTTGTGTTAGGGTTAGGGTTAGGGTTAGGGTTCGGGTTAGGGTTCGGGTTAGGGTTAGGGTTAGGATTCGGGTTAGGGTTAGGGTTAGGTTTCGGGTTAGGTTTAGGGTTCGGGTTAGGGTTAGGTTTAGGGTTCGGGTTAGGGTTAGGGTTAGGGTTCGGGTTAGGGTTAGGGTTCGTATTCGGGTTAGGGTTAGGTTTCGGGTTCGTGTTACGGTTCGGGTTTGGGTTAGGGTTCGGGTTAGGGTTAGGGTTAGGGTTCGGGTTAGGTTTAGGGTTCGGGTTCGGGTTCGGTTTAGGGTTAGGATTCGGGTTAGGGTTAGGGTTCGGTTTAGCGTTAGGGTTAGGGTTCGGGTTAGGGTCAGGATTAGGGTTAGGGTTAGTGTTCGGATTAGAGTTAGGGGTAGGTTTCGTGTTAGGGTTCGTGTTTGGGTTAGTGTTAGTGTTAGGGTTAGGGTTAGGGTTCGGGTTAGTGTTAGGGTTAGTGTTAGGGTTAGGTTTGGTGTTAGGGTTAGGGTTAGGGTTAGGGTTAGGGTTAGTGTATGGTTTCGGGTTCGGGTTAGGGTTAGGATTTGGGTTAGGGTTAGGTTTAGGGTTAGGGTTAGAGTTAGGGTTCGGGTTCGGGTTAGGGTTAGGGTTCGGGTTAGTGTTAGGGTTAGTGTTAGTGTTAGGGTTGGGGTTAGGGTTAGGGTTAGGGTTAGGGTTAGGGTTAGGTTTCGGGTTCAGTTAGGGTTCGGGTTCGGGTTAGGGTTAGGGTGCGAGTTAGGTTTAGGGTTAGGGTTAGTGTTCGGGTTTGGGTTAGGGTTAGGGTTCGTGTTAGGGTTAGGGTTCGGGTTAGGGTTAGGGTTAGGGTTCGGGTTAGGGTTCGGTTTCGGGTTAGGGTTAGGGTTAGGGTTAGGGTTCGGGTTAGGGTTAGGGTTCGGGTTCGGGTTAGGGTTAGGGTTCGTGTTAGGGTTAGGGTTCGGGTTAGGGTTAGGGTTAGGGTTCGGGTTAGGGTTCGGTTTCGGGTTAGGGTTAGGGTTAGGGTTCGGGTTAGGGTTAGGGTTCGGGTTCGGGTTAGGTTTAGGGTTAGGGTTAGGTTTAGGGTTCGGGTTCGGGTTAGGGTTAGGGTTTAGGGTTCCGTTTCGGGTTAGGGTTAGGGTTAGGTTTCGGGTTAGGGTTAGGTGTTAGTGTTAGGGTTAGGGTTATGGTTAGGGTTAGGGTTAGGGTTCGGATTAGGTTTAGGTTAGGGTTAGGGTTAGGGTTCTGTTTAGGTTTCGGGTTATGGTTCGGGTTAGGGTTAGGGTTCGGGTTAGGGTTAGGTTTAGGGTTAGAGTTAGGGTTAGGGTTAGGGTTCGGGTTAGGGTTAGGTTTAGGGTTAGGGTTAGGGTTATGGTTCGGGTTAGGGTTAGGGTTAGGGTTCGAGTTAGGGTTCGGGTTCGGGTTAGGGTTAGGTGTTAGTGTTCAGGTTAGGGTTAGGGGTAGGGTTCGGGTTAGGGTTCGGGTTAGGGTTAGGGTTAGTGTTCGGGTTAGGGTTAGGGATAGGGTTAGGGTTAGGGTTCGGGTTAGGGTTAGGGTTCGGGTTAAGGTAGGGTTAGGGTTTGGGTTAGGGTTAGGGTTCGGGTTAGGGTTAGGGTTAGGGTTCGGGTTAGTGTTCGGGTTAGGGTTAGGGTTCGGGTTAGGGTTAGGGTTAGAGTTCGGGTTAGGGTTAGGGTTAGGGTTAGGTTTAGGGTTCGTGTCAGGGTTCGGGTTAGGAGTCGCGTTAGGGTTAGGGTTAGGGTTCGGGTTAGGGTTAGGGTTAGGGTTAGGGTTCGGGTTAGGGTTAGGGTTCGGTTTAGGGTTAGGGTTAGGGTTCGTGTTCGGGTTAGGGTTAGGGTTGGTGTTCGGGTTAGGGTTCGGTTTAGGGTTCGGATTAGGGTTAGGGTTAGGGTTAGTGTTCGGGTTCGGGGTTAGGGTTAGGGTTAGGGTTCGGGTTAGTGTTCGGGTTAGGGTTAGGATTCGGGTAAAGGGTTAGGGTTCGGGTTCGGGTTAGGGTTAGGGTTAGGGTTCAGGTTAGGGTTAGGTTTAGGGTTCGGGTTAGGGTTAGGGTTAGGTTTAGTGTTAGGGTTCGGGTTAGGGTTCGGGTTAGGGTTAGGGCTAGGGTTAGGTTTCGGGTTAGGGTTAGGGTTAGGGTTAGGGTTTGGGTTCGGGTTAGGGTTAGGGTTAGGGTTAGGATTCGGGTTAGGGTTAGGTTTCGGGTTAGGGTTAGGGTTAGGGTTCGGTTTAGGGTTAGGGTTAGTGTTCGGGTTCGGGCTAGGGTTAGGGTTGGGTTTCGGGTTAGGGTTAGGGTTAGGGTCGGGTGAGGGTTCGGGTTAGGGTTAGGGTTAGGGTTAGGGTTAGGGTTAGGGTTAGGTTTAGGGTTCGGGTTAGGGTTAGGGTTCGCGTTCGGGTTAGGGTTAGGGTTGGGGTTCGGGTTCGGTTTAGGTTTAGGGTTGGGGTTCGGGTTAGGGTTAGGATTCGGGTTAGGGTTAGGGTTAGGGTTAGGGTTTGGGTTCGCGTTAGGGTTTGGGGTAGGGTTAGGATTCGGTTTAGGGTTAGGGTTAGGGTTTAGGGTTAGGGTTAGGGGTAGGGTTATGTTTAGGGTTCGGATAGCGTTAGGTTTCGGATTAGGGTTAGGGTTAGGTTTAGGGTTAGTGTTCAGTTTAGGGTTAGGGTTAGGGTTAGGGTTCGGGTTAGGGTTAGGGTTCGGGTTAGGTTTAGGGTACGGGTTCGGGTTCGTTTTAGGGTTAGGGTTCGGGTTAGGGTTATTGTTCAGGTTAGGGTTAGGGTTAGGGTTCGGGTTAGGGTCAGGGTTAGGGTTCAGGTTAGGGTTAGGATTCGGGTTAGGGTTAGGGTTAGGGTTCGGGTTCGGGTTCGGGTTAGGGTTAGGGTTAGGTTTCGGGTTAGGGTTAGGGTTCGGGTTAGGGTTAGGGTTCGGTTAAGGGTTAAGGTTAGGATTCGGATTCGGGTTAGTGTTAGGTTTAGGGTTAGGGTTAGTGTTCGGATTAGGGTTAGGGGTAGGTTTCGTGTTAGGGTTCGTGTTCGGGTTACTGTTAGGGTTAGGGTTAGGGTTAGGGTTCGGGTTAGTGTTAGGGTTAGTGTTAGGGTTAGGTTTGGTGTTAGGGTTAGGGTTAGGGTTAGGGTTAGTGTTAGGTTTCGGGTTCAGGTTAGGGTTAGGGTTTTGGTTAGGTTTAGGTTTAGGGTTAGGGTTAGAGTGAGGGTTCGTGTTCGGGTTAGGGTTAGGGTTCGGGTTAGTGTTAGGGTTAGTGTTAGTGTTAGGGTTGGGGTTAGGGTTAGGGTTAGGGTTAGGGTTAGGGTTAGGGTTAGGGTTAGGTTTCGGGTTCAGTTAGGGTTCGGGTTCGGGTTAGGGTTAGGGTGCGGGTTAGGTTTAGGGTTAGGGTTAGTGTTCGGGTTAGGTTTAGGGTTCGTGTTAGGGTTAGGGTTAGGGTTAGGGTTAGGGTTAGGGTTCGGGTTAGGTTTCGGGTTCGGGTTAGGTTTAGGGTTAGGGTTAGGGTTCGGGTTAGGGTTAGGGTTCGGGTTCGTGTTAGGGTTAGGGTTAGGGTTAGGTTTAGTGTTCGGGTTCGGATTAGGGTTAGGGGTTAGGGTTCGGGTTCGGGTTAGGGTTAGGGTTAGGTTTCGGGTTAGGGTTAGGTGTTAGTGTTAGGGTTAGGGTTAGGGTTAGGGTTAGGGTCAGGGTTCGGATTAGGGTTAGGTTAGCGTTAGTGTTAGGGTTCTGTTTAGGGTTCGGGTTAGGGTTCGGGTTAGGGTTAGGGTTCGGGTTAGGGTTAGGTTTAGGGTTAGAGTTAGGGTTAGGGTTAGGGTTCGGGTTAGGGTTAGGTTTAGAGTTAGGGTTAGGGTTAGGGTTCGGGTTAGGGTTAGGTTTAGGGTTCGGGTTAGGGTTCGGGTTTGGGTTAGGGTTAGGTGTTAGTGTTCAGGTTAGGGTTAGGGGTAGGGTTCGGGTTAGGGTTCGGGTTAGGGTTAGGGTTAGTGTTCGGGTTAGGGTTAGGGTTAGGGTTAGGGTTCGGGTTACGGTTAGGGTTCGGGATAGGGTTAGTGTTAGGGTTCGGGTTAGGGTTAGGTTTAGGGTTCAGGTTAGGGTTAGGGTTCGGGTTAGGGTTAGGGTTAGGGTTCGGGTTAGGGTTCGGGTTCGGGTTGGGGTTAGGGGTTAGAGTTCAGGTTAGGGTTAGGGTTAGGGTTCGGGTTAGGGTTCGGGTTAGGGTTAGGGTTAGGGTTCAGGTTTGGGTTAGGGTTAGGGTTATGGTTCGTGTTACGGTTACGGTTCGTGTTACGGTTAGGGTTCGGGTTAGGGTTAGGGTTAGGGTTCGGGTTAAGGTTGGGTTAGGGTTTGGGTTAGGGTTAGGGTTCGGGTTAGGGTTAGGGTTAGGTTCGGGTTAGGGTTCGGGTTAGGGTTAGGGTTCGGGTTAGGGTTAGGGTTAGAGTTCGGGTTAGGGTTAGGGTTAAGGTTAGGTTTAGGGTTCGTGTTAGGGTTTGGGTTAGGGGTCGGATTAGGGTTAGGTTAGCGTTAGGGTTAGGGTTCTGTTTAGGGTTCGGGTTAGGGTTCGGGTTAGGGTTAGGGTTCGGGTTAGGGTTAGGGTTAGGTTCGGGTTAGGGTTCGGGTTAGGGTTAGGGTTCGGGATAGGGTTAGGGTTAGGGTTCGGGTTAGGGTTAGGTGTTAGTGTTAGGGTTAGGGTTAGGGTTAGGGTTAGGGTCAGGGTTCGGATTAGGGTTAGGTTAGCGTTAGGGTTAGGGTTCTGTTTAGGGTTCGGGTTAGGGTTCGGGTTAGGGTTAGGGTTCGGGTTAGGGTTAGGTTTAGGGTTAGAGTTAGGGTTAGGGTTAGGGTTCGGGTTAGGGTTAGGTTTAGAGTTAGGGTTAGGGTTAGGGTTCGGGTTAGGGTTAGGTTTAGGGTTCGGGTTAGGGTTCGGGTTTGGGTTAGGGTTAGGTGTTAGTGTTCAGGTTAGGGTTAGGGGTAGGGTTCGGGTTAGGGTTCGGGTTAGGGTTAGGGTTAGTGTTCGGGTTAGGGTTAGGGTTAGGGTTAGGGTTCGGGTTACGGTTAGGATTCGGGATAGGGTTAGTGTTAGGGTTCGGGTTAGGGTTAGGTTTAGGGTTCAGGTTAGGGTTAGGGTTCGGGTTAGGGTTAGGGTTAGGGTTCGGGTTAGGGTTCGGGTTCGGGTTGGGGTTAGGGGTTAGAGTTCAGGTTAGGGTTAGGGTTAGGGTTCGGGTTAGGGTTCGGGTTAGGGTTAGGGTTAGGGTTCAGGTTTGGGTTAGGGTTAGGGTTATGGTTCGTGTTACGGTTAGGGTTCGGGTTACGGTTAGGGTTCGGGTTAGGTTTAGGTTTAGGGTTCGGGTTAAGGTAGGGTTAGGGTTTGGGTTAGGGTTAGGGTTCGGGTTAGGGTTAGGGTTAGGTTCGGGTTAGGGTTCGGGTTAGGTTTAGGGTTCGGGTTAGGGTTAGGGTTAGAGTTCGGGTTAGGGTTAGGGTTAAGGTTAGGTTTAGGGTTCGTGTTAGGGTTTGGGTTAGGGGTCGGGTTAGGGTTAGGGTTAGGGTTCTGGTTAGGGTTAGGGTTACGGTTAGGGTTCGGGTTAGGGTTAGGGTTCGGTTTAGGGTTCGGGTTAGGGTTAGGGTTAGGGTTAGGGTTCGGGTTCGGGGTTAGGGTTAGGGTTAGGGTTCGGGTTAGTGTTCGGGTTAGGGTTAGGATTCGTGTAAAGGGTTAGGGTTCGGGTTCGGGTTAGGGTTAGGGTTAGGGTTCCGGTTAGGGTTAGGTTTAGGGTTCGGGTTAGGGTTAGGGTTAGGTTTAGTGTTAGGGTTCGGGTTTGGGTTTGGGTTAGGGTTAGGGCTAGGGTTAGGTTTAGGGTTAGGTTTAGTGTTAGGGTTAGGGTTAGGGTTAGGTTTAGGGTTCGGGTTCGGGTTAGGATTAGGGTTAGGGTTAGGGTTCGGGTTTGGGTTAGGGTTAGGGTTCGGGTTCGGGTTCGGGGTAGGGTTAGGGTTCGGGTTCGGGTTCGGATTCGGGTTAGGGGATAGGGTTCGGGTTAGGGTTAGGGTTAGGGTTCCGGTTAGGGTTAAGGTTAGGGTTAGAGTTAGGGTTCGGATTAGGTTTAGGGTTAGGGTTCGGGTTAGGGTTAGGGTTAGGGTTCGGTTGAGGGTTAGGGTTCGTGTTCGGGTTAGGGTTAGGGTTCGGGTTCGTGTTAGGGTTCGGGTTTGGGTTAGGGTTCGGGTTAGGGTTAGGGTTAGGTTTAGGGTTCGGGTTCGGGTCGGGTTAGGGTTAGGGTTCGGGCTAGGGTTAGGGTTCGAGTTAGGGTTAGGGTTAGGGTTCTGGTTAGGGTTAGGGTTAGGGTTCGGGTTAGGGTTAGGGTTCGGTTTAGGGTTAGGGTTAGGGTTCGGGTTAGGGTTAGGGTTAGGGTTCGGGTTCAGGTTAGTGTTAGGTTTAGGGTTAGGGTTAGGGTTCGGATTAGGGTTAGGGGTAGGGTTCGGGTTAGGGTTCGTGTTCGGGTTAGTGTTAGGTTTAGGGTTAGGGTTAGGGTTCGGGTTAGGGTTAGGGTTAGTGTTAGCGTTAGGTTTGGTGTTAGGGTTAGGGTTAGGGTTAGGGTTAGGGTTAGGGTTAGGGTTAGGTTTCGGGTTCGGGTTAGGGTTAGGGTTTGGGTTAGGGTTACGTTTAGGGTTAGGGTTAGAGTTAGTGTTCGGGTTCAGATTAGGGTTAGGGTGCGGGTTAGGTATAGGGTTAGGGTTAGGGTTCGGTTTCGGGTTACGGTTAGGGTTCGTGTTAGGGTTAGTGTTCGGGTTAGGGTTAGGTTTAGTGTTCGGGTTAGGATTCGGGTTCGGGTTAGGGTTAGGGTTAGGATTCGGGTTAGGGTTAGGGTTCGGGTTCGGGTTAGGGTTAGGGTTAGGTTTCGGGTTAGGGTTAGGGGTTAGTGTTAGGGTTAGGGTTAGGGTTAGGGTTCGGGTTCGGATTAGGGTTAGGTTAGGGTTAGGGTTAGGGTTCTGGATAGGGTTCGGGTTAGGGTTCGGGTTTGGGTTAGGGTTCGGGTTAGGGTTAGGTTTAGGGTTAGAGTTAGGGTTAGGGTTAGGGTTCGGGTTAGGGTTAGGTTTAGGGTTAGGGTTAGGGTTAGGGTTCGGGTAGGGTTAGGGTTCGGGTTAGGGTTCGGGTTCGGGTTAGGGTTAGGGGTTAGTGTTCAGGTTAGGGTTACGGTTAGGGTTCGGGTTAGGGTTCGGGTTAGGGTTCGGGTTATGGTTCGGGTTAGGGTTAGGGTTAGGGTTCGTGTTAAGTTTAGGGTTCGGGTTACGGTTAGGGTTTGGGTTAGGGTTAGGGTTAGGGTTCGGGTTAGGGTTAGGTTTAGGGTTCAGGTTAGGGTTACGTTTCGGGTTAGGGTTAGGGTTAGGGTTCGGGTTAGGGTTAGGGTTTGGGTTAGGGTTAGGGTTAGATTTCGGGTTAGGGTTAGGTTTAGGGTTAGGTTTAGGGTTCGTGTTAGGGTTCGGGTTAGGGGTCGGGTTAGGGTTAGGGTTAGGGTTCGGGTTAGGGTTAGGGTTAGGGTTAGGTTTCGGGTTAGGGTTAGGGTTCGGTTTAGGGTTAGGGTTAGAGTTCGGGTTCGGGCTAGGGTTAGGGTTGGGTTTCGGGTTAGGGTTAGGGTTAGGGTCGGGTGAGGGTTCGGGTTAGGGTTAGGGTAAGGGTTCGGGTTAGGGTTAGGGTTAGGTTTAGGGTTCGGGTTAGGGTTAGGGTTCTCGTTCGGGTTAGGGTTAGGGTTGGGGTTCGGGTTCGGGTTAGGTTTAGGGTTAGGTTTCGGGTTAGGGTTAGGACTCGGATTAGGGTTAGGATTCGGATTAGGGTTAGGGTTAGGGTTAGGGTTTGGGTTCGGGTTAGGGTTAGGGTTAGGGTGTAGGATTCGGGTTAGGGTTAGGGTTTAGGGTTAGGGTTAGGGGTAGGGTTAGGTTTAGGGTTCGGATTAGCGTTAGGTCTCGGATTAGGGTTAGGGTTAGGTTTAGGGTTAGTGTTCGGGTTAGGGTTAGGGTTAGGGTTAGGGTTCGGGTTAGGGTTAGGGTTAGGGTTCGAGTTAGGGTTAGGGTTAGGTTTGGTGTTAGGGTTAGTGTTAGGGTTAGGGTTTGTGTTAGGGTTAGGTTTCGGGTTCGGGTTAGGGTTAGGGTTTGGGTTAGGGTTACGTTTAGGGTTAGGGTTAGAGTTAGTGTTCGGGTTCAGGTTAGGGTTAGGGTGCGGGTTAGGTTTAGGGTTAGGGTTAGGGTTCGGTTTCGGGTTACGTTTAGGGTTCGTGTTAGGGTTATGGTTCGGGTTAGGGTTAGGTTTAGTGTTCGGGTTAGGATTCGGGTTCGGGTTAGGGTTAGGGTTAGGATTCGGGTTAGGGTTAGGGTTCGGTTTAGGGTTAGGGTTCGGGTTACGGTTAGGGTTCGGGATAGGGTTAGGGTTAGGGTTCGGGTTAGGGTTAGGTTTAGGGTTCAGGTTAGGGTTAGGGTTCGGGTTAGGGTTAGGGTTAGGGTTCGGGTTAGTGTTCGGGTTCGGGTTGGGGTTAGGGGTTAGTGTTCAGGTTAGGGTTAGGGTTAGGGTTCGGGTTAGGGTTCGGGTTAGGGTTAGGGTTAGGGTTCAGGTTAGGGTTAGGGTTAGGGTTATGGTTCGTGTTACGGTTAGGGTTCGGGTTACGGTTAGGGTTCGGGTTAGGGTTAGGGTTAGGGTTCGGGTTAAGGTAGGGTTAGGGTTTGGGTTAGGGTTAGGGTTCGGGTTAGGGTTAGGGTTAGGGTTCGGGTTAGTGTTCGGGTTAGGGTTAGGGTTCGGGTTAGGGTTAGGGTTAGAGTTCGGGTTAGGGTTAGGGTTAGGGTTAGGTTTAGGGTTCGTGTTAGGGTTCGGGTTAGGGGTCGCGTTAGGTTTAGGATTAGGGTTCGGGTTAGGGGTAGGGTTAGGGTTAGGGTTCGGGTTAGGGTTAGGGTTCGGTTTAGGGTTAGGGTTAGGGTTCGTGTTCGGGTTAGGGTTAGGGTTGGTGTTCGGTTTAGGGTTCGGTTTAGGGTTCGGATTAGGGTTAGGGTTATGGTTAGTGTTCGGGTTCGGGGTTAGGTTTAGGGTTAGGTTTCGGTTTAGTGTTCGGGTTAGGGTTAGGATTCGGGTAAAGGGTTATGGTTCGGGTTCGGGTAAGGGTTAGGGTTAGGGTTCCGGTTAGGGTTAGGTTTAGGGTTCGGGCTAGGGTTAGGTTTCGGGTTAGGGTTAGGGTTAGGGTTAGGGTTTGGGTTCGGGTTAGGGTTAGGGTTAGGGTTAGGATTCAGGTTAGGGTTAGGTTTCGGGTTAGGGTTAGGGTTAGGGTTCGGTTTAGGGTTAGGGTTAGGGTTCGGGTTCGGGCTAGGGTTAGGGTTGGGTTTCGGGTTAGGGTTAGGGTTAGGGTCGGGTGAGGGTTCGGGTTAGGGTTAGGGTTAGGGTTCGGGTTAGGGTTAGGGTTAGGTTTAGGGTTCGGGTTAGGGTTAGGGTTCGCGTTCGGGTTAGGGTTAGGGTTGGGGTTCGGGTTCGGGTTTGGTTTAGGGTTGGGGTTCGGGTTAGGGTTAGGATTCGGGTTAGGGTTAGGGTTAGGGTTTGGGTTCGGGTTAGGGTTAGGGTTAGGGTTAGGATTCGGGTTAGGGTTAGGTTAGGGTTTAGGGTTAGGGTTAGGGGTAGGCTTAGGTTTAGGGTTCGGATTAGCGTTAGGTTTCGGATTAGGGTTAGGTTTAGGTTTAGGGTTAGGGTTAGAGTGAAGGTTCGGGTTCGGGTTAGGGTTAGGGTTCGGGTTAGTGTTAGGGTTAGTGTTAGTGTTAGGGTTGGGGTTAGGGTTAGGGTTAGGTTTAGGGTTAGGGTTAGGTTTAGGTTTCGGGTTCAGTTAGGGTTCGGGTTAGGGTTAGGGTGCGGGTTAGGTTTAGGGTTAGGGTTAGGGTTCGGGTTAGGGTTAGGGTTCGCGTTCGGGTTAGGGTTAGGGTTGGGGTTCGGGTTCGGGTAAGGTTTAGGGTTAGGGTTCGGGTTAGTGTTAGGATTCGGGTTAGGGTTAGGATTAGGGTTAGGGTTAGGTTATGATTCGGGTTAGGGTTAGGGTTAGGGTTTAGGGTTAGGGTTAGGGGTAGGGTTAGGTTTAGGGTTCGGATTAGCGTTAGGTTTCGGATTAGGGTTAGGGTTAGGTTTAGGGTTAGTGTTCGGGTTAGGGTTAGGTTTAGGGTTAGGGTTCGGGTTAGGGTTAGGGTTAGGGTTTAGGGTTAGGGTTAGGGGTAGGGTTAGGTTTAGGGTTCGGATTAGCGTTAGGTTTCGGATTAGGGTTAGGGTTAGGTTTAGGGTTAGTGTTCGGGTTAGGGTTAGGTTTAGGGTTAGGGTTCGGGTTTGGGTTAGGGTTAGGTGTTAGTGTTCAGGTTAGGGTTAGGGGTAGGGTTCGGGTTAGGGTTCGGGTTAGGGTTAGGGTTCGGGTTAGGGTTAGGGTTATTGTCAGGGTTCGGGTTAGGGTTAGGGTTCGGTTTAAGGTTAGGGTTAGAGTTCGGGTTCGGGCTAGGGTTAGGGTTGGGTTTCGGGTTAGGGTTAGGGTTAGGGTCGGGTGAGGGTTCGGGTTAGGGTTAGGGTTCGGGTTCGGTTTAGGTTTAGGGTTAGGGTTCGTGTTAGGGTTAGGATTCGTGTTAGGGTTAGGGTTACGGTTAGGGTTTGGGTTCGGGTTAGGGTTAGGGTTAGGGTGTAGGATTCGGGTTAGGGTTAGGGTTAGGATTTAGGGTTAGGGTTAGGGGTAGGGTTAGGTTTAGGGTTCGGATTAGCGTTAGGTTTGGGATTAGGGTTAGGGTTATGTTTAGGGTTAGTGTTCGGGTTAGGGTTAGGGTTAGGGTTAGGGTTAGGGTTCGGGTTAGGGTTAGGGTTAGGGTTCGAGTTAGGGTTAGGGTTAGGGTTAGGGTTATGGTTCGGGTTAGGGTTAGGTTTAGGGTTCGGGTTAGGGTTAGGTTTAGGGTTTGTGTTAGGGTTAGGTTTAGGGTTAGGGTTCGGGTTAGGGTTCGTGTTCGGGTTAGTGTTAGGTTTAGGGTTAGGGGTAGGGTTCGGGTTAGGGTTCGTGTTCGGGTTAGTGTTAGGTTTAGGGTTAGGGTTAGGGTTCGGGTTAGGGTTAGGGTTAGTGTTAGCGTTAGTTTTGGTGTTAGGTTTAGGGTTAGGGTTAGGGTTAGGGTTAGGGTTAGGTTTCGGGTTCGGGTTAGGGTTAGTGTTCGGGTTAGGGTTATGGTTAGGGTTCGGGTTAGGTTTGGGTTAGGGTTTGGGTTAGGGTTAGGGTTCGGTTTAGGGTTAGGGTTAGTGTTTGTGTTAGGCTTAGGGTTAGGTTTAGGTTTCGGGTTAGGGTTCGGGTTAGTGTTAGGGTTAGGATTCGGGTTAGGGTTAGGGTTAGGTTTCGGGTTAGGGTTAGGGTTCGGGTTAGGGTTAGGTTTAGGGTTCGGGTTAGGGTTAGGGTTCGGTTTAGGGTTAGGGTTCGTGTTCGGGTTAGGGTTAGGGTTCGGGTTCGTGTTAGGGTTCGGGTTTGGGTTAGGGTTCGGGTTAGGGTTAGGGTTAGGGTTAGGTTTAGGGTTCGGGTTAGGGTTCGGGTTAGGGTTAGGGTTAGGGTTAGGGGTTAGGCTTAGGGTTAGGGTTCGGGTTCGGGTTAGGTTTAGGGTTATGTTTGGGGGTAAGGGTTAGGGTTCGGGTTAGGGCTAGGGTTAGGGTTAGGGTTAGTGTTCGGGTTAGGGTTAGGGTTAGGGTTCGGGTTAGGTTTGGGTTAGGGTTAGGGTTAGGGTTAGGGTTCGGTTTAGGGTTAGGGTTAGTGTTTGTGTTAGGCTTAGGTTTAGGTTTAGGTTTCGGGTTAGGGTTCGGGTTAGGGTTAGGTTTAGGGTTCGGGTTAGGGTTAGGGTTAGGTTTCGGTTTAGGGTTAGGGTTCGTGTTCGGGTTAGGGTTAGGGTTCGGGTTCGTGTTAGGGTTCGGGTTTGGGTTAGGGTTCGGGTTAGGGTTAGGGTTAGGTTTAGGGTTCGGGTTAGGTTTAGGGTTCGGGTTCGGGTTAGGGTTAGGGTTCGGGCTAGGTTTAGGGTTCGGGTTAGGGTTAGGGTTAGGGTTCTGGTTAGGGTTAGTGTTAGGGTTCGGGTTAGGGTTAGGGTTCGGTTTAGGGTTAGGGTTAGGGTTCGGGTTAGGGTTAGGGTTAGGGTTCGGGTTCAGGTTAGTGTTAGGTTTAGGGTTAGGTTTAGGGTTCGGATTAGGTTTAGGGGTAGGGTTCGGGTTAGGGTTCGTGTTCGGGTTAGTGTTAGGTTTAGGGTTAGGGTTAGGGTTCGGGTTAGGGTTAGGGTTAGTGTTAGCGTTAGGTTTGGTGTTAGGGTTAGGGTTAGGGTTAGGGTTAGGGTTAGGGTTAGGTTTCGGGTTCGGGTTAGGGTTAGGGTTTGGGTTAGGGTTACGTTTAGGGTTAGGGTTAGAGTTAGTGTTCGGGTTCAGGTTAGGGTTAGGGTGCGGGTTAGGTTTAGGGTTAGGGTTAGGGTTCGGTTTCGGGTTACGGTTAGGGTTCGTGTTAGGGTTAGGTTTCGGGTTAGGGTTAGGTTTAGTGTTCGGGTTAGGATTCGGGTTCGGGTTAGGGTTAGGGTTCGGGTTAGGGTTCGGGTTCGGGTTGGGGTTAGGGCTTAGTGTTCAGGTTAGGGTTAGTGTTAGGGTTCGGGTTAGGGTTCGGGTTAGGGTTAGGGTTAGGGTTCAGGTTAGGGTTAGGCTTAGGGTTATGGTTCGTGTTACGGTTAGGGTTTGGGTTACGGTTAGGGTTCGGGTTAGGGTTAGGGTTAGGGTTCGGGTTAAGGTAGGGTTAGGGTTTGGGTTAGGGTTAGGGTTCGGGTTAGGGTTAGGGTTAGGGTTAAGTTCGGGTTAGGGTTCGGGTTAGGGTTAGGGTTCGGGTTAGGGTTAGGGTTAGAGTTCGGGTTAGGGTTAGGGTTAAGGTTAGGTTTAGGGTTCGTGTTAGGGTTCGGGTTAGGGGTCGGGTTAGGGTTATTGTTAGGGTTCGGGTTAGGGTTAGGTTTAGGGTTAGGGTTCGGGTTAGGGTTAGGGTTCGGTTTAGGGTTCGGGTTAGGGTTAGGGTTAGGGTTAGTGTTCGGTTTCGGGGTTAGGGTTAGGGTTAGGGTTCGGGTTAGTGTTCGGGTTAGGGTTAGGATTCGGGTAAAGGGTTAGGGTTCGGGTTCGGGTTAGGGTTAGGGTTAGGGTTCCGGTTAGGGTTAGGTTTAGGGTTTGGGTTAGGGTTAGAGTTAGGTTTAGTGTTAGGTTTCGGGTTTGGGTTCGGGTTAGGGTTAGGGCTAGGGTTAGGTTTCGGGTTAGGTTTAGTGTTAGGGTTAGGGTTAGGGTTAGGTTTCGGGTTCGGGTTAGGATTAGGGTTAGGGTTAGGGTTCGGGTTAGGGTTAGGGTTCGGGTTCGGGTTCGGGGTAGGGTTAGGGTTCGGGTTCGGGTTCGGATTCGGGTTAGGGGATAGGGTTCGGGTTAGGGTTAGGGTTAGGTTTCGGGTTCGGGTTAGGGTTAGAGTTAGGGTTCGGATTAGGGTTAGGGTTAGGGTTCGGTTTAGGGTTCGGGTTCGGGTTAGGGTTAGGGTTAGGGGTTAGGCTTAGGGTTAGGGTTCGGGTTCGGGTTAGGGTTAGGGTTATGTTTGGGTGTAAGTGTTAGGGTTCAGGTTAGGGTTAGGGTTAGGGTTAGGGTTAGTGTTCGGGTTAGGGTTAGGGTTAGGGTTCGGGTTAGGTTTGGGGTAGGGTTAGGGTTAGGTTTAGGGTTCGGTTTAGGGTTAGCGTTAGGGTTTGTGTTAGGGTTAGGGTTAGGTTTAGGTTTCGGGTTAGGGTTCGGTTTAGGGTTAGGGTTAGGATTCGGGTTAGGGTTAGGGTTAGGTTTCGGGTTAGGGTTAGGGTTCGGGTTAGGGTTAGGTTTAGGGTTCGGCTTCGGGTTAGGGTTAGGGTTAGGGTTCGGTTTAGGGTTAGGGTTCGTGTTCGGGTTAGGGTTAGGGTTCGGGTTCGTGTTAGGGTTCGGGTTTGGGTTGGGTTCGGGTTAGGGTTAGGGTTAGGTTTAGGGTTCGGGTTAGGTTTAGGGTTCGGTTTCGGGTACGGGTTAGGGTTAGGGTTCGGGCTAGGGTTAGGGTTAGGGTTAGGGTTAGGGTTAGGGTTCTGGTTAGGGTTAGGGTTAGGGTTCGGGTTAGGGTTAGGGTTCGGTTTAGGGTTAAGGTTAGGGTTCGGGTTAGGGTTAGGGTTAGGGTTCGGGTTCAGGTTAGTGTTAGGTTTAGGGTTAGGGTTAGGGTTCGGATTAGGGTTAGGGGTAGGGTTCGGGTTAGGGTTTGTGTTCGGGTTAGTGTTAGGTTTAGGGTTAGGGTTAGGGTTCGGGTTAGGATTAGGGTTAGTGTTAGGGTTAGGTTTGGTGTTAGGGTTAGGGTTAGGGTTAGGGTTAGGGTTAGGGTTAGGTTTCGGGTTCGGGTTAGGGTTAGGGTTTGGGTTAGGGTTACGTTTAGGGTTAGGGTTAGAGTTAGTTTTCGGGTTCAGGTTAGGTTTAGGGTGCGGGTTAGGTTTAGGGGTAGGGTTAGGGTTCGGTTTCGGGTTACAGTTAGGGTTCGTGTTAGGGTTAGGGTTCGGGTTAGGGTTAGGTTTAGTGTTCGGGTTAGGATTCGGGTTCGGGTTAGGGTTAGGGTTAGGATTCGGGTTAGGGTTAGGGTTCGGGTAAGGGTTAGGGTTAGGTTTCGGGTTAGGGTTAGGGGTTAGTGTTAGGGTTAGGTTTAGGGTTAGGTTTAGGGTACGGGTTCGGGTTCGTTTTAGGGTTAGGGTTCGGGTTAGGGTTAGGGTTCGGGTTAGGGTTAGGTTTAGGGTTCGGTTTAGGGTCAGGGTTAGGGTTCAGGTTAGGGTTAGGATTCGGGTTAGGGTTAGGGTTAGGGTTCGGGTTCGGGTTCGGGTTAGGGTTAGGGTTAGGTTTCGGGTTAGGGTTAGGGTTCGGGTTAGGGTTAGGGTTCGGTTTAGGGTTAAGGTTAGGATTCGGGTTCGTGTTAGTGTTAGGTTTAGGGTTAGGGTTAGTGTTCGGATTAGGGTTAGGGGTAGGTTTCGTGTTAGGGTTCGTGTTCGGGTTACTGTTAGGGTTAGGGTTAGGGTTAGGGTTCGGGTTAGTTTTAGGGTTAGTGTTAGGGTTAGGTTTGGTGTTAGGGTTAGGGTTAGGGTTAGGGTTAGTGTTAGGTTTCGGGTTCAGTTTAGGGTTAGGGTTTGGGTTAGGGTTAGGTTTAGGGTTAGGGTTAGAGTGAGGGTTCGGGTTCGGGTTAGGGTTAGGGTTTGGGTTAGTGTTAGGGTTAGTGTTAGTGTTAGGGTTGGGGTTAGGGTTAGGGTTAGGGGTAGGGTTAGGGTTAGGGTTAGGTTTAGGTTTCGGGTTCAGTTAGGGTTCGGGTTCGGGTTAGGGTTAGGGTGCGGGTTAGGTTTAGGGTTAAGGTTAGGGTTCGGGTTCGGGTTAGGGTTAGGGTTCGTGTTAGGGTTAGGGTTCGGGTTAGGGTTAGGGTTAGGGTTCGGGTTAGGGTTTGGGTTCGTGTTAGGGTTAGGGTTAGGGTTAGGGTTCGGGTTAGGGTTAGGGTTCGGGTTCGGGTTAGGGTAGGGTTAGGGTTAGGTTTAGGGTTCGGGTTCGGGTTAGGGTTAGGGGTTAGGGTTCGGGTTCGGGTTAGGGTTAGGGTTAGGTTTCGGGTTAGGGTTAGGTGTTAGTGTTAGGGTTAGGGTTAGGGTTAGGGTTAGGGTTAGGGTTAGGGTTCGGATTAGGGTTAGGTTAGCGTTAGGGTTAGGGTTCTGTTTAGGGTTCGGGTTAGGGTTCGGGTTAGGGTTAGGGTTCGGTTTAGGGTTAGGTTTAGGGTTAGAGTTAGGGTTAGGGTTAGGGTTCGGGTTAGGGTTAGGTTTAGGGTTAGGGTTAGGGTTAGGGTTCGGGTTAGGGTTAGGGTTAGGGTTAGGGTTCGGGTTAGGGTTCGGGATTGGGTTAGGGTTAGGTGTTAGTGTTCAGGTTAGGGTTAGGGGTAGGGTTCGGGTTAGGGTTCGGGTTAGGGTTAGGGTTAGTGTTCGGGTTAGGGTTAGGGTTAGGGTTAGGGTTCGGGTTACGGTTAGGGTTCCGGATAGGGTTAGGGTTAGGGTTCGGGTTAGGGTTAGGTTTAGGGTTCAGGTTAGTGTTAGGGTTCGGGTTAGAGTTAGGGTTAGGGTTCGGATTAGGGTTCGGGTTCGGGTTGGGGTTAGGGGTTAGGGTTCAGGTTAGGGTTAGGGTTAGGGTTCGGATTAGGGTTCTGGTTAGGGTTAGGGTTAGGGTTCAGGTTAGGATTAGGGTTAGGGTTATGGTTCGTGTTACGGTTAGGGTTCGGGTTATGGTTAGGGTTCGGGTTAGTGTTAGGGTTAGGGTTCGGGTTAAGGTAGGGTTAGGGTTTGGGTTAGGGTTAGGGTTCGGGTTAGGGTTAGGGTTAGGTTCGGGTTAGGGTTCGGGTTAGGGTTAGGGTTCGGGTTAGGGTTAGGGTTAGAGTTCGGGTTAGGGTTAGGGTTAGGGTTAGGGTTAGGGTTCGGGTTAGGGATAGGGTTCGGTTTAGGGTTCGGTTTAGGGTTAGGGTTAGGGTTAGGGTTCGGGTTCGGGGTTAGGGTTAGGGTTAGGGTTCGGGTTAGTGTTCGGGTTAGGGTTAGGATTCGGGTAAAGGGTTAGGGTTCGGGTTCGGGTTAGGGTTAGGGTTAGGGTTCCGGTTAGGGTTAGGTTTAGGGTTCGGTTTAGGCTTAGGGTTAGATTTAGTGTTAGGGTTCGGGTTTGGGTTCGGGTTAGGGTTAGGGCTAGGGTTAGGTTTCGGGTTAGGTTTAGTGTTAGGGTTAGTGTTAGGGTTAGGTTTAGGGTTCGGGTTCGGTTTAGGATTAGGGTTAGGGTTAGGGTTCGGGTTAGGGTTAGGGTTCGGGTTCGGGTTCGGGGTAGTGTTAGGGTTCGGGTTCGGGTTCGGATTCGGGTTAGGGGATAGGGTTCGGGTTAGGGTTAGGGTTAGGGTTCCGGTTAGGTTTAGGGTTAGGGTTAGGGTTAGGGTTCGGGTAGGGTTAGGGTTCGGGTTAGGGTTCGGGTTCGGGTTCGGGTTAGGGTTAGGAGTTAGTGTTCAGGTTAGGGTTACGGTTAGGGTTCGGGTTAGGGTTCGGGTTAGGGTTCGGGTTATGGTTCGGGTTAGGGTTCGGGTTCGGGTTGGGGTTAGGGGTTAGTGTTCAGGTTAGGGTTAGGGTTAGGGTTCGGGTTAGGGTTCTGGTTAGGGTTAGGGTTAGGGTTCAGGTTAGGGTTAGGGTTAGGGTTATGGTTCGTGTTACGGTTAGGGATTGGGTTACGGTTAGGGTTCGGGTTAGGGTTAGGGTTAGGGTTCGGGTTAAGGTAGGGTTAGGGTTTGGGTTAGGGTTAGGGTTCGGGTTAGGGTTAGGGTTAAGTTCGGGTTAGGGTTCGGGTTAGGGTTAGGGTTCGGGTTAGGGTTAGGGTTAGAGTTCGGGTTAGGGTTAGGGTTAAGGTTAGGTTTAGGGTTCGTGTTAGGGTTCGGGTTAGGGGTCGGGTTAGGGTTAGTGTTAGGGTTCGGGTTAGGGTTAGGTTTAGGGTTAGGGTTCGGGTTAGGGTTAGGGTTCGGTTTAGGGTTCGGGTTAGGGTTAGGGTTAGGGTTAGGGTTCGGGTTCGGGGTTAGGGTTAGGGTTAGGGTTCGGGTTAGTGTTCGGGTTAGGGTTAGGATTCGGGTAAAGGGTTAGGGTTCGGGTTCGGGTTAGGGTTAGGGTTAGGGTTCCGGTTAGGGTTAGGTTTAGGGTTAGGGTTAGGGTTAGGGTTAGGTTTAGTGTTAGGGGTTCGGGTTTGGGTTCGGGTTAGGGTTAGGGCTAGGGTTAGTTTCGGGTTAGGTTTAGTGTTAGGGTTAGGGTTAGGGTTAGGTTTCGGGTTCGGGTTAGGATTAGGGTTAGGGTTAGGGTTCGTGGTTAGGGTTAGGGTTCGGGTTCGGGTTCGGGGGTAGGGTTAGGGTTCGGGTTCGGGTTCGGATTCGGGTTAGGGGATAGGGTTCGGGTTAGGGTTAGGGTTAGGGTTCGGGTTAGGGTTAGGGTTAGAGTTAGGGTTCGGATTAGGGTTAGGGTTAGGGTTCGGTTTAGGGTTCGGGTTCGGGTTAGGGTTAGGGTTAGGGTTAGGTTTAGTGTTCGGGTTAGGGTTAGGGTTAGGGTTAGGGTTAGGGGTTAGGCTTAGGGTTAGGGTTCGGGTTCGTGTTAGGGTTAGGGTTATGTTTGGGGGTAAGTGTTAGGGTTCGGGTTAGGGTTAGGGTTAGGGTTAGGGTTAGTGTTCGGGTTAGGGTTAGGGTTAGGGTTCGGGTTAGGTTTGGGTTAGGGTTAGGGTTAGGTTTAGGGTTCGGTTTAGGGTTAGCGTTAGGGTTTGTGTTAGGGTTAGGGTTAGGTTTAGGTTTTGGTTTAGGGTTCGGGTTAGGGTTAGGGTTAGGGTTCGGTTTAGGGTTAGGGTTCGTGTTCGGGTTAGGGTTAGGGTTCGGGTTCGTGTTAGGGTTCGGGTTTGGGTTGGGTTCGGGTTAGGGTTAGGGTTAGGTTTAGGGTTCGGGTTAGGTTTAGGGTTCGGTTTCGGGTACGGGTTAGGGTTAGGGTTCGGGCTAGGGTTAGGGTTCGGGTTAGGGTTAGGGTTAGGGTTCTGGTTAGGGTTAGGGTTAGGGTTCGGGTTAGGGTTAGTGTTCTGTTTAGGGTTAAGGTTAGGGTTCGGGTTAGGGTTAGGGTTAGGGTTCGGGTTCAGGTTAGTGTTAGGTTTAGGGTTAGGGTTAGGGTTCGGATTAGGGTTAGGGGTAGGGTTCGGGTTAGGGTTTGTGTTCGGGTTAGTGTTAGGTTTAGGGTTAGGGTTAGGGGTTCGAGTTAGGGGTTAGGGTTAGTGTTAGGGTTAGGTTTGGTGTTAGGGTTAGGGTTAGGGTTAGGGTTAGGGTTAGGGTTAGGGTTAGGTTTCGGGTTCGGGTTGGGGTTAGGGTTTGGGTTAGGGTTACGTTTAGGGTTAGGGTTAGAGTTAGTGTTCGGGTTCAGGTTAGGGTTAGGGTGCGGGTTAGGTTTAGGGTAGGTTAGGGTTCGGTTTCGGGTTACAGTTAGGGTTCGTGTTAGGGTTAGGGTTCGGGTTAGGGTTAGGTTTAGTGTTCGGGGTTAGGATTCGGGTTCGGGTTAGGGTTAGGGTTAGGATTCGGGTTAGGGTTAGGGTTCGGGTTCGGGTAAGGGTTAGGTTTAGGTTTCGGGTTAGGGTTAGGGGTTAGTGTTAGGGTTAGGTTTAGGGTTAGGTTTAGGGTACGGGTTCGGGTTCGTTTTAGGGTTAGGGTTCGGGTTAGGGTTAGGGTTCGGGTTAGGGTTAGGGTTAGGGTTCGGGTTAGGGTCAGGGTTAGGGTTCAGGTTAGGGTTAGGATTCGGGTTAGGGTTAGGTTAGGGTTCGGGTTCGGGTTCGGGTTAGGGTTAGGGTTAGTTTTTCGGGTTAGGGTTTGGGTTCGGGTTAGGGTTAGGGTTCGGTTTAGGGTTAAGGTTAGGATTCGGGTTCGGGTTAGTGTTAGGTTTAGGGTTAGGGTTAGTGTTCGGATTAGGGTTAGGGGTAGGTTTCGTGTTAGGGTTCGTGTTCGGGTTACTGTTAGGGTTAGGGTTAGGGTTAGGGTTCGGGTTAGTTTTAGGGTTAGTGTTAGGGTTAGGTTTGGTGTTAGGGTTAAGGTTAGGGTTAGGGTTAGTGTTAGGTTTCGGGTTCAGGTTAGGGTTAGGGTTTGGGTTAGGGTTAGGTTTAGGGTTAGGGTTAGAGTGAGGGTTCGGGTTCGGGTTAGGGTTAGGGTTCGGGTTAGTGTTAGGGTTAGTGTTAGTGTTAGGGTTGGGGTTAGGGTTAGGGTTAGGGTTAGGGTTAGGGTTAGGGTTAGGTTTAGGTTTCGGGTTCAGTTAGGGTTCGGGTTCGGTTTAGGGTTAGGGTGCGGGTTAGGTTTAGGGTTAGGGTTAGGGTTCGGGTTCGGGTTAGGGTTAGGGTTCGTGTTAGGGTTAGGGTTCGGGTTAGGGTTAGGGTTAGGGTTCGGGTTAGGGTTCGGGTTCGGGTTAGGGTTAGGGTTAGGGTTAGGGTTCGGGTTAGGGTTAGGGTTCGGGTTCGGGTTAGGGTAGGGTTAGGGTTAGGTTTAGGGTTCGGGTTCGGGTTAGGGTTAGGGGTTAGGGTTCGGGTTCGGGTTAGGGTTAGGGTTAGGTTTCGGGTTAGGGTTAGGTGTTAGTGTTAGGGTTAGGGTTAGGGTTAGGGTTAGGGTTAGGGTTCGGATTAGGGTTAGGTTAGCGTTAGGGTTAGGGTTCTGTTTAGGGTTCGGGTTAGGGTTCGGGTTAGGGTTAGGGTTCGGTTTAGGGTTAGGTTTAGGGTTAGGGTTAGGGTTAGGGTTCGGGTTAGGGTTAGGGTTTGGGTTAGGGTTAGGTGTTAGTGTTCAGGTTAGGGTTAGGGGTAGGGTTCGGGTTAGGGTTCGGGTTAGGGTTAGGGTTAGTGTTCGGGTTAGGGTTAGGGTTAGGGTTAGGGTTCGGGTTACGGTTAGGGTTCGGGATAGGGTTAGGGTTAGGGTTCGGGTTAGGGTTAGGTTTAGGGTTCAGGTTAGTGTTAGGGTTCGGGTTAGGGTTAGGGTTAGGGTTCGGGTTAGGGTTCGGGTTCGGGTTGGGGTTAGGGGTTAGTGTTCAGGTTAGGTTTAGGGTTAGGGTTCGGATTAGGGTTCTGGTTAGGGTTAGGGTTAGGGTTCAGTTTAGGATTAGGGTTAGGGTTATGGTTCGTGTTACGGTTAGGGTTCGGGTTACGGTTAGGGTTCGGGTTAGGGTTAGGGTTAGGGTTCGGGTTAAGGTAGGGTTAGGGTTTGGGTTAGGGTTAGGGTTCGGGTTAGGTTTAGGGTTAGGTTCGGGTTAGGGTTCGGGTTAGGGTTAGGGTTCGGGTTAGGGTTAGGTTTAGAGTTCGGGTTAGGGTTAGGGTTAGGGTTAGGGTTAGGGTTAGGGATCGGGTTAGGGATAGGGTTCGGTTTAGGGTTCGGTTTAGGGTTAGGGTTAGGGTTAGGGTTCGGGTTCGGGGTTAGGGTTAGGGTTAGGGTTCGTGTTAGTGTTCGGGTTAGGGTTAGGATTCGGGTAAAGTGTTAGGGTTCGGGTTCGGGTTAGTGTTAGGGTTAGGGTTCCGGTTAGGGTTAGGTTTAGGGTTCGGTTTAGGCTTAGGGTTAGGTTTAGTGTTAGGGTTCGGGTTTGGGTTCGGGTTAGGGTTAGGGCTAGGGTTAGGTTTCGGGTTATGTTTAGTGTTAGGGTTAGTGTTAGGGTTAGGTTTAGGGTTCGGGTTCGGGTTAGGATTAGGGTTAGGGTTAGGGTTCGGGTTAGGGTTAGGGTTCGGGTTCGGGTTCGGGGTAGGGTTAGGGTTCGGGTTCGGGTTCGGATTCGGGTTAGGGGATAGGGTTCGGGTTAGGGTTAGGGTTAGTGTTCCGGTTAGGTTTAGGGTTAGGGTTAGGTTTAGGGTTCGGGTAGGGTTAGGGTTCGAGTTAGGGTTCGGGTTCGGGTTCGGGTTAGGGTTAGGGGTTAGTGTTCAGGTTAGGGTTACGGTTAGGGTTCGGGTTAGGGTTCGGGTTAGGGTTCGGGTTATGGTTCGGGTTAGGGTTAGGGTTAGGGTTCGTGTTAGGTTTAGGGTTCGGGTTAAGGTTAGGGTTTGGGTTAGGGTTAGGGTTAGGGTTCGGGTTAGGGTTAGTTTTAGGGTTCAGGTTAGGGTTACGTTTCGTGTTAGGGTTAGGGTTAGGGTTCGGGTTAGGGTTAGGGTTTGGGTTAGGGTTAGGGTTAGAGTTCGGGTTAGGGTTAGGTTTAGGGTTAGGTTTAGGGTTCGTGTTAGGGTTCGGGTTAGGGGTCGGGTTAGGGTTATGGTTAGGGTTCGGGTTAGGTTTAGGGTTAGGGTGAGGGTTCGGGTTAGCGTTAGGGTTCGGTTTAGGGTTAGGTTTAGAGTTCGGTTTCGGGCTAGGGTTAGGGTTAGGGTTAGGGTTCGGGTTAGGGTTAGGGTTAGGGTCGGGTGAGGGTTCTGGTTAGGGTTAGGGTTAGGGTTCGGGTTAGGGTTAGGGTTAGGTTTAGGGTTCGGGTTAGGGTTAGGGTTCGCGTTCGGGTTAGTGTTAGGGTTGGGGTTCGTGTTCGGGTTAGGTTTAGGGTTAGGGTTCGGGTTAGGGTTAGGATTCGGGTTAGGGTTAGGGTTAGGGTTAGGGTTTGGGTTCGGGTTAGGGTTAGGGTTAGGGTGTAGGATTCGGGTTAGGGTTAGGGTTAGGGTTTTGGGTTACGGTTAGGGGTAGGGTTAGGTTTAGGGTTCGGATTAGCGTTAGGTTTGGGATTAGGTTTAGGGTTAGGTTTAGGGTTAGTGTTCGGGTTAGGGTTAGGTTTAGGGTTAGGGTTAGGGTTCGGGTTAGGGTTAGGGTTAGGGTTCGAGTTAGGGTTAGGGTTAGGGTTAGGGTTATGGTTCGGGTTAGGGTTAGGTTTAGGGTTCGGGTTAGGGTTAGGTTTAGGGTTTGTGTTAGGGTTAGGTTTAGGGTTAGGGTTCGGGTTAGGGTTCGGGTTAGGATTAGGGTTAGGATTCGGGTTAGGGTTAGGGTTAGGTTTCGGGTTAGGGTTAGGGTTCGGGTTAGGGTTAGGTTTAGGGTTCGGGTTAGGGTTAGGGTTAGGGTTCGGGTTAGGGTTAGGGTTCGTGTTCGGGTTAGGGTTAGGGTTTGGGTTCGTGTTAGGGTTCGGGTTTGGGTTAGGGTTCGGGTTAGGGTTAGGGTTAGGGTTAGGGTTCGGGTTAGGTTTAGGGTTCGGGTTCGGGTTCGGTTTAGGGTTAGGGTTCGGGTTAGGGTTAGGGTTCGGGTTAGGGTTAGGGTTAGGGTTCGGGTTAGGGTCAGGGTTAGGGTTCAGGTAAGGGTTACGGTTCGGGTTAGGGTTAGGGTTAGGGTTCGGGTTCGGGTTCGGGTTAGGGTTACGGTTAGGTTTCAGGTTAGGGTTAGGGTTCGGGTTAGGGTTAGGGTTCCGTTTAGGGTTAAGGTTAGGGTTCGGGTTCGGGTTAGTGTTAGGTTTAGGGTTAGGGTTAGTGTTCGGATTAGGGTTACGGGTAGGTTTCGTGTTAGGGTTCGTGTTCGGGTTAGTGTTAGGGTTAGGGTTAGGGTTAGGGTTCGGGTTAGGGTTCGGGTTAGGGTTCGGGTTAGGGTTAGGGTTAGGTTTAGGGTTTGGGTTAGGGTTAGGGTTAGGGTTAGCGTTAGGGGTTAGGCTTAGGGTTAGGGTTCGGGTTCGGGTTAGGGTTAGGGTTATGTTTGGGGGTAAGTGTTAGGGTTCGGGTTAGGGTTAGGGTTAGGGTTAGGGTTAGTGTTCGGGTTAGGGTTAGGGTTAGGGTTCGGGTTAGTTTTGGGTTAGGGTTAGGGTTAGGTTTAGGGTTCGGTTTAGGGTTAGCGTTAGGGTTTGTGTTAGGGTTAGGGTTAGGTTTAGGTTTCGGTTTAGGGTTCGGGTTACTGTTAGGGTTAGGGTTCTGGTTAGGGTTAGGGTTAGGGTTCGGGTTAGGGTTAGGGTTCGGTTTAGGGTTAGGGTTAGGGTTCGGGTTAGGGTTAGGGTTAGGGTTCGGGTTCAGGTTAGTGTTAGGTTTAGGGTTAGGTTTAGGGTTCGGATTAGGGTTAGGGGTAGGGTTCGGGTTAGGGTTTGTGTTCGGGTTAGTGTTAGGTTTAGGGTTAGGGTTAGGGTTCGGTTAGGGTTAGGGTTTGTGTTAGGGTTAGGTTTGGTGTTAGGGTTAGGGTTAGGGTTAGGGTTAGGGTTAGGTTTCGGGTTCGGGTTCGGGTTAGGGTTTGGGTTAGGGTTACGTTTAGGGTTAGGGTTAGAGTTAGTGTTCGGGTTCAGGTTAGGGTTAGGGTGCGGGTTAGGTTTAGGGGTAGGGTTAGGGTTCGGTTTCGGGTTACAGTTAGGGTTCGTGTTAGGGTTAGGGTTCGGGTTAGGGTTAGGTTTAGTGTTCGGGTTAGGATTCGGGTTCGGGTTAGGGTTAGGGTTAGAATTCGGGTTAGGGTTAGGGTTCGGGTTCGGGTAAGGGTTAGGGTTAGGTTTCGGGTTAGGGTTAGGGGTTAGTGTTAGGGTTAGGGTTAGGGTTAGGTTTAGGGTACGGGTTCGGGTTCGTTTTAGGGTTAGGGTTCGGGTTAGGGTTAGGGTTAGGGTTCGGGTTAGGGTCAGGGTTAGGGTTCTGGTTAGGGTTAGGATTCGGGTTAGGGTTAGGGTTAGGGTTCGGGTTCGGGTTCGGGTTAGGGTTAGGGTTAGGTTTCGGGTTAGGGTTAGGGTTCGGGTTAGGGTTAGGGTTCGGTTTAGGGTTAAGGTTAGGATTCGGGTTCGGGTTAGTGTTAGGTTTAGGGTTAGGGTTAGTGTTCGGATTAGGGTTAGGGGTAGGTTTCGTGTTAGGGTTCGTGTTCGGGTTACTGTTAGGGTTAGGGTTAGGGTTAGGGTTCGGGTTAGTTTTAGGGTTAGTGTTAGGGTTAGGTTTGGTGTTAGGGTTAGGGTTAGGGTTAGGGTTAGTGTTAGGTTTCGGGTTCAGGTTAGGGTTAGTGTTTGGGTTAGGGTTAGGTTTAGGGTTACGGTTAGAGTGAGGGTTCGGGTTCGGGTTAGGGTTAGGGTTCGGGTTAGTGTTAGGGTTAGTGTTAGTGTTAGGGTTGGGGTTAGGTTTAGGGTTAGGGTTAGGGTTAGGGTTAGGGTTAGGGTTAGGGTTAGGTTTCGGGTTCAGTTAGGGTTCGGGTTCGGGTTAGGTTTAGGGTGCGGGTTAGGTTTAGGGTTAGGGTTAGGGTTCGGGTTCGGGTTAGGGTTAGGGTTCGTGTTAGGGTTAGGGTTCGGGTTAGGGTTAGGGTTAGGGTTCGGGTTAGGGTTCGGGTTCGGGTTAGGGTTAGGGTTAGGGTTAGGGTTCGGGTTAGGGTTAGGGTTCGGGTTCGGGTTAGGGTAGGGTTAGGGTTAGGTTTAGGGTTCGGGTTCGGGTTAGGGTTAGGGGTTAGGGTTCGGGTTCGGGTTAGGGTTAGGGTTAGGTTTCGGGTTAGGGTTAGGTGTTAGTGTTAGGATTACGGTTAGGGTTATGGTTAGGGTTCGGATTAGGGTTAGGTTAGCGTTAGGGTTAGGGTTCTGTTTAGGGTTCGGGTTAGGGTTCGGGTTAGGGTTAGGGTTCGGTTTAGGGTTAGGTTTAGGGTTAGAGTTAGGGTTAGGGTTAGGGTTCGGGTTAGGGTTAGGTTTAGGGTTAGGGTTAGGGTTAGGGTTCGGGTTAGGGTTAGGGTTAGGGTTCGTGTTAGGTTTCGGGTTTGGGTTAGGGTTAGGTGTTCGTGTTCAGGTTAGGGTTAGGGGTAGGGTTCGGGTTAGGGTTCGGGTTAGGGTTAGGGTTAGTGTTCGGGTTAGGGTTAGGGTTAGGGTTAGGGTTCGGGTTACGGTTAGGGTTCGGGATAGGGTTAGGTTTAGGGTTCGGGTTAGGGTTAGGTTTAGGGTTCAGGTTAGGGTTAGGGTTCGGGTTAGGTTTAGGGTTAGGGTTCGGGTTAGGGTTCGGGTTCGGGTTGGGGTTAGGGGTTAGTGTTCAGGTTAGGGTTAGGGTTAGGTTTCGGATTAGGGTTCGGGTTAGTGTTAGGGTTAGGGTTCAGGTTAGGATTAGGGTTAGGGTTATGGTTCGTGTTACGGTTAGGGTTCGGGTTACGGTTAGGGTTCGGGTTATGGTTAGGGTTCGGGTTAGTGTTAGGGTTAGGGTTCGGGTTAAGGTAGGGTTAGGGTTTGGGTTAGGGTTAGGGTTCGGGTTAGGGTTAGGGTTAGGTTCGGGTTAGGGTTCGGGTTAGGGTTAGGGTTCGGGTTAGGGTTAGGGTTAGAGTTCGGGTTAGGGTTAGGGTTAGGGTTAGGGTTAGGGTTCGGGTTAGGGATAGGGTTCGGTTTAGGGTTCGGTTTAGGGTTAGGGTTAGGGTTAGGGTTCGGGTTCGGGGTTAGGGTTAGGGTTAGGGTTCGGGTTAGTGTTCGGGTTAGGGTTAGGATTCGGGTAAAGGGTTAGGGTTCGGGTTCGGGTTAGGGTTAGGGTTAGGGTTCCGGTTAGGGTTAGGTTTAGGGTTCGGTTTAGGCTTAGGGTTAGATTTAGTGTTAGGGTTCGGGTTTGGGTTCGGGTTAGGGTTAGGGCTAGGGTTAGGTTTCGGGTTAGGTTTAGTGTTAGGGTTAGTGTTAGGGTTAGGTTTAGGGTTCGGGTTCGGGTTAGGATTAGGGTTAGGGTTAGGGTTCGGGTTAGGGTTAGGGTTCGGGTTCGGGTTCGGGGTAGTGTTAGGGTTCGGGTTCGGGTTCGGATTCGGGTTAGGGGATAGGGTTCGGGTTAGGGTTAGGGTTAGGGTTCCGGTTAGGTTTAGGGTTAGGGTTAGGGTTAGGGTTCGGGTAGGGTTAGGGTTCGGGTTAGGGTTCGGGTTCGGGTTCGGGTTAGGGTTAGGAGTTAGTGTTCAGGTTAGGGTTACGGTTAGGGTTCGGGTTAGGGTTCGGGTTAGGGTTCGGGTTATGGTTCGGGTTAGGGTTCGGGTTCGGTTTGGGGTTAGGGGTTAGTGTTCAGGTTAGGGTTAGGGTTAGGGTTCGGGTTAGGGTTCTGGTTAGGGTTAGGGTTAGGGTTCAGGTTAGGGTTAGGGTTAGGGTTATGGTTCGTGTTACGGTTAGGGATTGGGTTACGGTTAGGGTTCGGGTTAGGGTTAGGGTTAGGGTTCGGGTTAAGGTAGGGTTAGGGTTTGGGTTAGGGTTAGGGTTCGGGTTAGGGTTAGGGTTAAGTTCGGGTTAGGGTTCGGGTTAGGGTTAGGGTTCGGGTTAGGGTTAGGGTTAGAGTTCGGGTTAGGGTTAGGGTTAAGGTTAGGTTTAGGGTTCGTGTTAGGGTTCGGGTTAGGGGTCGGGTTAGGGTTAGTGTTAGGGTTCGGGTTAGGGTTAGGTTTAGGGTTAGGGTTCGGGTTAGGGTTAGGGTTCGGTTTAGGGTTCGGGTTAGGGTTAGGGTTAGGGTTAGGGTTCGGGTTCGGGGTTAGGGTTAGGGTTAGGGTTCGGGTTAGTGTTCGGGTTAGGGTTAGGATTCGGGTAAAGGGTTAGGGTTCGGGTTCGGGTTAGGGTTAGGGTTAGGGTTCCGGTTAGGGTTAGGTTTAGGGTTAGGGTTAGGGTTAGGGTTAGGTTTAGTGTTAGGGTTCGGGTTTGGGTTCGGGTTAGGGTTAGGGCTAGGGTTAGGTTTCGGGTTAGGTTTAGTGTTAGGGTTAGGGTTAGGGTTAGGTTTCGGGTTCGGGTTAGGATTAGGGTTAGGGTTAGGGTTCGGGTTAGGGTTAGGGTTCGGGTTCGGGTTCGGGGTAGGGTTAGGGTTCGGGTTCGGGTTCGGATTCGGGTTAGGGGATAGGGTTCGGGTTAGGGTTAGGGTTAGGGTTCGGGTTAGGGTTAGGGTTAGAGTTAGGGTTCGGATTAGGGTTAGGGTTAGGGTTCGGTTTAGGGTTCGGGTTCGGGTTAGGGTTAGGGTTAGGGTTAGGTTTAGTGTTCGGGTTAGGGTTAGGGTTAGGGTTAGGGTTAGGGGTTAGGCTTAGGGTTAGGGTTCGGGTTCGTGTTAGGGTTAGGGTTATGTTTGGGGGTAAGTGTTAGGGTTCGGGTTAGGGTTAGGGTTAGGGTTAGGGTTAGTGTTCGGGTTAGGGTTAGGGTTAGGGTTCGGGTTAGGTTTGGGTTAGGGTTAGGGTTAGGTTTAGGGTTCGGTTTAGGGTTAGCGTTAGGGTTTGTGTTAGGGTTAGGGTTAGGTTTAGGTTTTGGGTTAGGGTTCGGGTTAGGGTTAGGGTTAGGGTTCGGTTTAGGGTTAGGGTTCGTGTTCGGGTTAGGGTTAGGGTTCGGGTTCGTGTTAGGGTTCGGGTTTGGGTTGGGTTCGGGTTAGGGTTAGGGTTAGGTTTAGGGTTCGGGTTAGGTTTAGGGTTCGGTTTCGGGTACGGGTTAGGGTTAGGGTTCGGGCTAGGGTTAGGGTTCGGGTTAGGGTTAGGGTTAGGGTTCTGGTTAGGGTTAGGGTTAGGGTTCGGGTTAGGGTTAGTGTTCTGTTTAGGGTTAAGGTTAGGGTTCGGGTTAGGGTTAGGGTTAGGGTTCGGGTTCAGGTTAGTGTTAGGTTTAGGGTTAGGGTTAGGGTTCGGATTAGGGTTAGGGGTAGGGTTCGGGTTAGGGTTTGTGTTCGGGTTAGTGTTAGGTTTAGGGTTAGGGTTAGGGTTCGAGTTAGGGTTAGGGTTAGTGTTAGGGTTAGGTTTGGTGTTAGGGTTAGGGTTAGGGTTAGGGTTAGGGTTAGGGTTAGGGTTAGGTTTCGGGTTCGGGTTGGGGTTAGGGTTTGGGTTAGGGTTACGTTTAGGGTTAGGGTTAGAGTTAGTGTTCGGGTTCAGGTTAGGGTTAGGGTGCGGGTTAGGTTTAGGGGTAGGGTTAGGGTTCGGTTTCGGGTTACAGTTAGGGTTCGTGTTAGGGTTAGGGTTCGGGTTAGGGTTAGGTTTAGTGTTCGGGTTAGGATTCGGGTTCGGGTTAGGGTTAGGGTTAGGATTCGGGTTAGGGTTAGGGTTCGGGTTCGGGTAAGGGTTAGGTTTAGGTTTCGGGTTAGGGTTAGGGGTTAGTGTTAGGGTTAGGTTTAGGGTTAGGTTTAGGGTACGGGTTCGGGTTCGTTTTAGGGTTAGGGTTCGGGTTAGGGTTAGGGTTCGGGTTAGGGTTAGGGTTAGGGTTCGGGTTAGGGTCAGGGTTAGGGTTCAGGTTAGGGTTAGGATTCGGGTTAGGGTTAGGGTTAGGGTTCGGGTTCGGGTTCGGGTTAGGGTTAGGGTTAGTTTTCGGGTTAGGGTTTGGGTTCGGGTTAGGGTTAGGGTTCGGTTTAGGGTTAAGGTTAGGATTCGGGTTCGGGTTAGTGTTAGGTTTAGGGTTAGGGTTAGTGTTCGGATTAGGGTTAGGTTAGCGTTAGGGTTAGGGTTCTGTTTAGGGTTCGGGTTAGGGTTCGGGTTAGGGTTAGGGTTCGGTTTAGGGTTAGGTTTAGGGTTAGAGTTAGGGTTAGGGTTAGGGTTCGGGTTAGGGTTAGGTTTAGGGTTAGGGTTAGGGTTAGGGTTCGGGTTAGGGTTAGGGTTAGGGTTCGTGTTAGGTTTCGGGTTTGGGTTAGGGTTAGGTGTTCGTGTTCAGGTTAGGGTTAGGGGTAGGGTTCGGGTTAGGGTTCGGGTTAGGGTTAGGGTTAGTGTTCGGGTTAGGGTTAGGGTTAGGGTTAGGGTTCGGGTTACGGTTAGGGTTCGGGATAGGGTTAGGTTTAGGGTTCGGGTTAGGGTTAGGTTTAGGGTTCAGGTTAGGGTTAGGGTTCGGGTTAGGTTTAGGGTTAGGGTTCGGGTTAGGGTTCGGGTTCGGGTTGGGGTTAGGGGTTAGTGTTCAGGTTAGGGTTAGGGTTAGGTTTCGGATTAGGGTTCGGGTTAGTGTTAGGGTTAGGGTTCAGGTTAGGATTAGGGTTAGGGTTATGGTTCGTGTTACGGTTAGGGTTCGGGTTACGGTTAGGGTTCGGGTTATGGTTAGGGTTCGGGTTAGTGTTAGGGTTAGGGTTCGGGTTAAGGTAGGGTTAGGGTTTGGGTTAGGGTTAGGGTTCGGGTTAGGGTTAGGGTTAGGTTCGGGTTAGGGTTCGGGTTAGGGTTAGGGTTCGGGTTAGGGTTAGGGTTAGAGTTCGGGTTAGGGTTAGGGTTAGGGTTAGGGTTAGGGTTCGGGTTAGGGATAGGGTTCGGTTTAGGGTTCGGTTTAGGGTTAGGGTTAGGGTTAGGGTTCGGGTTCGGGGTTAGGGTTAGGGTTAGGGTTCGGGTTAGTGTTCGGGTTAGGGTTAGGATTCGGGTAAAGGGTTAGGGTTCGGGTTCGGGTTAGGGTTAGGGTTAGGGTTCCGGTTAGGGTTAGGTTTAGGGTTCGGTTTAGGCTTAGGGTTAGATTTAGTGTTAGGGTTCGGGTTTGGGTTCGGGTTAGGGTTAGGGCTAGGGTTAGGTTTCGGGTTAGGTTTAGTGTTAGGGTTAGTGTTAGGGTTAGGTTTAGGGTTCGGGTTCGGGTTAGGATTAGGGTTAGGGTTAGGGTTCGGGTTAGGGTTAGGGTTCGGGTTCGGGTTCGGGGTAGTGTTAGGGTTCGGGTTCGGGTTCGGATTCGGGTTAGGGGATAGGGTTCGGGTTAGGGTTAGGGTTAGGGTTCCGGTTAGGTTTAGGGTTAGGGTTAGGGTTAGGGTTCGGGTAGGGTTAGGGTTCGGGTTAGGGTTCGGGTTCGGGTTCGGGTTAGGGTTAGGAGTTAGTGTTCAGGTTAGGGTTACGGTTAGGGTTCGGGTTAGGGTTCGGGTTAGGGTTCGGGTTATGGTTCGGGTTAGGGTTCGGGTTCGGTTTGGGGTTAGGGGTTAGTGTTCAGGTTAGGGTTAGGGTTAGGGTTCGGGTTAGGGTTCTGGTTAGGGTTAGGGTTAGGGTTCAGGTTAGGGTTAGGGTTAGGGTTATGGTTCGTGTTACGGTTAGGGATTGGGTTACGGTTAGGGTTCGGGTTAGGGTTAGGGTTAGGGTTCGGGTTAAGGTAGGGTTAGGGTTTGGGTTAGGGTTAGGGTTCGGGTTAGGGTTAGGGTTAAGTTCGGGTTAGGGTTCGGGTTAGGGTTAGGGTTCGGGTTAGGGTTAGGGTTAGAGTTCGGGTTAGGGTTAGGGTTAAGGTTAGGTTTAGGGTTCGTGTTAGGGTTCGGGTTAGGGGTCGGGTTAGGGTTAGTGTTAGGGTTCGGGTTAGGGTTAGGTTTAGGGTTAGGGTTCGGGTTAGGGTTAGGGTTCGGTTTAGGGTTCGGGTTAGGGTTAGGGTTAGGGTTAGGGTTCGGGTTCGGGGTTAGGGTTAGGGTTAGGGTTCGGGTTAGTGTTCGGGTTAGGGTTAGGATTCGGGTAAAGGGTTAGGGTTCGGGTTCGGGTTAGGGTTAGGGTTAGGGTTCCGGTTAGGGTTAGGTTTAGGGTTAGGGTTAGGGTTAGGGTTAGGTTTAGTGTTAGGGTTCGGGTTTGGGTTCGGGTTAGGGTTAGGGCTAGGGTTAGGTTTCGGGTTAGGTTTAGTGTTAGGGTTAGGGTTAGGGTTAGGTTTCGGGTTCGGGTTAGGATTAGGGTTAGGGTTAGGGTTCGGGTTAGGGTTAGGGTTCGGGTTCGGGTTCGGGGTAGGGTTAGGGTTCGGGTTCGGGTTCGGATTCGGGTTAGGGGATAGGGTTCGGGTTAGGGTTAGGGTTAGGGTTCGGGTTAGGGTTAGGGTTAGAGTTAGGGTTCGGATTAGGGTTAGGGTTAGGGTTCGGTTTAGGGTTCGGGTTCGGGTTAGGGTTAGGGTTAGGGTTAGGTTTAGTGTTCGGGTTAGGGTTAGGGTTAGGGTTAGGGTTAGGGGTTAGGCTTAGGGTTAGGGTTCGGGTTCGTGTTAGGGTTAGGGTTATGTTTGGGGGTAAGTGTTAGGGTTCGGGTTAGGGTTAGGGTTAGGGTTAGGGTTAGTGTTCGGGTTAGGGTTAGGGTTAGGGTTCGGGTTAGGTTTGGGTTAGGGTTAGGGTTAGGTTTAGGGTTCGGTTTAGGGTTAGCGTTAGGGTTTGTGTTAGGGTTAGGGTTAGGTTTAGGTTTTGGGTTAGGGTTCGGGTTAGGGTTAGGGTTAGGGTTCGGTTTAGGGTTAGGGTTCGTGTTCGGGTTAGGGTTAGGGTTCGGGTTCGTGTTAGGGTTCGGGTTTGGGTTGGGTTCGGGTTAGGGTTAGGGTTAGGTTTAGGGTTCGGGTTAGGTTTAGGGTTCGGTTTCGGGTACGGGTTAGGGTTAGGGTTCGGGCTAGGGTTAGGGTTCGGGTTAGGGTTAGGGTTAGGGTTCTGGTTAGGGTTAGGGTTAGGGTTCGGGTTAGGGTTAGTGTTCTGTTTAGGGTTAAGGTTAGGGTTCGGGTTAGGGTTAGGGTTAGGGTTCGGGTTCAGGTTAGTGTTAGGTTTAGGGTTAGGGTTAGGGTTCGGATTAGGGTTAGGGGTAGGGTTCGGGTTAGGGTTTGTGTTCGGGTTAGTGTTAGGTTTAGGGTTAGGGTTAGGGTTCGAGTTAGGGTTAGGGTTAGTGTTAGGGTTAGGTTTGGTGTTAGGGTTAGGGTTAGGGTTAGGGTTAGGGTTAGGGTTAGGGTTAGGTTTCGGGTTCGGGTTGGGGTTAGGGTTTGGGTTAGGGTTACGTTTAGGGTTAGGGTTAGAGTTAGTGTTCGGGTTCAGGTTAGGGTTAGGGTGCGGGTTAGGTTTAGGGGTAGGGTTAGGGTTCGGTTTCGGGTTACAGTTAGGGTTCGTGTTAGGGTTAGGGTTCGGGTTAGGGTTAGGTTTAGTGTTCGGGTTAGGATTCGGGTTCGGGTTAGGGTTAGGGTTAGGATTCGGGTTAGGGTTAGGGTTCGGGTTCGGGTAAGGGTTAGGTTTAGGTTTCGGGTTAGGGTTAGGGGTTAGTGTTAGGGTTAGGTTTAGGGTTAGGTTTAGGGTACGGGTTCGGGTTCGTTTTAGGGTTAGGGTTCGGGTTAGGGTTAGGGTTCGGGTTAGGGTTAGGGTTAGGGTTCGGGTTAGGGTCAGGGTTAGGGTTCAGGTTAGGGTTAGGATTCGGGTTAGGGTTAGGGTTAGGGTTCGGGTTCGGGTTCGGGTTAGGGTTAGGGTTAGTTTTCGGGTTAGGGTTTGGGTTCGGGTTAGGGTTAGGGTTCGGTTTAGGGTTAAGGTTAGGATTCGGGTTCGGGTTAGTGTTAGGTTTAGGGTTAGGGTTAGTGTTCGGATTAGGGTTAGGGGTAGGTTTCGTGTTAGGGTTCGTGTTCGGGTTACTGTTAGGGTTAGGGTTAGGGTTAGGGTTCGGGTTAGTTTTAGGGTTAGTGTTAGGGTTAGGTTTGGTGTTAGGGTTAAGGTTAGGGTTAGGGTTAGTGTTAGGTTTCGGGTTCAGGTTAGGGTTAGGGTTTGGGTTAGGGTTAGGTTTAGGGTTAGGGTTAGAGTGAGGGTTCGGGTTCGGGTTAGGGTTAGGGTTCGGGTTAGTGTTAGGGTTAGTGTTAGTGTTAGGGTTGGGGTTAGGGTTAGGGTTAGGGTTAGGGTTAGGGTTAGGGTTAGGTTTAGGTTTCGGGTTCAGTTAGGGTTCGGGTTCGGTTTAGGGTTAGGGTGCGGGTTAGGTTTAGGGTTAGGGTTAGGGTTCGGGTTCGGGTTAGGGTTAGGGTTCGTGTTAGGGTTAGGGTTCGGGTTAGGGTTAGGGTTAGGGTTCGGGTTAGGGTTCGGGTTCGGGTTAGGGTTAGGGTTAGGGTTAGGGTTCGGGTTAGGGTTAGGGTTCGGGTTCGGGTTAGGGTAGGGTTAGGGTTAGGTTTAGGGTTCGGGTTCGGGTTAGGGTTAGGGGTTAGGGTTCGGGTTCGGGTTAGGGTTAGGGTTAGGTTTCGGGTTAGGGTTAGGTGTTAGTGTTAGGGTTAGGGTTAGGGTTAGGGTTAGGGTTAGGGTTAGGGTTCGGATTAGGGTTAGGTTAGCGTTAGGGTTAGGGTTCTGTTTAGGGTTCGGGTTAGGGTTCGGGTTAGGGTTAGGGTTCGGTTTAGGGTTAGGTTTAGGGTTAGGGTTAGGGTTAGGGTTCGGGTTAGGGTTAGGGTTTGGGTTAGGGTTAGGTGTTAGTGTTCAGGTTAGGGTTAGGGGTAGGGTTCGGGTTAGGGTTCGGGTTAGGGTTAGGGTTAGTGTTCGGGTTAGGGTTAGGGTTAGGGTTCGGGTTACGGTTAGGGTTCGGGATAGGGTTAGGGTTAGGGTTCGGGTTAGGGTTAGGTTTAGGGTTCAGGTTAGTGTTAGGGTTCGGGTTAGGGTTAGGGTTAGGGTTCGGGTTAGGGTTCGGGTTCGGGTTGGGGTTAGGGGTTAGTGTTCAGGTTAGGTTTAGGGTTAGGGTTCGGATTAGGGTTCTGGTTAGGGTTAGGGTTAGGGTTCAGTTTAGGATTAGGGTTAGGGTTATGGTTCGTGTTACGGTTAGGGTTCGGGTTACGGTTAGGGTTCGGGTTAGGGTTAGGGTTAGGGTTCGGGTTAAGGTAGGGTTAGGGTTTGGGTTAGGGTTAGGGTTCGGGTTAGGTTTAGGGTTAGGTTCGGGTTAGGGTTCGGGTTAGGGTTAGGGTTCGGGTTAGGGTTAGGTTTAGAGTTCGGGTTAGGGTTAGGGTTAGGGTTAGGGTTAGGGATCGGGTTAGGGATAGGGTTCGGTTTAGGGTTCGGTTTAGGGTTAGGGTTAGGGTTATGGTTCGGGTTCGGGGTTAGGGTTAGGGTTAGGGTTCGTGTTAGTGTTCGGGTTAGGGTTAGGATTCGGGTAAAGTGTTAGGGTTCGGGTTCGGGTTAGTGTTAGGGTTAGGGTTCCGGTTAGGGTTAGGTTTAGGGTTCGGTTTAGGCTTAGGGTTAGGTTTAGTGTTAGGGTTCGGGTTTGGGTTCGGGTTAGGGTTAGGGCTAGGGTTAGGTTTCGGGTTATGTTTAGTGTTAGGGTTAGTGTTAGGGTTAGGTTTAGGGTTCGGGTTCGGGTTAGGATTAGGGTTAGGGTTAGGGTTCGGGTTAGGGTTAGGGTTCGGGTTCGGGTTCGGGGTAGGGTTAGGGTTCGGGTTCGGGTTCGGATTCGGGTTAGGGGATAGGGTTCGGGTTAGGGTTAGGGTTAGTGTTCCGGTTAGGTTTAGGGTTAGGGTTAGGTTTAGGGTTCGGGTAGGGTTAGGGTTCGAGTTAGGGTTCGGGTTCGGGTTCGGGTTAGGGTTAGGGGTTAGTGTTCAGGTTAGGGTTACGGTTAGGGTTCGGGTTAGGGTTCGGGTTAGGGTTCGGGTTATGGTTCGGGTTAGGGTTAGGGTTAGGGTTCGTGTTAGGTTTAGGGTTCGGGTTAAGGTTAGGGTTTGGGTTAGGGTTAGGGTTAGGGTTCGGGTTAGGGTTAGTTTTAGGGTTCAGGTTAGGGTTACGTTTCGTGTTAGGGTTAGGGTTAGGGTTCGGGTTAGGGTTAGGGTTTGGGTTAGGGTTAGGGTTAGAGTTCGGGTTAGGGTTAGGTTTAGGGTTAGGTTTAGGGTTCGTGTTAGGGTTCGGGTTAGGGGTCGGGTTAGGGTTATGGTTAGGGTTCGGGTTAGGTTTAGGGTTAGGGTGAGGGTTCGGGTTAGCGTTAGGGTTCGGTTTAGGGTTAGGTTTAGAGTTCGGTTTCGGGCTAGGGTTAGGGTTAGGGTTAGGGTTCGGGTTAGGGTTAGGGTTAGGGTCGGGTGAGGGTTCTGGTTAGGGTTAGGGTTAGGGTTCGGGTTAGGGTTAGGGTTAGGTTTAGGGTTCGGGTTAGGGTTAGGGTTCGCGTTCGGGTTAGTGTTAGGGTTGGGGTTCGTGTTCGGGTTAGGTTTAGGGTTAGGGTTCGGGTTAGGGTTAGGATTCGGGTTAGGGTTAGGGTTAGGGTTAGGGTTTGGGTTCGGGTTAGGGTTAGGGTTAGGGTGTAGGATTCGGGTTAGGGTTAGGGTTAGGGTTTTGGGTTACGGTTAGGGGTAGGGTTAGGTTTAGGGTTCGGATTAGCGTTAGGTTTGGGATTAGGTTTAGGGTTAGGTTTAGGGTTAGTGTTCGGGTTAGGGTTAGGTTTAGGGTTAGGGTTAGGGTTCGGGTTAGGGTTAGGGTTAGGGTTCGAGTTAGGGTTAGGGTTAGGGTTAGGGTTATGGTTCGGGTTAGGGTTAGGTTTAGGGTTCGGGTTAGGGTTAGGTTTAGGGTTTGTGTTAGGGTTAGGTTTAGGGTTAGGGTTCGGGTTAGGGTTCGGGTTAGGATTAGGGTTAGGATTCGGGTTAGGGTTAGGGTTAGGTTTCGGGTTAGGGTTAGGGTTCGGGTTAGGGTTAGGTTTAGGGTTCGGGTTAGGGTTAGGGTTAGGGTTCGGGTTCGGGTTAGGGTTCGTGTTCGGGTTAGGGTTAGGGTTTGGGTTCGTGTTAGGGTTCGGGTTTGGGTTAGGGTTCGGGTTAGGGTTAGGGTTAGGGTTAGGGTTCGGGTTAGGTTTAGGGTTCGGGTTCGGGTTCGGTTTAGGGTTAGGGTTCGGGTTAGGGTTAGGGTTCGGGTTAGGGTTAGGGTTAGGGTTCGGGTTAGGGTCAGGGTTAGGGTTCAGGTAAGGGTTACGGTTCGGGTTAGGGTTAGGGTTAGGGTTCGGGTTCGGGTTCGGGTTAGGGTTACGGTTAGGTTTCAGGTTAGGGTTAGGGTTCGGGTTAGGGTTAGGGTTCCGTTTAGGGTTAAGGTTAGGGTTCGGGTTCGGGTTAGTGTTAGGTTTAGGGTTAGGGTTAGTGTTCGGATTAGGGTTACGGGTAGGTTTCGTGTTAGGGTTCGTGTTCGGGTTAGTGTTAGGGTTAGGGTTAGGGTTAGGGTTCGGGTTAGGGTTCGGGTTAGGGTTCGGGTTAGGGTTAGGGTTAGGTTTAGGGTTTGGGTTAGGGTTAGGGTTAGGGTTAGCGTTAGGGGTTAGGCTTAGGGTTAGGGTTCGGGTTCGGGTTAGGGTTAGGGTTATGTTTGGGGGTAAGTGTTAGGGTTCGGGTTAGGGTTAGGGTTAGGGTTAGGGTTAGTGTTCGGGTTAGGGTTAGGGTTAGGGTTCGGGTTAGTTTTGGGTTAGGGTTAGGGTTAGGTTTAGGGTTCGGTTTAGGGTTAGCGTTAGGGTTTGTGTTAGGGTTAGGGTTAGGTTTAGGTTTCGGTTTAGGGTTCGGGTTACTGTTAGGGTTAGGGTTCTGGTTAGGGTTAGGGTTAGGGTTCGGGTTAGGGTTAGGGTTCGGTTTAGGGTTAGGGTTAGGGTTCGGGTTAGGGTTAGGGTTAGGGTTCGGGTTCAGGTTAGTGTTAGGTTTAGGGTTAGGTTTAGGGTTCGGATTAGGGTTAGGGGTAGGGTTCGGGTTAGGGTTTGTGTTCGGGTTAGTGTTAGGTTTAGGGTTAGGGTTAGGGTTCGGTTAGGGTTAGGGTTTGTGTTAGGGTTAGGTTTGGTGTTAGGGTTAGGGTTAGGGTTAGGGTTAGGGTTAGGTTTCGGGTTCGGGTTCGGGTTAGGGTTTGGGTTAGGGTTACGTTTAGGGTTAGGGTTAGAGTTAGTGTTCGGGTTCAGGTTAGGGTTAGGGTGCGGGTTAGGTTTAGGGGTAGGGTTAGGGTTCGGTTTCGGGTTACAGTTAGGGTTCGTGTTAGGGTTAGGGTTCGGGTTAGGGTTAGGTTTAGTGTTCGGGTTAGGATTCGGGTTCGGGTTAGGGTTAGGGTTAGAATTCGGGTTAGGGTTAGGGTTCGGGTTCGGGTAAGGGTTAGGGTTAGGTTTCGGGTTAGGGTTAGGGGTTAGTGTTAGGGTTAGGGTTAGGGTTAGGTTTAGGGTACGGGTTCGGGTTCGTTTTAGGGTTAGGGTTCGGGTTAGGGTTAGGGTTAGGGTTCGGGTTAGGGTCAGGGTTAGGGTTCTGGTTAGGGTTAGGATTCGGGTTAGGGTTAGGGTTAGGGTTCGGGTTCGGGTTCGGGTTAGGGTTAGGGTTAGGTTTCGGGTTAGGGTTAGGGTTCGGGTTAGGGTTAGGGTTCGGTTTAGGGTTAAGGTTAGGATTCGGGTTCGGGTTAGTGTTAGGTTTAGGGTTAGGGTTAGTGTTCGGATTAGGGTTAGGGGTAGGTTTCGTGTTAGGGTTCGTGTTCGGGTTACTGTTAGGGTTAGGGTTAGGGTTAGGGTTCGGGTTAGTTTTAGGGTTAGTGTTAGGGTTAGGTTTGGTGTTAGGGTTAGGGTTAGGGTTAGGGTTAGTGTTAGGTTTCGGGTTCAGGTTAGGGTTAGTGTTTGGGTTAGGGTTAGGTTTAGGGTTACGGTTAGAGTGAGGGTTCGGGTTCGGGTTAGGGTTAGGGTTCGGGTTAGTGTTAGGGTTAGTGTTAGTGTTAGGGTTGGGGTTAGGTTTAGGGTTAGGGTTAGGGTTAGGGTTAGGGTTAGGGTTAGGGTTAGGTTTAGGTTTCGGGTTCAGTTAGGGTTCGGGTTCGGGTTAGGTTTAGGGTGCGGGTTAGGTTTAGGGTTAGGGTTAGGGTTCGGGTTCGGGTTAGGGTTAGGGTTCGTGTTAGGGTTAGGGTTCGGGTTAGGGTTAGGGTTAGGGTTCGGGTTAGGGTTCGGGTTCGGGTTAGGGTTAGGGTTAGGGTTAGGGTTCGGGTTAGGGTTAGGGTTCGGGTTCGGGTTAGGGTAGGGTTAGGGTTAGGTTTAGGGTTCGGGTTCGGGTTAGGGTTAGGGGTTAGGGTTCGGGTTCGGGTTAGGGTTAGGGTTAGGTTTCGGGTTAGGGTTAGGTGTTAGTGTTAGGATTACGGTTAGGGTTATGGTTAGGGTTCGGATTAGGGTTAGGTTAGCGTTAGGGTTAGGGTTCTGTTTAGGGTTCGGGTTAGGGTTCGGGTTAGGGTTAGGGTTCGGTTTAGGGTTAGGTTTAGGGTTAGAGTTAGGGTTAGGGTTAGGGTTCGGGTTAGGGTTAGGTTTAGGGTTAGGGTTAGGGTTAGGGTTCGGGTTAGGGTTAGGGTTAGGGTTCGTGTTAGGTTTCGGGTTTGGGTTAGGGTTAGGTGTTCGTGTTCAGGTTAGGGTTAGGGGTAGGGTTCGGGTTAGGGTTCGGGTTAGGGTTAGGGTTAGTGTTCGGGTTAGGGTTAGGGTTAGGGTTAGGGTTCGGGTTACGGTTAGGGTTCGGGATAGGGTTAGGTTTAGGGTTCGGGTTAGGGTTAGGTTTAGGGTTCAGGTTAGGGTTAGGGTTCGGGTTAGGTTTAGGGTTAGGGTTCGGGTTAGGGTTCGGGTTCGGGTTGGGGTTAGGGGTTAGTGTTCAGGTTAGGGTTAGGGTTAGGTTTCGGATTAGGGTTCGGGTTAGTGTTAGGGTTAGGGTTCAGGTTAGGATTAGGGTTAGGGTTATGGTTCGTGTTACGGTTAGGGTTCGGGTTACGGTTAGGGTTCGGGTTAGGGTTAGGGTTAGGGTTCGGGTTAAGGTAGGGTTAGGGTTTGGGTTAGGGTTAGGGTTCGGGTTAGGGTTAGGGTTAGGTTCGGGTTAGGGTTCGGGTTAGGGTTAGGGTTCGGGTTAGGGTTAGGGTTAGAGTTCGGGTTAGGGTTAGGGTTAGGGTTAGGGTTAGGGTTAGGGTTAGGGTTCGGGTTAGGGATAGGGTTCGGTTTAGGGTTCGGTTTAGGGTTAGGGTTAGGGTTAGGGTTAGGGTTAGAGTTCGGGTTAGGGTTAGGGTTAAGGTTAGGTTTAGGGTTCGTGTTAGGGTTCGGGTTAGGGGTCGGGTTAGGGTTAGGGTTAGGGTTCGGGTTAGGTTTAGGGTTAGTGTTAGCGTTAGTTTTGGTGTTAGGTTTAGGGTTAGGGTTAGGTTTTGGGTTAGGGTTAGGTTTCGGGTTCGGGTTAGGGTTAGTGTTCGGGTTAGGGTTATGGTTAGGGTTCGGGTTAGGTTTGGGTTAGGGTTTGGGTTAGGGTTAGGGTTCGGTTTAGGGTTAGGTTTAGTGTTTGTGTTAAGCTTAGGGTTAGGTTTAGGTTTCGGGTTAGGGTTCGGGTTAGGGTTAGGGTTAGGATTCGGGTTAGGGTTAGGGTTAGGTTTCGGGTTAGGGTTAGGGTTCGGGTTAGGGTTAGGTTTAGGGTTCGGGTTAGGGTTAGGGTTAGGGTTCGGTTTAGGGTTAGGGTTCGTTTTCGGGTTAGGGTTAGGGTTCGGGTTCGTGTTAGGGTTCGGGTTTGGGTTAGGGTTCCGGTTAGGGTTAGGGTTAGGTTTAGGGTTCGGGTTAGGTTTAGGGTTCGGGTTCGGGTTCGGGTTAGGGTTAGGGTTCGGGCTAGGGTTAGGGTTCGGGTTAGGGTTAGGGTTAGGGTTCTGGTTAGGGTTAGTGTTAGGGTTCGGGTTAAGGTTAGGGTTCGGTTTAGGGTTAGGGTTAGGGTTCGGGTTAGGGTTAGGGTTAGGGTTCGGGTTCAGGTTAGTGTTAGGTTTAGGGTTAGGGGTAGGGTTCGGGTTAGGGTTCGTGTTCGGGTTAGTGTTAGGTTTTGGGTTAGGGTTAGGGTTCGGGTTAGGGTTAGGGTTAGTGTTAGCGTTAGTTTTGGTGTTAGGTTTAGGGTTAGGGTTAGGGTTAGGGTTAGGGTTAGGTTTCGGGTTCGGCTTAGGGTTAGTGTTCGGGTTAGGGTTATGGTTAGGGTTCGGGTGTGGTTTGGGTTAGGGTTTGGGTTAGGGTTAGGGTTCGGTTTAGGGTTAGGGTTAGTGTTTGTGTAAGGCTTAGGGTTAGGTTTAGGTTTCGGGTTAGGGTTTGGGTTAGTGTTAGGGTTAGGATTCGGGTTAGGGTTAGGGTTAGGTTTCGGGTTAGTGTTAGGGTTCGGGTTAGGGTTAGGTTTAGGGTTCGGGTTAGGGTTAGGGTTAGGGTTCGGTTTAGGGTTAGGGTTCGTGTTCGGGTTAGGGTTAGGGTTCGGGTTCGTGTTAGGGTTCGGGTTTGGGTTAGGGTTCGGGTTAGGGTTAGGGTTAGGTTTAGGGTTCGGGTTAGGGTTCGGGTTAGGGTTAGGGTTAGGGTTAGGGGTTAGGCTTAGGGTTAGGGTTCGGGTTCAGGTTAGGTTTACGGTTATGTTTGGGGGTAAGGTTTAGGGTTCGGGTTAGGGTTAGGGTTAGGGTTAGTGTTCGGGTTAGGGTTTGGTTAGGGTTCGGGTTAGGTTTGGGTTAGGGTTAGGGTTAGGGTTAGGGTTCGGTTTAGGGTTAGGGTTAGTGTTTGTGTTAGGCTTAGGTTTAGGTTTAGGTTTCGGGTTAGGCTTCGGGTTAGGGTTAGGTTTAGGGTTCGGGTTAGGGTTAGGGTTAGGGTTCGGTTTAGGGTTAGGGTTCGTGTTCGGGTTAGGGTTAGGGTTCGGGTTCGGGTTAGGGTTCGGGTTTGGGTTAGGGTTCGGGTTAGGGTTAGGGTTAGGTTTAGGGTTCGGGTTAGGTTTAGGGTTCGGGTTCGGGTTCGGGTTAGGGTTAGGGTTCGGGCTAGGGTTAGGGTTCGGGTTAGGGTTAGGGTTAGGGTTCTGGTTAGGGTTAGTGTTAGGGTTCGGGTTAGGGTTAGGGTTCGGTTTAGGGTTAGGGTTAGGGTTCGGGTTAGGATTAGGGTTAGGGTTCGGGTTCAGGTTAGTGTTAGGTTTAGGGTTAGGGTTAGGGTTCGAATTAGGTTTAGGGGTAGGGTTCGGGTTAGGGTTCGTGTTCGGGTTAGTGTTAGGTTTAGGGTTAGGGTTAGGGTTCGGGTTAGGGTTAGGTTTAGTGTTAATGTTAGGTTTGGTGTTAGGGTTAGGGTTAGGGTTAGGGTTAGGGTTAGGGTTAGGTTTCGGGTTCGGGTTAGGGTTAGGGTTTGGGTTAGGGTTACGTTTAGGGTTAGGGTTAGAGTTAGTGTTCGGGTTCAGGTTAGGGTTAGGGTGCGGGTTAGATTTAGGGTTAGGGTTAGGGTTCGGTTTTGGGTTACGGTTAGGGTTCGTGTTAGGGTTAGGGTTCGGGTTAGGGTTAGGTTTAGTGTTCGGGTTAGGATTCGGGTTCGGGTTAGGGTTAGGGTTCGGGTTAGGGTTCGGGTTCGGGTTGGGGTTAGGGGTTAGTGTTCAGTTTAGGTTTAGGGTTAGGGTTCGGGTTAGGGTTCGGGTTAGGGTTAGGTTTAGGGTTCAGGTTAGGGTTAGGGTTAGGGTTATGGTTCGTGTTACGGTTAGGGTTTGGGTTACGGTTAGGGTTCGGGTTAGGGTTAGGGTTAGGGTTCGGGTTAAGTTAGGGTTAGGGTTTGGGTTAGGGTTAGGGTTCGGTTTAGGGTTAGGGTTAGGTTCGGGTTAGGGTTCGGGTTAGGGTTAGGGTTCGGGTTAGGGTTAGGGTTAGAGTTCGGGTTAGGGTTTGGGATAAGGTTAGGTTTAGGGTTCGTGTTAGGGTTCGGGTTAGGGGTCGGGTTAGGGTTAGGGTTAGGGTTCGGGTTAGGGTTAGGTTTAGGGTTAGGGTTCGGGTTAGGGTTAGGGTTTGGGTTAGGGTTCGGGTTAGGGTTAGGGTTAGTGTTTGTGTTAGGCTTAGGTTTAGGTTTAGGTTTCGGGTTAGGGTTCGGGTTAGGGTTAGGTTTAGGGTTCGGGTTAGGGTTAGGTTTAGGGTTTGTGTTAGGGTTAGGTTTAGGGTTAGGGTTCGGGTTAGGGTTCGGGTTAGGGTTAGGGTTAGGATTCGGGTTACGGTTAGGGTTAGGTTTCGGGTTAGGTTTAGGGTTCGGGTTAGGGTTAGGTTTAGGGTTCGGGTTAGGGTTAGGGTTAGGGTTCGGTTTAGGGTTAGGGTTCGTGTTCGTGTTAGGGTTAGGGTTCTGGTTCGGGTTAGGGTTCGGGTTTGGGTTAGGGTTCGGGTTAGGGTTAGGGTTAGGTTTAGGGTTCGGGTTAGGTTTAGGGTTCGGGTTCGGGTTCGGGTTAGGGTTAGGGTTCGGCCTAGGGTTAGGGTTCGGGTTAGGGTTAGGGTTAGGGTTCTGGTTAGGGTTAGTGTTAGGGTTCGGGTTAGGGTTAGGGTTCGGTTTAGGGTTAGGGTTAGGGTTCGGGTTAGGATTAGGGTTAGGGTTCGGGTTCAGGTTAGTGTTAGGTTTAGGGTTAGGGTTAGGGTTCGGATTAGGTTTAGGGGTAGGGTTCGGGTTAGGGTTCGTGTTCGGGTTAGTGTTAGGTTTAGGGTTAGGGTTAGGGTTCGGGTTAGGGTTAGGTTTAGTGTTAGCGTTAGGTTTGGTGTTAGGGTTAGGGTTAGGGTTAGGGTTAGGGTTAGGTTTCGGGTTCGGATTAGGGTTAGGGTTTGGGTTAGGGTTACGTTTAGGGTTAGGGTTAGAGTTAGTGTTCGGGTTCAGGTTAGGGTTAGGGTGCGGGTTAGGTTTAGGGTTAGGGTTAGGGTTCGGTTTTGGGTTACGGTTAGGGTTCGTGTTAGGGTTAGGGTTCGGGTTAGGGTTAGGTTTAGTGTTCGGGTTAGGATTCGGGTTCGGGTTAGGGTTAGGGTTCGGGTTAGGGTTCGGGTACGGGTTGGGGTTAGGGGTTAGTGTTCAGGTTAGGTTTAGGGTTAGGGTTCGGGTTAGGGTTCGGGTTAGGGTTAGGTTTAGGGTTCAGGTTAGGGTTAGGGTTAGGGTTATGGTTCGTGTTACGGTTAGGGTTCGGGTTAGGGTTAGGGTTAGGGTTCGGGTTAAGTTAGGGTTAGGGTTTGGGTTAGGGTTAGGGTTCGGGTTAGGGTTAGGGTTAGGTTCGGGTTAGGGTTCGGGTTAGGGTTAGGGTTCGGGTTAGGGTTAGGGTTAGAGTTCGGGTTAGGGTTAGGGTTAAGGTTAGGTTTAGGGTTCGTGTTAGGGTTCGGGTTAGGGGTCGGGTTAGGGTTAGGGTTAGGGTTCGGGTTAGGGTTAGGTTTAGGGTTAGGGTTCGGGTTAGGGTTAGGGTTCGTGTTAGGGTTCGGGTTAGGGTTAGGGTTAGGGTTAGGTTTCGGGTTCGGGGTTAGGGTTAGGGTTAGGGTTCGGGTTAGTGTTCGAGTTAGGGTTAGGATTCGGGTAAAGGGTTAGGATTCGGGTTCGGGTTAGGGTTAGGGTTAGGGTTCCGGTTAGGGTTAGGTTTAGGGTTTGGGTTAGGGTTAGGGTTAGGTTTAGTGTTAGGGTTCAGGTTTGGGTTCGTGTTAGGGTTAGGGCTAGGGTTAGGTTTCGGGTTAGGTTTAGTGTTAGGGTTAGGTTTAGGGTTAGGTTTAGGGTTCGGGTTCGGGTTAGGATTAGGGTTAGGGTTAGGGTTCGGGTTAGGGTTAGGGTTCGGGTTCGGGTTCGGGGTAGGGTTAGGGTTCGGGTTCGGGTTCTGATTCGGGTCAGGGGATAGGGTTCGGGTTAGGGTTAGGGTTAGGGTTCGGGTTAGGGTTAGGGTTAGAGTTAGGGTTCCGATTAGGGTTAGGGTTAGGGTTCGGTTTAGGGTTCAGGTTCGGGTTAGGGTTAGGGTTAGGGTTAGGTTTAGGGTTCGGGTTAGGGTTAGGGTTAGGGTTAGGGGTTAGGCTTAGGGTTAGGGTTCGGTTTCGGGTTAGGGTTAGGGTTATGTTTGGGGGTAAGAGTTAGGGTTCGGGTTAGGCTTAGGGTTAGGGTTAGTGTTAGTGTTCGGGTTAGGGTTAGGGTTAGGGTTCGGGTTAGGTTTGGGTTAGGGTTAGGGTTAGGTTTAGGGTTCGGATTAGGGTTAGCGTTAGGGTTTGTGTTAGGGTTAGGGTTAGGTTTAGGTTTCGGGTTAGGGTTCGGGTTCGGGTTAGGGTTAGGATTCGGGTTAGGGTTAGGGTTAGGTTTCGGGTTAGGGTTAGGGTTCGGGTTAGGGTTAGGTTTAGGGTTCGTGTTAGGGTTAGGGTTAGGGTTCGGTTTAGGGTTAGGGTTCGTGTTCGGGTTAGGGTTAGGGTTAGTGTTAGGGTTAGGTTTGGTGTTAGGGTTAGGGTTAGGGTTAGTGTTAGGGTTAGGTTTGGTGTTAGGGTTAGGGTTAGGGTTAGGGTTAGGGTTCGGGTTAGGGTTCGGTTTAGGGTTAGGGTTCGTGTTCTGGTTAGGGTTAGGGTTCGGGTTCGTGTTAGGGTTCGGGTTTGGGTTGGGTTCGGGTTAGGGTTAGGGTTAGGTTTAGGGTTCGGGTTAGGTTTAGGGTTCGGTTTCGGGTACGGGTTAGGGTTAGGGTTCGGGCTAGGGTTAGGGTTCGGGTTAGGGTTAGGGTTAGGGTTCTGGTTAGGGTTAGGGTTAGGGTTCGGGTTAGGGTTAGGTTTCGGTTTAGGGTTAAGGTTAGGGTTCGGGTTAGGGTTAGGGTTAGGGTTCGGGTTCAGGTTAGTGTTAGGTTTAGGGTTAGGGTTAGGGTTCGGATTAGGGTTAGGGGTAGGGTTCGGGTTAGGGTTTGTGTTCGGGTTAGTGTTAGGTTTAGGGTTAGGGTTAGGGTTCGGGTTAGGGTTAGGGTTAGTGTTAGGGTTAGGTTTGGTGTTAGGGTTAGGGTTAGGGTTAGGGTTAGGGTTAGGGTTAGGTTTCGGTTTCGGGTTAGGGTTAGGGTTTGGGTTAGGGTTACGTTTAGGGTTAGGGTTAGAGTTAGTGTTCGGGTTCAGGTTAGGGTTAGGGTGCGGGTTAGGTTTAGGGGTAGGGTTAGGGTTCGGTTTCGGGTTACAGTTAGGGTTCGTGTTAGGGTTAGGGTTCGGGTTAGGGTTAGGTTTAGTGTTCGGGTTAGGATTCGGGTTCGGGTTAGGGTTAGGGTTAGGATTCCGGTTAGGGTTAGGGTTCGGGTTCGGGTAAGGGTTAGGGTTAGGTTTCGGGTTAGGGTTAGGGGTTAGTGTTAGGGTTAGGGTTAGGGTTAGGTTTAGGGTACGGGTTCGGGTTCGTTTTAGGGTTAGGGTTCGGGTTAGGGTTAGGGTTCGGGTTAGGGTTAGGGTTAGGGTTCAGGTTAGGGTCAGGGTTAGGGTTCAGGTTAGGGTTAGGATTCGGGTTAGGGTTAGGGTTAGGGTTCGGGTTCGGGTTCGGGTTAGGGTTAGGGTTAGGTTTCGGGTTAGGGTTAGGGTTCGAGTTAGGGTTAGGGTTCGGTTTAGGGTTAAGGTTAGGATTCGGGTTCGGGTTAGTGTTAGTTTTAGGGTTAGGGTTAGTGTTCGGATTAGGGTTAGGGGTAGGTTTCGTGTTAGGGTTCGTGTTCGGGTTACTGTTAGGGTTAGGGTTAGGGTTAGGGTTCGGGTTAGTTTTAGGGTTAGTGTTAGGGTTAGGTTTGGTGTTAGGGTTAGGGTTAGGGTTAGGGTTAGTGTTAGGTTTCGGGTTCAGGTTAGGGTTAGGGTTTGGGTTAGGGTTAGGTTTAGGGTTAGGGTTAGAGTGAGGGTTCGGGTTCGGGTTAGGGTTAGGGTTCGGGTTAGTGTTAGGGTTAGTGTTAGTGTTAGGGTTGGGGTTAGGTTTAGGGTTAGGGTTAGGGTTAGGGTTAGGGTTAGGTTTAGGTTTCGGGTTCAGTTAGGGTTCGGGTTCGGGTTAGAGTTAGGGTGCGGGTTAGGTTTAGGGTTAGGGTTAGGGTTCGGGTTCGGGTTAGGGTTAGGGTTCGTGTTAGGGTTAGGGTTCGGGTTAGGGTTAGGGTTAGGGTTCGGGTTAGGGTTCGGGTTCGGGTTAGGGTTAGGGTTAGGGTTAGGGTTCGGGTTAGGGTTAGGGTTCGGGTTCGCGTTAGTGTAGGGTTAGGGTTAGGTTTAGGGTTCGGGTTCGGGTTAGGGTTAGGGGTTAGGGTTCGGGTTCGGGTTAGGGTTAGGGTTAGGTTTCGGGTTAGGGTTAGGTGTTAGTGTTAGGGTTAGGGTTAGGGTTAGGGTTCGGATTAGGGTTAGGTTAGCGTTAGGGTTAGGGTTCTGTTTAGGGTTCGGGTTAGGGTTAGGGTTCGGTTTAGGGTTAGGTTTAGGGTTAGAGTTAGGGTTAGGGTTAGGGTTCGGGTTAGGGTTAGGTTTAGGGTTAGGGTTAGGGTTAGGGTTCGGGTTAGGGTTAGGGTTAGGGTTCGGGTTAGGGTTCGGGTTTGGGTTAGGGTTAGGTGTTAGTGTTCAGGTTAGGGTTAGGGGTAGGGTTCGGGTTAGGGTTCGGGTTAGGGTTAGGGTTAGTGTTCGGGTTAGGGTTAGGGTTAGGGTTAGGGTTCGGCTTACGGTTAGGGTTCGGGATAGGGTTACGGTTAAGGTTCGGGTTAGGGTTAGGTTTAGGGTTCGGGTTAGGGTTAGGGTTCGGGTTAGGGTTAGGGTTAGGGTTCGGGTTAGGGTTCGGGTTCGGGTTGGGGTTAGGGGTTAGTGTTCAGGTTAGGGTTAGGGTTAGGGTTCGGATTAGGGTTCGGGTTAGGGTTAGGGTTAGGGTTCAGGTTAGGATTAGGGTTAGGGTTATGGTTCGTGTTACGGTTAGGGTTCGGGTTACGGTTAGGGTTCGGGTTAGGGTTAGGGTTAGGGTTCGGGTTAAGGTAGGGTTAGGGTTTGGGTTAGGGTTAGGGTTCGGGTTAGGGTTAGGTTTAGGTTCGGGTTAGGGTTCGGGTTAGGGTTTAGGGTTCGGGTTAGGGTTAGGGTTTGAGTTCGGGTTAGGGTTAGGGTTAGGGTTAGGGTTCGGGTTCGGGGTTAGGGTTAGGGTTAGGGTTCGGGTTAGTGTTCGGGTTAGGGTTAGGATTCGGGTAAAGGGTTAGGGTTCGGGTTTGGGTTAGGGTTAGGGTTAGGGTTCCGGTTAGGGTTAGGTTTAGGGTTCGGGTTAGGCTTAGGGTTAGGTTTAGTGTTAGGGTTCGGGTTTGGGTTCGGGTTAGGGTTAGGGCTAGGGTTAGGTTTCGGGTTAGGTTTAGTGTTAGGGTTAGTGTTAGGGTTAGGTTTAGGGTTCGGGTTCGGGTTAGGATTAGGGTTAGGGTTAGGGTTCGGGATAGGGTTAGGGTTCGGGTTCGGTTTCGGGGTAGGGTTAGGGTTCGGGTTCGGGTTCGGATTCGGGTTAGGGGATAGGGTTCGGGTTAGGGTTAGGGTTAGGGTTCCGGTTAGGTTTAGGGTTAGGGTTAGAGTTAGGGTTCGGATTAGGGTTAGGGTTAGGGTTCGGGTTAGGGTTCGGGTTCGGGTTAGGGTTAGGGTTAGGGTTAGGTTTAGGGTTCGGGTTAGGGTTAGGGTTAGGGTTCGGTTTAGTGTTAGGGTTCGTGTTCGGGTTAGGGTTAGGGTTCGGGTTCGTGTTAGGGTTCGGGTTTGGGTTAGGGTTCGGGTTAGGGTTAGGGTTAGGTTTAGGGTTCGGGTTAGGTTTAGGGTTCGGGTTCGGGTCGGGTTAGGGTTAGGGTTCGGGCTAGGGTTAGGGTTCAGGTTAGGGTTAGGGTTAGGGTTCTGGTTAGGGTTAGGGTTAGGGTTCGGGTTAGGGTTAGGGTTCGGTTTAGGGTTAGGGTTAGGGTTCGGGTTAGGGTTAGGGTTCGGGTTCAGGTTAGTGTTAGGTTTAGGGTTAGGGTTAGGGTTCGGATTAGGGTTAGGGGTAGGGTTCGGGTTAGGGTTCGTGTTCGGGTTAGTGTTAGGGTTAGGGTTAGGGTTCGGGTTAGGGTTAGGGTTAGTGTTAGCGTTAGGTTTGGTGTTAGGGTTAGGGTTAGGGTTAGGGTTAGGGTTAGGTTTCGGGTTCGGGTTAGGGTTAGGGTTTGAGTTAGGGTTACGTTTAGGGTTAGGGTTAGAGTTAGTGTTCGGGTTCAGGTTAGGGTTAGGGTGCGGGTTAGGTTTAGGGTTAGGGTTAGGGTTCGGTTTCGGGTTACGGTTAGGGTTCGTGTTAGGGTTAGGGTTCGGGTTAGGGTTAGGTTTAGTGTTCGGGTTAGGATTCGGGTTCGGGTTAGGGTTAGGGTTAGGATTCGGGTTAGGGTTAGGGTTCGGCTTCGGGTTAGGGTTAGGGTTAGGTTTCGGGTTAGGGTTAGGGGTTAGTGTTAGTGTTAGGGTTAGGGTTAGGGTTAGGTTTCGGATTAGGGTTAGGTTAGGGTTAGGGTTCTGGTTAGGGTTCGGGTTAGGGTTCGGATTTGGGTTAGGGTTCGGGTTAGGGTTAGGTTTAGGTTTAGAGTTAGGGTTAGGGTTAGGGTTCGGGTTAGGGTTAGGTTTAGGGTTAGGGTTAGGGTTAGGGTTCGGGTAGGGTTAGGGTTCGTGTTAGGGTTCGGGTTCGGGTTAGGGTTAGGGGTTAGTTTTCAGGTTAGGGTTACGGTTAGTGTTCGGGTTAGGGTTCGGGTTAGGGTTCGGGTTATGTTTCGGGTTAGGGTTAGGGTTAGGGTTCGTGTTAGGGATAGTTTTAGGGTTCAGGTTAGGGTTACGTTTCGGGTTAGGGTTAGGGTTAGGGTTCGGGTTAGGGTTAGGGTTTGGGATAGGGTTAGGGTTAGTTTTAGGGTTCAGGTTAGGGTTACGTTTCGGGTTAGGGTTAGGGTTAGGGTTCGGGTTAGGGTTAGGGTTTGGGATAGGGTTAGGGTTAGAGTTCGGGTTAGGGTTAGGTTTAGGGTTAGGTTTAGGGTTCGTGTTAGGGTTCGGGTTAGGGGTCGGGTTAGGGTTAGGGTTAGGGTTCGGGTTAGGGTTAGGGTTAGGGTTAGGGTTCGGGTTAGGGTTAGGGTTCGGTTTAGGGTTAGGGTTAGGGTTCGGGTTAGGGTTAGGGTTAGGTTTAGGGTTCGGGTTATGGTTAGGGTTCGCGTTCGGGTTAGGGTTAGGGTTGGGGTTCGTGTTCGGGTTAGGTTTAGGGTTAGGGTTCGGGTTAGGGTTAGGATTCGGGTTAGGGTTAGGGTTAGGGTTAGGGTTTGGGTTCGGGTTAGGGTTAGGGTTAAGGTGTAGGATTCGGGTTAGGGTTAGGGTTAGGGTTCGGGTTAGGGTTAGGGTTAGGGTCGGGTGAGGGTTCTGGTTAGGGTTCTGGTTAGGGTTAGTGTTAGGGTTCGGGTTAGGGTTAGGGTTCGGTTTAGGGTTAGGGTTAGGGTTCGGGTTAGGGTTAGGGTTAGGGTTCGGGTTCAGGTTAGTGTTAGGTTTAGGGTTAGGGGTAGGGTTCGGGTTAGGGTTCGTGTTCGGGTTAGTGTTAGGTTTAGGGTTAGGGTTAGGGTTCGGGTTAGGGTTAGGGTTAGTGTTAGCGTTAGTTTTGGTGTTAGGTTTAGGGTTAGGGTTAGGGTTAGGGTTAGGGTTAGGTTTCGGGTTCGGCTTAGGGTTAGTGTTCGGGTTAGGGTTATGGTTAGGGTTCGGGTGTGGTTTGGGTTAGGGTTTGGGTTAGGGTTAGGGTTCGGTTTAGGGTTAGGGTTAGTGTTTGTGTAAGGCTTAGGGTTAGGTTTAGGTTTCGGGTTAGGGTTTGGGTTAGTGTTAGGGTTAGGATTCGGGTTAGGGTTAGGGTTAGGTTTCGGTTAGGGTTAGGGTTCGGGTTAGGGTTAGGTTTAGAGTTCGGGTTAGGGTTAGGGTTAGGGTTCGGTTTAGGGTTAGGGTTCGTGTTCGGGTTAGGGTTAGGGTTCGGGTTCGTGTTAGGGTTCGGGTTTGGGTTAGGGTTCGGGTTAGGGTTAGGGTTAGGTTTAGGGTTCGGGTTAGGGTTCGGGTTAGGGTTAGGGTTAGGGTTAGGGGTTAGGCTTAGGGTTAGGGTTCGGGTTCGGGTTAGGTTTAGGGTTATGTTTGGGGGTAAGGTTTAGGGTTCGGGTTAGGGTTAGGGTTAGGGTTAGGGTTAGTGTTCGGGTTAGGGTTATGGTTAGGATTCGGGTTAGGTTTGGGTTAGGGTTAGGGTTAGGGTTAGGGTTCGGTTTAGGGTTAGGGTTAGTGTTTGTGTTAGGCTTAGGTTTAAGTTTAGGTTTCGGGTTAGGGTTCGGGTTAGGGTTAGGTTTAGGGTTCGGGTTAGGGTTAGGGTTAGGGTTCGGTTTAGGGTTAGGGTTCGTGTTCGGGTTAGGGTTAGGGTTCGGGTTCGGGTTAGGTTTAGGGTTCGGGTTCGGGTTCGGGTTAGGGTTAGGGTTCGGGCTAGGGTTAGGGTTCGGGTTAGGGTTAGGGTTAGGGTTCGGTTTAGGGTTAGGGTTAGGGTTCGGGTTAGGATTAGGGTTAGGGTTCGGGTTCAGGTTAGTGTTAGGTTTAGGGTTAGGGTTAGGGTTCGGATTAGGTTTAGGGGTAGGGTTCGGGTTAGGGTTCGTGTTCGGGTTAGTGTTAGGTTTAGGGTTAGGGTTAGGGTTCGGGTTAGGGTTAGGTTTAGTGTTAATGTTAGGTTTGGTGTTAGGGTTAGGGTTAGGGTTAGGGTTAGGGTTAGGGTTAGGTTTCGGGTTCGGGTTAGGGTTAGGGTTTGGGTTAGGGTTACGTTTAGGGTTAGGGTTAGAGTTAGTGTTCGGGTTCAGGTTAGGGTTAGGGTGCGGGTTAGGTTTAGGGTTAGGGTTAGGGTTCGGTTTCGGGTTACGGTTAGGGTTCGTGTTAGGGTTAGGGTTCGGGTTAGGGTTAGGTTTAGTGTTCGGGTTAGGATTCGGGTTCGGGTTAGGGTTAGGGTTCGGGTTAGGGTTCGGGTTCGGGTTGGGGTTAGGGGTTAGTGTTCAGGTTAGGTTTAGGGTTAGGGTTCGGGTTAGGGTTCGGGTTAGGGTTAGGTTTAGGGTTCAGGTTAGGGTTAGGGTTAGGGTTATGGTTCGTGTTACGGTTAGGGTTTGGGTTACGGTTAGGGTTCGGGTTAGGGTTAGGGTTAGGGTTCGGGTTAAGTTAGGGTTAGGGTTTGGGTTAGGGTTAGGGTTCGGGTTAGGGTTAGGGTTAGGTTCGGGTTAGGGTTCGGGTTAGGGTTAGGGTTCGGGTTAGGGTTAGGGTTAGAGTTCGGGTTAGGGTTAGGGTTAAGGTTAGGTTTAGGGTTCGTGTTAGGGTTCGGGTTAGGGGTCGGGTTAGGGTTAGGGTTAGGGTTCGGGTTAGGGTTAGGTTTAGGGTTAGGGTTCGGGTTAGGGTTAGGGTTCGGGTTAGGGTTCGGGTTAGGGTTAGGGTTAGTGTTTGTGTTAGGCTTAGGTTTAGGTTTAGGTTTCGGGTTAGGGTTCGGGTTAGGGTTAGGTTTAGGGTTCGGGTTAGGGTTAGGTTTAGGGTTCGGGTTAGGGTTAGGGTTAGGGTTCGGTTTAGGGTTAGGGTTCGTGTTCGGGTTAGGGTTAGGGTTCGGGTTCGGGTTAGGGTTCGGGTTTGGGTTAGGGTTCGGGTTAGGGTTAGGGTTAGGTTTAGGGTTCGGGTTCGGGTTCGGGTTAGGGTTAGGGTTCGGGCTAGGGTTAGGGTTCGGGTTAGGGTTAGGGTTAGGGTTCTGGTTAGGGTTAGTGTTAGGGTTCGTGTTAGGGTTAGGGTTCGGTTTAGGGTTAGGGTTCGGGTTCGGGTTAGGATTAGGGTTAGGGTTCGGGTTCAGGTTAGTGTTAGGTTTAGGGTTAGGGTTAGGGTTCGGATTAGGTTTAGGGGTAGGGTTCGGGTTAGGGTTCGTGTTCGGGTTAGTGTTAGGTTTAGGGTTAGGGTTAGGGTTCGGGTTAGGGTTAGGTTTAGTGTTAGCGTTAGGTTTGGTGTTAGGGTTAGGGTTAGGGTTAGGGTTAGGGTTAGGTTTCGGGTTCGGGTTAGGGTTAGGGTTTGGGTTAGGGTTACGTTTAGGGTTAGGGTTAGAGTTAGTGTTCGGGTTCAGGTTAGGGTTAGGGTGCGGGTTAGGTTTAGGGTTAGGGTTAGGGTTCGGTTTGGGTTACGGTTAGGGTTCGTGTTAGGGTTAGGGTTCGGGTTAGGGTTAGGTTTAGTGTTCGGGTTAGGATTCGGGTTCGGGTTAGGGTTAGGGTTCGGGTTAGGGTTCGGGTTCGGGTTGGGGTTAGGGGTTAGTGTTCAGGTTAGGTTTAGGGTTAGGGTTCGGGTTAGGGTTCGGGTTAGGGTTAGGTTTAGGGTTCAGGTTAGGGTTAGGGTTAGGGTTATGGTTCGTGTTACGGTTAGGGTTCGGGTTAGGGTTAGGGTTAGGGTTCGGGTTAAGTTAGGGTTAGGGTTTGGGTTAGGGTTAGGGTTCGGGTTAGGGTTAGGGTTAGGTTCGGGTTAGGGTTAGGTTAGGGTTAGGGTTCGGGTTAGGGTTAGGGTTAGAGTTCGGGTTAGGGTTAGGGTTAAGGTTAGGTTTAGGGTTCGTGTTAGGGTTCGGGTTAGGGGTCGGGTTAGGGTTAGGGTTAGGGTTCGGGTTAGGGTTAGGTTTAGGGTTAGGGTTCGGGTTAGGGTTAGGGTTCGTGTTAGGGTTCGGGTTAGGGTTAGGGTTAGGGTTAGGGTTCGGGTTCGGGGTTAGGGTTAGGGTTAGGGTTCGGGTTAGTGTTCGAGTTAGGGTTAGGATTCGGGTAAAGGGTTAGGATTCGGGTTCGGGTTAGGGTTAGGGTTAGGGTTCCGGTTAGGGTTAGGTTTAGGGTTTGGGTTAGGGTTCGGGTTAGGTTTAGTGTTAGGGTTCAGGTTTGGGTTCGTGTTAGGGTTAGGGCTAGGGTTAGGTTTCGGGTTAGGTTTAGTGTTAGGGTTAGGGTTAGGGTTAGGGTTAGGGTTCGGGTTCGGGTTAGGATTAGGGTTAGGGTTAGGGTTCGGGTTAGGGTTAGGGTTCGGGTTCGGGTTCGGGGTAGGGTTAGGGTTCGGGTTCGGGTTCTGATTCGGGTCAGGGGATAGGGTTCGGGTTAGGGTTAGGGTTAGGGTTCGGGTTTGGGTTAGGGTTAGAGTTAGGGTTCGGATTAGGGTTAGGGTTAGGGTTCGGTTTAGGGTTCAGGTTCGGGTTAGGGTTAGGGTTAGGGTTAGGTTTAGGGTTCGGGTTAGGGTTAGGGTTAGGGTTAGGGTTAGGGTTAGGGGTTAGCCTTAGGGTTAGGGTTCGGGTTCGGGTTAGGGTTAGGGTTATGTTTGGGGGTAAGAGTTAGGGTTCGGGTTAGGGTTAGGGTTAGGGTTAGGGTTAGTGTTCGGGTTAGGGTTAGGGTTAGGGTTCGGGTTAGGTTTGGGTTAGGGTTAGGGTTAGGTTTAGGGTTCGGTTTAGGGTTAGCGTTAGGGTTTGTGTTAGGGTTAGGGTTAGGTTTAGGTTTCGGGTTAGGGTTCGGGTTAGGGTTAGGGTTAGGATTCGGGTTAGGGTTAGGGTTAGGTTTCGGGTTAGGGTTAGGGTTCGGGTTCGGGTTAGGTTTAGGGTTCGTGTTAGGGTTAGGTTTAGGGTTCGGTTTAGGGTTAGGGTTCGTGTTCGGGTTAGGGTTAGGGTTAGTGTTAGGGTTAGGTTTGGTGTTAGGGTTAGGGTTAGGGTTAGGGTTAGGGTTCGGGTTAGGGTTCGGTTTAGGGTTAGGGTTCGTGTTCGGGTTAGGGTTAGGGTTCGGGTTCGTGTTAGGGTTCGGGTTTGGGTTGGGTTCGGGTTAGGGTTAGGGTTAGGTTTAGGGTTCGGGTTAGGTTTAGGGTTCGGTTTCGGGTACGGGTTAGGGTTAGGGTTCGGGCTAGGGTTAGGGTTCGGGTTAGGGTTAGGGTTAGGGTTCTGGTTAGGGTTAGGGTTAGGGTTCGGGTTAGGATTAGGTTTCGGTTTAGGGTTAAGGTTAGGGTTCGGGTTAGGGTTAGGGTTAGGGTTCGGGTTCAGGTTAGTGTTAGGTTTAGGGTTAGGGTTAGGGTTCGGATTAGGGTTAGGGGTAGGGTTCGGGTTAGGGTTTGTGTTCGGGTTAGTGTTAGGTTTAGGGTTAGGGTTAGGGTTCGGGTTAGGGTTAGGGTTAGTGTTAGGGTTAGGTTTGGTGTTAGGGTTAGGGTTAGGGTTAGGGTTAGGGTTAGGGTTAGGTTTCGGTTTCGGGTTAGGGTTAGGGTTTGGGTTAGGGTTACGTTTAGGGTTAGGGTTAGAGTTAGTGTTCGGGTTCAGGTTAGGGTTAGGGTGCGGGTTAGGTTTAGGGGTAGGTTTTGGGTTCGGTTTCGGGTTACAGTTAGGGTTCGTGTTAGGGTTAGGGTTCGGGTTAGGGTTAGGTTTAGTGTTCGGGTTAGGATTCGGGTTCGGGTTAGGGTTAGGGTTAGGATTCCGGTTAGGGTTAGGGTTCGGGTTCGGGTAAGGGTTAGGGTTAGGTTTCGGGTTAGGGTTAGGGGTTAGTGTTAGGGTTAGGGTTAGGGTTAGGTTTAGGGTACGGGTTCGGGTTCGTTTTAGGGTTAGGGTTCGGGTTAGGGTTAGGGTTCGGGTTAGGGTTAGGGTTAGGGTTCAGGTTAGGGTCAGGGTTAGGGTTCAGGTTAGGGTTAGGATTCGGGTTAGGGTTAGGGTTAGGGTTCGGGTTCGGGTTCGGGTTAGGGTTAGGGTTAGGTTTCGGGTTAGGGTTAGGGTTCGAGTTAGGGTTAGGGTTCGGTTTAGGGTTAAGGTTAGGATTCGGGTTCGGGTTAGTGTTAGTTTTAGGGTTAGGGTTAGTGTTCGGATTAGGGTTAGGGGTAGGTTTCGTGTTAGGGTTCGTGTTCGGGTTACTGTTAGGGTTAGGGTTAGGGTTAGGGTTCGGGTTAGTTTTAGGGTTAGTGTTAGGGTTAGGTTTGGTGTTAGGGTTAGGATTAGGGTTAGGGTTAGTGTTAGGTTTCGGGTTCAGGTTAGGGTTAGGGTTTGGGTTAGGGTTAGGTTTAGGGTTAGGGTTAGAGTGAGGGTTCGGGTTCGGGTTAGGGTTAGGGTTCGGGTTAGTGTTAGGGTTAGTGTTAGTGTTAGGGTTGGGGTTAGGTTTAGGGTTAGGGTTAGGGTTAGGGTTAGGGTTAGGTTTAGGTTTCGGGTTCAGTTAGGGTTCGGGTTCGGGTTAGAGTTAGGGTGCGGGTTAGGTTTAGGGTTAGGGTTAGGGTTCGGGTTCGGGTTAGGGTTAGGGTTCGTGTTAGGGTTAGGGTTCGGGTTAGGGTTAGGGTTAGGGTTCGGGTTAGGGTTCGGGTTCGGGTTAGGGTTAGGGTTAGGGTTAGGGTTCGGGTTAGGGTTAGGGTTCGGGTTCGCGTTAGTGTAGGGTTAGGGTTAGGTTTAGGGTTCGGGTTCGGGTTAGGGTTAGGGGTTAGGGTTCGGGTTCGGGTTAGGGTTAGGGTTAGGTTTCGGGTTAGGGTTAGGTGTTAGTGTTAGGGTTAGGGTTATGGTTAGGGTTAGGGTTAGGGTTAGGGTTCGGATTAGTGTTAGGTTAGCGTTAGGGTTAGGGTTCTGTTTAGGGTTCGGGTTAGGGTTCGGGTTAGGGTTAGGGTTCGGTTTAGGGTTAGGTTTAGGGTTAGAGTTAGGGTTAGGGTTAGGGTTCGGGTTAGGGTTAGGTTTAGGGTTAGGGTTAGGGTTAGGGTTCGGGTTAGGGTTAGGGTTAGGGTTCGGGTTAGGGTTCGGGTTTGGGTTAGGGTTAGGTGTTAGTGTTCAGGTTAGGGTTAGGGGTAGGGTTCGGGTTAGGGTTCGGGTTAGGGTTAGGGTTAGTGTTCGGGTTAGGGTTAGGGTTAGGGTTAGGGTTCGGCTTACGGTTAGGGTTCGGGATAGGGTTAGGGTTAAGGTTCGGGTTAGGGTTAGGTTTAGGGTTCAGGTTAGGGTTAGGGTTCGGGTTAGGGTTAGGGTTAGGGTTCGTGTTAGGGTTCGGGTTCGGGTTGGGGTTAGGGGTTAGTGTTCAGGTTAGGGTTAGGGTTAGGGTTCGGATTAGGGTTCGGGTTAGGGTTAGGGTTCGGGTTAGGGTTAGGGTTAGGGTTCGTGTTAAGGTAGGGTTAGGGTTTGGGTTAGGGTTAGGGTTCGGGTTAGGGTTAGGGTTAGGTTCGGGTTAGGGTTCGGGTTAGGGTTAGGGTTCGGGTTAGGGTTAGGGTTAGAGTTCGGGTTAGGGTTAGGGTTAGGGTTAGGGTTAGGGTTAGGGTTCGGGTTAGGGATAGGGTTCGGTTTAGGGTTCGGTTTAGGGTTAGGGTTAGGGTTAGGGTTCGGGTTCGGGGTTAGGGTTAGGGTTAGGGTTCGGGTTAGTGTTTGGGTTAGGGTTAGGATTCGGGTAAAGGGTTAGGGTTCGGGTTTGGGTTAGGGTTAGGGTTAGGGTTCCGGTTAGGGTTAGGTTTAGGGTTCGGGTTAGGCTTAGGGTTAGGTTTAGTGTTAGGGTTCTGGTTTGGGTTCGGGTTAGGGTTAGGGCTAGGGTTAGGTTTCGGGTTAGGTTTAGTGTTAGGGTTAGTGTTAGGGTTAGGTTTAGGGTTCGGGTTCGGTAGGATTAGGGTTAGGGTTAGTGTTCGGGATAGGGTTAGGGTTCGGGTTCGGTTTCGGGGTAGGGTTAGGGTTCGGGTTCGGGTTCGGATTCGGGTTAGGGGATAGGGTTCGGGTTAGGGTTAGTGTTAGGGTTCCGGTTAGGTTTAGGGTTAGGGTTAGAGTTAGGGTTCGGATTAGGGTTAGGGTTAGGGTTTGGGTTAGGGTTCGGGTTCGGGTTAGGGTTAGGGTTAGGGTTAGGTTTAGGGTTCGGGTTAGGGTTAGGGTTAGGGTTCGGTTTAGTGTTAGGGTTCGTGTTCGGGTTAGGGTAAGGGTTCGGGTTCGGGTTAGGGTTCGGGTTTGGGTTAGGGTTCGGGTTAGGGTTAGGGTTAGGTTTAGGGTTCGGGTTAGGTTTAGGGTTCGGGTTCGGGTCGGGTTAGGGTTAGGGTTCGGGCTAGGGTTAGGGTTCAGGTTAGGGTTAGGGTTAGGGTTCTGGTTAGGGTTAGGGTTAGGGTTCGGGTTAGGGTTAGGGTTCGGTTTAGGGTTAGGGTTAGGGTTCGGGTTAGGGTTAGGGTTAGGGTTCGGGTTCAGGTTAGTGTTAGGTTTAGGGTTAGGGTTAGGGTTCGGATTAGGGTTAGGGGTAGGGTTCGGGTTAGGGTTCGTGTTCGGGTTAGTGTTAGGGTTAGGGTTAGGGTTCGGGTTAGGGTTAGGGTTAGTGTTAGCGTTAGGTTTGGTGTTAGGGTTAGGGTTAGGGTTAGGGTTAGGGTTAGGTTTCGGGTTCGGGTTAGGGTTAGGGTTTGAGTTAGGGTTACGTTTAGGGTTAGGGTTAGAGTTAGTGTTCGGGTTCAGGTTAGGGTTAGGGTGCGGGTTAGGTTTAGGGTTAGGGTTAGGGTTCGGTTTCGGGTTACGGTTAGGGTTCGTGTTAGGGTTAGGGTTCGGGTTAGGGTTAGGTTTAGTGTTCGGGATAGGATTCGGGTTCGGGTTAGGGTTAGGGTTAGGATTCGGGTTAGGGTTAGGGTTCGGCTTCGGGTTAGGGTTAGGTTTAGGTTTCGGGTTAGGGTTAGGGGTTAGTGTTAGTGTTAGGGTTAGGGTTAGGGTTAGGTTTCGGATTAGGGTTAGGTTAGGGTTAGGGTTAGGGTTCTGGTTAGGGTTCGGGTTAGGGTTCGGATTTGGGTTAGGGTTCGGGTTAGGGTTAGGTTTAGGTTTAGAGTTAGGGTTAGGGTTAGGGTTCGGGTTAGGGTTAGGTTTAGGGTTAGGGTTAGGGTTAGGGTTCGGGTAGGGTTAGGGTTCGGGTTAGGGTTCGGGTTCGGGTTAGGGTTAGGGGTTAGTGTTCAGGTTAGGGTTACGGTTAGGGTTCGGGTTAGGGTTCGGGTTAGGGTTCGGGTTATGGTTCGGGTTAGGGTTAGGGTTAGGGTTCGTGTTAGGTTTAGGGTTCGGGTTAAGGTTAGGGTTTGGGTTAGGGTTAGGGTTAGGGTTCGGGTTAGGGTTAGTTTTAGGGTTCAGGTTAGGGTTACGTTTCGGGTTAGGGTTAGGGTTAGGGTTCGGGTTAGGGTTAGGGTTTGGGATAGGGTTAGGGTTAGAGTTCGGGTTAGGGTTAGGTTTAGGGTTAGGTTTAGGGTTCGTGTTAGGGTTTGGGTTAGGGGTCGGGTTAGGGTTAGGGTTAGGGTTCGGGTTAGGGTTAGGTTTAGGGTTAGGGTTCGGGTTAGGGTTAGGGTTCGGTTTAGGGTTAGGGTTAGAGTTCGGGTTCGGGCTAGGGTTAGGGTTAGGGTTAGGGTTCGGGTTAGGGTTAGGGTTAGGGTCGGGTGAGGGTTCTGGTTAGGGTTAGGGTTAGGGTTCGGGTTAGGGTTAGGGTTAGGTTTAGGGTTCGGGTTAGGGTTAGGGTTCGCGTTCGGGTTAGGGTTAGGGTTGGGGTTCGTGTTCGGGTTAGGTTTAGGGTTAGGGTTCGGGTTAGGGTTAGGATTCGGGTTAGGGTTAGGGTTAGGGTTAGGGTTTGGGTTCGGGTTAGGGTTAGGGTTAGGGTGTAGGATTCGGGTTAGGGTTAGGGTTAGGGTTCGGGTTAGGGTTAGGGTTAGGGTCGGGTGAGGGTTCTGGTTAGGGTTCTGGTTAGGGTTAGTGTTAGGGTTCGGGTTAGGTTTAGGGTTCGGTTTAGGGTTAGGGTTAGGGTTCGGGTTAGGGTTAGGGTTAGGGTTCGGGTTCAGGTTAGTGTTAGGTTTAGGGTTAGGGGTAGGGTTCGGGTTAGGGTTCGTGTTCGGGTTAGTGTTAGGTTTAGGGTTAGGGTTAGGGTTCGGGTTAGGGTTAGGGTTAGTGTTAGCGTTAGTTTTGGTGTTAGGTTTAGGGTTAGGGTTAGGGTTAGGGTTAGGGTTAGGTTTCGGGTTCGGCTTAGGGTTAGTGTTCGGGTTAGGGTTATGGTTAGGGTTCGGGTGTGGTTTGGGTTAGGGTTTGGGTTAGGGTTAGGGTTCGGTTTAGGGTTAGGGTTAGTGTTTGTGTAAGGCTTAGGGTTAGGTTTAGGTTTCGGGTTAGGGTTTGGGTTAGTGTTAGGGTTAGGATTCGGGTTAGGGTTAGGGTTAGGTTTCGGGTTAGGTTTAGTGTTAGGGTTAGTGTTAGGGTTAGGTTTAGGGTTCGGGTTCGGTAGGATTAGGGTTAGGGTTAGGGTTCGGGATAGGGTTAGGGTTCGGGTTCGGTTTCGGGGTAGGGTTAGGGTTCGGGTTCGGGTTCGGATTCGGGTTAGGGGATAGGGTTCGGGTTAGGGTTAGTGTTAGGGTTCCGGTTAGGTTTAGGGTTAGGGTTAGAGTTAGGGTTCGGATTAGGGTTAGGGTTAGGGTTTGGGTTAGGGTTCGGGTTCGGGTTAGGGTTAGGGTTAGGGTTAGGTTTAGGGTTCGGGTTAGGGTTAGGGTTAGGGTTCGGTTTAGTGTTAGGGTTCGTGTTCGGGTTAGGGTAAGGGTTCGGGTTCGGGTTAGGGTTCGGGTTTGGGTTAGGGTTCGGGTTAGGGTTAGGGTTAGGTTTAGGGTTCGGGTTAGGTTTAGGGTTCGGGTTCGGGTCGGGTTAGGGTTAGGGTTCGGGCTAGGGTTAGGGTTCAGGTTAGGGTTAGGGTTAGGGTTCTGGTTAGGGTTAGGGTTAGGGTTCGGGTTAGGGTTAGGGTTCGGTTTAGGGTTAGGGTTAGGGTTCGGGTTAGGGTTAGGGTTAGGGTTCGGGTTCAGGTTAGTGTTAGGTTTAGGGTTAGGGTTAGGGTTCGGATTAGGGTTAGGGGTAGGGTTCGGGTTAGGGTTCGTGTTCGGGTTAGTGTTAGGGTTAGGGTTAGGGTTCGGGTTAGGGTTAGGGTTAGTGTTAGCGTTAGGTTTGGTGTTAGGGTTAGGGTTAGGGTTAGGGTTAGGGTTAGGTTTCGGGTTCGGGTTAGGGTTAGGGTTTGAGTTAGGGTTACGTTTAGGGTTAGGGTTAGAGTTAGTGTTCGGGTTCAGGTTAGGGTTAGGGTGCGGGTTAGGTTTAGGGTTAGGGTTAGGGTTCGGTTTCGGGTTACGGTTAGGGTTCGTGTTAGGGTTAGGGTTCGGGTTAGGGTTAGGTTTAGTGTTCGGGATAGGATTCGGGTTCGGGTTAGGGTTAGGGTTAGGATTCGGGTTAGGGTTAGGGTTCGGCTTCGGGTTAGGGTTAGGTTTAGGTTTCGGGTTAGGGTTAGGGGTTAGTGTTAGTGTTAGGGTTAGGGTTAGGGTTAGGTTTCGGATTAGGGTTAGGTTAGGGTTAGGGTTAGGGTTCTGGTTAGGGTTCGGGTTAGGGTTCGGATTTGGGTTAGGGTTCGGGTTAGGGTTAGGTTTAGGTTTAGAGTTAGGGTTAGGGTTAGGGTTCGGGTTAGGGTTAGGTTTAGGGTTAGGGTTAGTGTTAGGGTTCGGGTAGGGTTAGGGTTCGGGTTAGGGTTCGGGTTCGGGTTAGGGTTAGGGGTTAGTGTTCAGGTTAGGGTTACGGTTAGGGTTCGGGTTAGGGTTCGGGTTAGGGTTCGGGTTATGGTTCGGGTTAGGGTTAGGGTTAGGGTTCGTGTTAGGTTTAGGGTTCGGGTTAAGGTTAGGGTTTGGGTTAGGGTTAGGGTTAGGGTTCGGGTTAGGGTTAGTTTTAGGGTTCAGGTTAGGGTTACGTTTCGGGTTAGGGTTAGGGTTAGGGTTCGGGTTAGGGTTAGGGTTTGGGATAGGGTTAGGGTTAGAGTTCGGGTTAGGGTTAGGTTTAGGGTTAGGTTTAGGGTTCGTGTTAGGGTTCGGGTTAGGGGTCGGGTTAGGGTTAGGGTTAGGGTTCGGGTTAGGGTTAGGTTTAGGGTTAGGGTTCGGGTTAGGGTTAGGGTTCGGTTTAGGGTTAGGGTTAGAGTTCGGGTTCGGGCTAGGGTTAGGGTTAGGGTTAGGGTTCGGGTTAGGGTTAGGGTTAGGGTCGGGTGAGGGTTCTGGTTAGGGTTAGGGTTAGGGTTCGGGTTAGGGTTAGGGTTAGGTTTAGGGTTCGGGTTAGGGTTAGGGTTCGCGTTCGGGTTAGGGTTAGGGTTGGGGTTCGTGTTCGGGTTAGGTTTAGGGTTAGGGTTCGGGTTAGGGTTAGGATTCGGGTTAGGGTTAGGGTTAGGGTTAGGGTTTGGGTTCGGGTTAGCGTTAGGGTTAGGGTGTAGGATTCGGGTTAGGGTTAGGGTTAGGGTTCGGGTTAGGGTTAGGTTTAGGGTCGGGTGAGGGTTCTGGTTAGGGTTCTGGTTAGTGTTAGTGTTAGGGTTCGGGTTAGGTTTAGGGTTCGGTTTAGGGTTAGGGTTAGGGTTCGGGTTAGGGTTAGGGTTAGGGTTCGGGTTCAGGTTAGTGTTAGGTTTAGGGTTAGGGGTAGGGTTCGGGTTAGGGTTCGTGTTCGGGTTAGTGTTAGGTTTAGGGTTAGGGTTAGGGTTCGGGTTAGGGTTAGGGTTAGTGTTAGCGTTAGTTTTGGTGTTAGGTTTAGGGTTAGGGTTAGGGTTAGGGTTAGGGTTAGGTTTCGGGTTCGGCTTAGGGTTAGTGTTCGGGTTAGGGTTATGGTTAGGGTTCGGGTGTGGTTTGGGTTAGGGTTTGGGTTAGGGTTAGGGTTCGGTTTAGGGTTAGGGTTAGTGTTTGTGTAAGGCTTAGGGTTAGGTTTAGGTTTCGGGTTAGGGTTTGGGTTAGTGTTAGGGTTAGGATTCGGGTTAGGGTTAGGGTTAGGTTTCGGGTTAGGGTTAGGGTTCGTGTTAGGGTTAGGTTTAGGGTTCGGGTTAGGGTTAGGGTTAGGGTTCGGTTTAGGGTTAGGGTTCGTGTTCGGGTTAGGGTTAGGGTTCGGGTTCGTGTTAGGGTTCGGGTTTGGGTTAGGGTTCGGGTTAGGGTTAGGGTTAGGTTTAGGGTTCGGGTTAGGGTTCGGGTTAGGGTTAGGGTTAGGGTTAGGGGTTAGGCTTAGGGTTAGGGTTCGGGTTCGGGTTAGGTTTAGGGTTATGTTTGGGGGTAAGGTTTAGGGTTCGGGTTAGGGTTAGGGTTAGGGTTAGTGTTCGGGTTAGGGTTTGGTTAGGGTTCGGGTTAGGTTTGGGTTAGGGTTAGGGTTAGGGTTAGGGTTCGGTTTAGGGTTAGGGTTAGTGTTTGTGTTAGGCTTAGGTTTAGGTTTAGGTTTCGGGTTAGGGTTCGGGTTAGGGTTAGATTTAGGGTTCGGGTTAGGGTTAGGGTTAGGGTTCGGTTTAGGGTTAGGGTTCGTGTTCGGGTTAGGGTTAGGGTTCGGGTTCGGGTTAGGGTTCGGGTTTGGGTTAGGGTTCGGGTTCGGGTTAGGGTTAGGGTTCGGGTTAGGGTTCGGGTTCGGGTTGGGGTTAGGGGTTAGTGTTCAGGTTAGGTTTAGGGTTAGGGTTCGGGTTAGGGTTCGGGTTAGGGTTAGGTTTAGGGTTCAGGTTAGGGTTAGGGTTAGGGTTATGGTTCGTGTTACGGTTAGGGTTTGGGTTACGGTTAGGGTTCGGGTTAGGGTTAGGGTTAGGGTTCGGGTTAAGTTAGGGTTAGGGTTTGGGTTAGGGTTAGGGTTCGGGTTAGGGTTAGGGTTAGGTTCGGGTTAGGGTTCGGGTTAGGGTTAGGGTTCGGGTTAGGGTTAGGGTTAGAGTTCGGGTTAGGGTTAGGGTTAAGGTTAGGTTTAGGGTTCGTGTTAGGGTTCGGGTTAGGGGTCGGGTTAGGGTTAGGGTTAGGGTTCGGGTTAGGGTTAGGTTTAGGGTTAGGGTTCGGGTTAGGGTTAGGGTTCGGGTTAGGGTTCGGGTTAGGGTTAGGGTTAGTGTTTGTGTTAGGCTTAGGTTTAGGTTTAGGTTTCGGGTTAGGGTTCGGGTTAGGGTTAGGTTTAGGGTTCGGGTTAGGGTTAGGTTTAGGGTTCGGGTTAGGGTTAGGGTTAGGGTTCGGTTTAGGGTTAGGGTTCGTGTTCGGGTTAGGGTTAGGGTTCGGGTTCGGGTTAGGGTTCGGGTTTGGGTTAGGGTTCGGGTTAGGGTTAGGGTTAGGTTTAGGGTTCGGGTTAGGTTTAGGGTTCGGGTTCGGGTTCGGGTTAGGGTTAGGGTTCGGGCTAGGGTTAGGGTTCGGGTTAGGGTTAGGGTTAGGGTTCTGGTTAGGGTTAGTGTTAGGGTTCGGGTTAGGGTTAGGGTTCGGTTTAGGGTTAGGGTTCGGGTTCGGGTTAGGATTAGGGTTAGGGTTCGGGTTCAGGTTAGTGTTAGGTTTAGGGTTAGGGTTAGGGTTCGGATTAGGTTTAGGGGTAGGGTTCGGGTTAGGGTTCGTGTTCGGGTTAGTGTTAGGTTTAGGGTTAGGGTTAGGGTTCGGGTTAGGGTTAGGTTTAGTGTTAGCGTTAGGTTTGGTGTTAGGGTTAGGGTTAGGGTTAGGGTTAGGGTTAGGTTTCGGGTTCGGGTTAGGGTTAGGGTTTGGGTTAGGGTTACGTTTAGGGTTAGGGTTAGAGTTAGTGTTCGGGTTCAGGTTAGGGTTAGGGTGCGGGTTAGGTTTAGGGTTAGGGTTAGGGTTCGGTTTGGGTTACGGTTAGGGTTCGTGTTAGGGTTAGGGTTCGGGTTAGGGTTAGGTTTAGTGTTCGGGTTAGGATTCGGGTTCGGGTTAGGGTTAGGGTTCGGGTTAGGGTTCGGGTTCGGGTTGGGGTTAGGGGTTAGTGTTCAGGTTAGGTTTAGGGTTAGGGTTCGGGTTAGGGTTCGGGTTAGGGTTAGGTTTAGGGTTCAGGTTAGGGTTAGGGTTAGGGTTATGGTTCGTGTTACGGTTAGGGTTCGGGTTAGGGTTAGGGTTAGGGTTCGGGTTAAGTTAGGGTTAGGGTTTGGGTTAGGGTTAGGGTTCGGGTTAGGGTTAGGGTTAGGTTCGGGTTAGGGTTAGGTTAGGGTTAGGGTTCGGGTTAGGGTTAGGGTTAGAGTTCGGGTTAGGGTTAGGGTTAAGGTTAGGTTTAGGGTTCGTGTTAGGGTTCGGGTTAGGGGTCGGGTTAGGGTTAGGGTTAGGGTTCGGGTTAGGGTTAGGTTTAGGGTTAGGGTTCGGGTTAGGGTTAGGGTTCGTGTTAGGGTTCGGGTTAGGGTTAGGGTTAGGGTTAGGGTTCGGGTTCGGGGTTAGGGTTAGGGTTAGGGTTCGGGTTAGTGTTCGAGTTAGGGTTAGGATTCGGGTAAAGGGTTAGGATTCGGGTTCGGGTTAGGGTTAGGGTTAGGGTTCCGGTTAGGGTTAGGTTTAGGGTTTGGGTTAGGGTTCGGGTTAGGTTTAGTGTTAGGGTTCAGGTTTGGGTTCGTGTTAGGGTTAGGGCTAGGGTTAGGTTTCGGGTTAGGTTTAGTGTTAGGGTTAGGGTTAGGGTTAGGGTTAGGGTTCGGGTTCGGGTTAGGATTAGGGTTAGGGTTAGGGTTCGGGTTAGGGTTAGGGTTCGGGTTCGGGTTCGGGGTAGGGTTAGGGTTCGGGTTCGGGTTCTGATTCGGGTCAGGGGATAGGGTTCGGGTTAGGGTTAGGGTTAGGGTTCGGGTTTGGGTTAGGGTTAGAGTTAGGGTTCGGATTAGGGTTAGGGTTAGGGTTCGGTTTAGGGTTCAGGTTCGGTTTAGGGTTAGGGTTAGGGTTAGGTTTAGGGTTCGGGTTAGGGTTAGGGTTAGGGTTAGGGTTAGGGTTAGGGGTTAGCCTTAGGGTTAGGGTTCGGGTTCGGGTTAGGGTTAGGGTTATGTTTGGGGGTAAGAGTTAGGGTTCGGGTTAGGGTTAGGGTTAGGGTTAGGGTTAGTGTTCGGGTTAGGGTTAGGGTTAGGGTTCGGGTTAGGTTTGGGTTAGGGTTAGGGTTAGGTTTAGGGTTCGGTTTAGGGTTAGCGTTAGGGTTTGTGTTAGGGTTAGGGTTAGGTTTAGGTTTCGGGTTAGGGTTCGGGTTAGGGTTAGGGTTAGGATTCGGGTTAGGGTTAGGGTTAGGTTTCGGGTTAGGGTTAGGGTTCGGGTTCGGGTTAGGTTTAGGGTTCGTGTTAGGGTTAGGTTTAGGGTTCGGTTTAGGGTTAGGGTTCGTGTTCGGGTTAGGGTTAGGGTTAGTGTTAGGGTTAGGTTTGGTGTTAGGGTTAGGGTTAGGGTTAGGGTTAGGGTTCGGGTTAGGGTTCGGTTTAGGGTTAGGGTTCGTGTTCGGGTTAGGGTTAGGGTTCGGGTTCGTGTTAGGGTTCGGGTTTGGGTTGGGTTCGGGTTAGGGTTAGGGTTAGGTTTAGGGTTCGGGTTAGGTTTAGGGTTCGGTTTCGGGTACGGGTTAGGGTTAGGGTTCGGGCTAGGGTTAGGGTTCGGGTTAGGGTTAGGGTTAGGGTTCTGGTTAGGGTTAGGGTTAGGGTTCGGGTTAGGATTAGGTTTCGGTTTAGGGTTAAGGTTAGGGTTCGGGTTAGGGTTAGGGTTAGGGTTCGGGTTCAGGTTAGTGTTAGGTTTAGGGTTAGGGTTAGGGTTCGGATTAGGGTTAGGGGTAGGGTTCGGGTTAGGGTTTGTGTTCGGGTTAGTGTTAGGTTTAGGGTTAGGGTTAGGGTTCGGGTTAGGGTTAGGGTTAGTGTTAGGGTTAGGTTTGGTGTTAGGGTTAGGGTTAGGGTTAGGGTTAGGGTTAGGGTTAGGTTTCGGTTTCGGGTTAGGGTTAGGGTTTGGGTTAGGGTTACGTTTAGGGTTAGGGTTAGAGTTAGTGTTCGGGTTCAGGTTAGGGTTAGGGTGCGGGTTAGGTTTAGGGGTAGGTTTTGGGTTCGGTTTCGGGTTACAGTTAGGGTTCGTGTTAGGGTTAGGGTTCGGGTTAGGGTTAGGTTTAGTGTTCGGGTTAGGATTCGGGTTCGGGTTAGGGTTAGGGTTAGGATTCCGGTTAGGGTTAGGGTTCGGGTTCGGGTAAGGGTTAGGGTTAGGTTTCGGGTTAGGGTTAGGGGTTAGTGTTAGGGTTAGGGTTAGGGTTAGGTTTAGGGTACGGGTTCGGGTTCGTTTTAGGGTTAGGGTTCGGGTTAGGGTTAGGGTTCGGGTTAGGGTTAGGGTTAGGGTTCAGGTTAGGGTCAGGGTTAGGGTTCAGGTTAGGGTTAGGATTCGGGTTAGGGTTAGGGTTAGGGTTCGGGTTCGGGTTAGGGTTAGGGTTAGGTTTCGGGTTAGGGTTAGGGTTCGAGTTAGGGTTAGGGTTCGGTTTAGGGTTAAGGTTAGGATTCGGGTTCGGGTTAGTGTTAGTTTTAGGGTTAGGGTTAGTGTTCGGATTAGGGTTAAGGGGTAGGTTTCGTGTTAGGGTTCGTGTTCGGGTTACTGTTAGGGTTAGGGTTAGGGTTAGGGTTCGGGTTAGTTTTAGGGTTAGTGTTAGGGTTAGGTTTGGTGTTAGGGTTAGGATTAGGGTTAGGGTTAGTGTTAGGTTTCGGGTTCAGGTTAGGGTTAGGGTTTGGGTTAGGGTTAGGTTTAGGGTTAGGGTTAGAGTGAGGGTTCGGGTTCGGGTTAGGGTTAGGGTTCGGGTTAGTGTTAGGGTTAGTGTTAGTGTTAGGGTTGGGGTTAGGTTTAGGGTTAGGGTTAGGGTTAGGGTTAGGTTTAGGTTTCGGGTTCAGTTAGGGTTCGGGTTCGGGTTAGAGTTAGGGTGCGGGTTAGGTTTAGGGTTAGGGTTAGGGTTCGGGTTCGGGTTAGGGTTAGGGTTCGTGTTAGGGTTAGGGTTCGGGTTAGGGTTAGGGTTAGGGTTCGGGTTAGGGTTCGGGTTCGGGTTAGGGTTAGGGTTAGGGTTAGGGTTCGGGTTAGGGTTAGGGTTCGGGTTCGCGTTAGTGTAGGGTTAGGGTTAGGTTTAGGGTTCGGGTTCGGGTTAGGGTTAGGGGTTAGGGTTCGGGTTCGGGTTAGGGTTAGGGTTAGGTTTCGGGTTAGGGTTAGGTGTTAGTGTTAGGGTTAGGGTTATGGTTAGGGTTAGGGTTAGGGTTCGGATTAGTGTTAGGTTAGCGTTAGGGTTAGGGTTCTGTTTAGGGTTCGGGTTAGGGTTCGGGTTAGGGTTAGGGTTCGGTTTAGGGTTAGGTTTAGGGTTAGAGTTAGGGTTAGGGTTAGGGTTCGGGTTAGGGTTAGGTTTAGGGTTAGGGTTAGGGTTAGGGTTCGGGTTAGGGTTAGGGTTAGGGTTCGGGTTAGGGTTCGGGTTTGGGTTAGGGTTAGGTGTTAGTGTTCAGGTTAGGGTTAGGGGTAGGGTTCGGGTTAGGGTTCGGGTTAGGGTTAGGGTTAGTGTTCGGGTTAGGGTTAGGGTTAGGGTTAGGGTTCGGCTTACGGTTAGGGTTCGGGATAGGGTTAGGGTTAAGGTTCGGGTTAGGGTTAGGTTTAGGGTTCAGGTTAGGGTTAGGGTTCGGGTTAGGGTTAGGGTTAGGGTTCGTGTTAGGGTTCGGGTTCGGGTTGGGGTTAGGGGTTAGTGTTCAGGTTAGGGTTAGGGTTAGGGTTCGGATTAGGGTTCGGGTTAGGGTTAGGGTTAGGGTTCAGGTTAGGATTAGGGTTAGGGTTATGGTTCGTGTTACGGTTAGGGTTCGGGTTATGGTTAGGGTTCGGGTTAGGGTTAGGGTTAGGGTTCGGGTTAAGGTAGGGTTAGGGTTTGGGTTAGGGTTAGGGTTCGGGTTAGGGTTAGGGTTAGGTTCGGGTTAGGGTTCGGGTTAGGGTTAGGGTTCGGGTTAGGGTTAGGGTTAGAGTTCGGGTTAGGGTTAGGGTTAGGGTTAGGGTTAGGGTTAGGGTTCGGGTTAGGGATAGGGTTCGGTTTAGGGTTCGGTTTAGGGTTAGGGTTAGGGTTAGGGTTCGGGTTCGGGGTTAGGGTTAGGGTTAGGGTTCGGGTTAGTGTTTGGGTTAGGGTTAGGATTCGGGTAAAGGGTTAGGGTTCGGGTTTGGGTTAGGGTTAGGGTTAGGGTTCCGGTTAGGGTTAGGTTTAGGGTTCGGGTTAGGCTTAGGGTTAGGTTTAGTGTTAGGGTTCTGGTTTGGGTTCGGGTTAGGGTTAGGGCTAGGGTTAGGTTTCGGGTTAGGTTTAGTGTTAGGGTTAGTGTTAGGGTTAGGTTTAGGGTTCGGGTTCGGTAGGATTAGGGTTAGGGTTAGGGTTCGGGATAGGGTTAGGGTTCGGGTTCGGTTTCGGGGTAGGGTTAGGGTTCGGGTTCGGGTTCGGATTCGGGTTAGGGGATAGGGTTCGGGTTAGGGTTAGTGTTAGGGTTCCGGTTAGGTTTAGGGTTAGGGTTAGAGTTAGGGTTCGGATTAGGGTTAGGGTTAGGGTTTGGGTTAGGGTTCGGGTTCGGGTTAGGGTTAGGGTTAGGGTTAGGTTTAGGGTTCGGGTTAGGGTTAGGGTTAGGGTTCGGTTTAGTGTTAGGGTTCGTGTTCGGGTTAGGGTAAGGGTTCGGGTTCGGGTTAGGGTTCGGGTTTGGGTTAGGGTTCGGGTTAGGGTTAGGGTTAGGTTTAGGGTTCGGGTTAGGTTTAGGGTTCGGGTTCGGGTCGGGTTAGGGTTAGGGTTCGGGCTAGGGTTAGGGTTCAGGTTAGGGTTAGGGTTAGGGTTCTGGTTAGGGTTAGGGTTAGGGTTCGGGTTAGGGTTAGGGTTCGGTTTAGGGTTAGGGTTAGGGTTCGGGTTAGGGTTAGGGTTAGGGTTCGGGTTCAGGTTAGTGTTAGGTTTAGGGTTAGGGTTAGGGTTCGGATTAGGGTTAGGGGTAGGGTTCGGGTTAGGGTTCGTGTTCGGGTTAGTGTTAGGGTTAGGGTTAGGGTTCGGGTTAGGGTTAGGGTTAGTGTTAGCGTTAGGTTTGGTGTTAGGGTTAGGGTTAGGGTTAGGGTTAGGGTTAGGTTTCGGGTTCGGGTTAGGGTTAGGGTTTGAGTTAGGGTTACGTTTAGGGTTAGGGTTAGAGTTAGTGTTCGGGTTCAGGTTAGGGTTAGGGTGCGGGTTAGGTTTAGGGTTAGGGTTAGGGTTCGGTTTCGGGTTACGGTTAGGGTTCGTGTTAGGGTTAGGGTTCGGGTTAGGGTTAGGTTTAGTGTTCGGGATAGGATTCGGGTTCGGGTTAGGGTTAGGGTTAGGATTCGGGTTAGGGTTAGGGTTCGGCTTCGGGTTAGGGTTAGGTTTAGGTTTCGGGTTAGGGTTAGGGGTTAGTGTTAGTGTTAGGGTTAGGGTTAGGGTTAGGTTTCGGATTAGGGTTAGGTTAGGGTTAGGGTTAGGGTTCTGGTTAGGGTTCGGGTTAGGGTTCGGATTTGGGTTAGGGTTCGGGTTAGGGTTAGGTTTAGGTTTAGAGTTAGGGTTAGGGTTAGGGTTCGGGTTAGGGTTAGGTTTAGGGTTAGGGTTAGGGTTAGGGTTCGGGTAGGGTTAGGGTTCGGGTTAGGGTTCGGGTTCGGGTTAGGGTTAGGGGTTAGTGTTCAGGTTAGGGTTACGGTTAGGGTTCGGGTTAGGGTTCGGGTTAGGGTTCGGGTTATGGTTCGGGTTAGGGTTAGGGTTAGGGTTCGTGTTAGGTTTAGGGTTCGGGTTAAGGTTAGGGTTTGGGTTAGGGTTAGGGTTAGGGTTCGGGTTAGGGTTAGTTTTAGGGTTCAGGTTAGGGTTACGTTTCGGGTTAGGGTTAGGGTTAGGGTTCGGGTTAGGGTTAGGGTTTGGGATAGGGTTAGGGTTAGAGTTCGGGTTAGGGTTAGGTTTAGGGTTAGGTTTAGGGTTCGTGTTAGGGTTCGGGTTAGGGGTCGGGTTAGGGTTAGGGTTAGGGTTCGGGTTAGGGTTAGGTTTAGGGTTAGGGTTCGGGTTAGGGTTAGGGTTCGGTTTAGGGTTAGGGTTAGAGTTCGGGTTCGGGCTAGGGTTAGGGTTAGGGTTAGGGTTCGGGTTAGGGTTAGGGTTAGGGTCGGGTGAGGGTTCTGGTTAGGGTTAGGGTTAGGGTTCGGGTTAGGGTTAGGGTTAGGTTTAGGGTTCGGGTTAGGGTTAGGGTTCGCGTTCGGGTTAGGGTTAGGGTTGGGGTTCGTGTTTGGGTTAGGTTTAGGGTTAGGGTTCGGGTTAGGGTTAGGATTCGGGTTAGGGTTAGGGTTAGGGTTAGGGTTCGGGTTCGGGTTAGGGTTAGGGTTAGGGTGTAGGATTCGGGTTAGGGTTAGGGTTAGGGTTCGGGTTAGGGTTAGGGTTAGGGTCGGGTGAGGGTTCTGGTTAGGGTTCTGGTTAGGGTTAGTGTTAGGGTTCGGGTTAGGTTTAGGGTTCGGTTTAGGGTTAGGGTTAGGGTTCGGGTTAGGGTTAGGGTTAGGGTTCGGGTTCAGGTTAGTGTTAGGTTTAGGGTTAGGGGTAGGGTTCGGGTTAGGGTTCGTGTTCGGGTTAGTGTTAGGTTTAGGGTTAGGGTTAGGGTTCGGGTTAGGGTTAGGGTTAGTGTTAGCGTTAGTTTTGGTGTTAGGTTTAGGGTTAGGGTTAGGGTTAGGGTGAGGGTTAGGTTTCGGGTTCGGCTTAGGGTTAGTGTTCGGGTTAGGGTTATGGTTAGGGTTCGGGTGTGGTTTGGGTTAGGGTTTGGGTTAGGGTTAGGGTTCGGTTTAGGGTTAGGGTTAGTGTTTGTGTAAGGCTTAGGGTTAGGTTTAGGTTTCGGGTTAGGGTTTGGGTTAGTGTTAGGGTTAGGATTCGGGTTAGGGTTAGGGTTAGGTTTCGGGTTAGGGTTAGGGTTCGTGTTAGGGTTAGGTTTAGGGTTCGGGTTAGGGTTAGGGTTAGGGTTCGGTTTAGGGTTAGGGTTCGTGTTCGGGTTAGGGTTAGGGTTCGGGTTCGTGTTAGGGTTCGGGTTTGGGTTAGGGTTCGGGTTAGGGTTAGGGTTAGGTTTAGGGTTCGGGTTAGGGTTCGGGTTAGGGTTAGGGTTAGGGTTAGGGGTTAGGCTTAGGGTTAGGGTTCGGGTTCGGGTTAGGTTTAGGGTTATGTTTGGGGGTAAGGTTTAGGGTTCGGGTTAGGGTTAGGGTTAGGGTTAGGGTTAGTGTTCGGGTTAGGGTTTGGTTAGGGTTCGGGTTAGGTTTGGGTTAGGGTTAGGGTTAGGGTTAGGGTTCGGTTTAGGGTTAGGGTTAGTGTTTGTGTTAGGCTTAGGTTTAGGTTTAGGTTTCGGGTTAGGGTTCGGGTTAGGGTTAGATTTAGGGTTCGGGTTAGGGTTAGGGTTAGGGTTCGGTTTAGGGTTAGGGTTCGTGTTCGGGTTAGGGTTAGGGTTCGGGTTCGGGTTAGGGTTCGGGTTTGGGTTAGGGTTCGGGTTCGGGTTAGGGTTAGGTTTAGGGTTCGGGTTAGGTTTAGGGTTCGGGTTCGGGTTCGGGTTAGGGTTAGGGTTCGGGCTAGGGTTAGGGTTCGGGTTAGGGTTAGGGTTAGGGTTCTGGTTAGGGTTAGTGTTAGGGTTCGGGTTAGGGTTAGGGTTCGGTTTAGGGTTAGGGTTAGGGTTCGGGTTAGGATTAGGGTTAGGGTTCGGGTTCAGGTTAGTGTTAGGTTTAGGGTTAGGGTTAGGGTTCGGATTAGGTTTAGGGGTAGGGTTCGGGTTAGGGTTCGTGTTCGGGTTAGTGTTAGGTTTAGGGTTAGGGTTAGGGTTCGGGTTAGGGTTAGGTTTAGTGTTAATGTTAGGTTTGGTGTTAGGGTTAGGGTTAGGGTTAGGGTTAGGGTTAGGTTTCGGGTTCGGGTTCGGGTTAGGGTTAGGGTTTGGGTTAGGGTTACGTTTAGGTTTAGGGTTAGAGTTAGTGTTCGGGTTCAGGTTAGGGTTAGGGTGCGGGTTAGGTTTAGGGTTAGGGTTAGGGTTCGGTTTCGGGTTACGGTTAGGGTTCGTGTTAGGGTTAGGGTTCGGGTTAGGGTTAGGTTTAGTGTTCGGGTTAGGATTCGGGTTCGGGTTAGTGTTAGGGTTCGGGTTAGGGTTCGGGTTCGGGTTGGGGTTAGGGGTTAGTGTTCAGGTTAGGTTTAGGGTTAGGGTTCGGGTTAGGGTTCGGGTTAGGGTTAGGTTTAGGGTTCAGGTTAGGGTTAGGGTTAGGGTTATGGTTCGTGTTACGGTTAGGGTTTGGGTTACGGTTAGGGTTCGGGTTAGGGTTAGGGTTAGGGTTCGGGTTAAGTTAGGGTTAGGGTTTGGGTTAGGGTTAGGGTTCGGGTTAGGGTTAGGGTTAGGTTCGGGTTAGGGTTCGGGTTAGGGTTAGGGTTCGGGTTAGGGTTAGGGTTAGAGTTCGGGTTAGGGTTAGGGTTAAGGTTAGGTTTAGGGTTCGTGTTAGGGTTCGGGTTAGGGGTCGGGTTAGGGTTAGGGTTAGGGTTCGGGTTAGGGTTAGGTTTAGGGTTAGGGTTCGGGTTAGGGTTAGGGTTTGGGTTAGGGTTCGGGTTAGGGTTAGGGTTAGTGTTTGTGTTAGGCTTAGGTTTAGGTTTAGGTTTCGGGTTAGGGTTCGGGTTAGGGTTAGGTTTAGGGTTCGGGTTAGGGTTAGGTTTAGGGTTTGTGTTAGGGTTAGGTTTAGGGTTAGGGTTCGGGTTAGGGTTCGGGTTAGGGTTAGGGTTAGGATTCGGGTTACGGTTAGGGTTAGTTTTCGGGTTAGGTTTAGGGTTCGGGTTAGGGTTAGGTTTAGGGTTCGGGTTAGGGTTAGGGTTAGGGTTCGGTTTAGGGTTAGGGTTCGTGTTCGGGTTAGGGTTAGGGTTCGGGTTCGGTTTAGGGTTCGGGTTTGGGTTAGGGTTCGGGTTAGGGTTAGGGTTAGGTTTAGGGTTCGGTTTAGGTTTAGGGTTCGGGTTCGGGTTCGGGTTCGGGTTAGGGTTAGGGTTCGGGCTAGGGTTAGGGTTCGGGTTAGGTTTAGGGTTAGGGTTCTGGTTAGGGTTAGTGTTAGGGTTCGGTTTAGGGTTAGGGTTCGGTTTAGGGTTAGGGTTAGGGTTCGGGTTAGGATTAGGGTTAGGGTTCGGGTTCAGGTTAGTGTTAGGTTTAGGGTTAGGGTTAGGGTTCGGATTAGGTTTAGGGGTAGGGTTCGGGTTAGGGTTCGTGTTCGGGTTAGTGTTAGGTTTAGGGTTAGGGTTAGGGTTCGGGTTAGGGTTAGGTTTAGTGTTAGCGTTAGGTTTGGTGTTAGGGTTAGGGTTAGGGTTAGGGTTAGGTTTCGGGTTCGGGTTAGGGTTAGGGTTTGGGTTAGGGTTACGTTTAGGGTTAGGGTTAGAGTTAGTGTTCGGGTTCAGGTTAGGGTTAGGGTGCGGGTTAGGTTTAGGGTTAGGGTTAGGGTTCGGTTTTGGGTTACGGTTAGGGTTCGTGTTAGGGTTAGGGTTCGGGTTAGGGTTAGGTTTAGTGTTCGGGTTAGGATTCGGGTTCGGGTTAGGGTTAGGGTTCGGGTTAGGGTTCGGGTTCGGGTTGGGGTTAGGGGTTAGTGTTCAGGTTAGGTTTAGGGTTAGGGTTCGGGTTAGGGTTCCGGTTAGGGTTAGGTTTAGGGTTCAGGTTAGGGTTATGGTTAGGGTTATGGTTCGTGTTACGGTTAGGGTTCGGGTTAGGGTTAGGTTTAGGGTTCGGGTTAAGTTAGGGTTAGGGTTTGGGTTAGGGTTAGGGTTCGGGTTAGGGTTAGGGTTAGGTTCGGGTTAGGGTTCGGGTTAGGGTTAGGGTTCGGGTTAGGGTTAGGGTTAGAGTTCGGGTTAGGGTTAGGGTTAAGGTTAGGTTTAGGGTTCGTGTTAGGGTTCGGGTTAGGGGTCGAGTTAGGGTTAGGGTTAGGGTTCGGGTTAGGGTTAGGTTTAGGGTTAGGGTTCGGGTTAGGGTTAGGGTTCGTGTTAGGGTTCGGGTTAGGGTTAGGGTTAGGGTTAGGGTTCGGGTTCGGGGTTAGGGTTAGGGTTAGGGTTCGGGTTAGTGTTCGAGTTAGGGTTAGGATTCGGGTAAAGGGTTAGGATTCGGGTTCGGGTTAGGGTTAGGGTTAGGGTTCCGGTTAGGGTTAGGTTTAGGGTTTGGGTTAGGGTTAGGGTTAGGTTTAGTGTTAGGGTTCAGGTTTGGGTTCGTGTTAGGGTTAGGGCTAGGGTTAGGTTTCGGGTTAGGTTTAGTGTTAGGGTTAGGGTTAGGGTTAGGGTTAGGGTTCGGGTTCGGGTTAGGATTAGGGTTAGGGTTAGGGTTCGGGTTAGGGTTAGGGTTCGGGTTCGGGTTCGGGGTAGGGTTAGGGTTCGGGTTCGGGTTCTGATTCGGGTCAGGGGATAGGGTTCGGGTTAGGGTTAGGGTTAGGGTTCGGGTTAGGGTTAGGGTTAGAGTTAGGGTTCGGATTAGGGTTAGGGTTAGGGTTCGGTTTAGGTTTCAGGTTCGGGTTAGGGTTAGGGTTAGGGTTAGGTTTAGGGTTCGGGTTAGGGTTAGGGTTAGGGTTAGGGTTAAGGGTTAGCCTTAGGGTTAGGGTTCGGGTTCGGGTTAGGGTTAGGGTTATGTTTGGGGGTAAGAGTTAGGGTTCGGGTTAGGGTTAGGGTTAGGGTTAGGGTTAGTGTTCGGGTTAGGGTTAGGGTTAGGGTTCGGGTTAGGTTTGGGTTAGGGTTAGGGTTAGGTTTAGGGTTCGGTTTAGGTTTAGCGTTAGGGTTTGTGTTAGGGTTAGGGTTAGGTTTAGGTTTCGGGTTAGGGTTCGGGTTAGGGTTAGGGTAAGGATTCGGGTTAGGGTTAGGGTTAGGTTTCGGGTTAGGGTTAGGGTTCGGGTTAGGGTTAGGTTTAGGGTTCGTGTTAGGGTTAGGGTTAGGGTTCGGTTTAGGGTTAGGGTTCGTGTTCGGGTTAGGGTTAGGGTTAGTGTTAGGGTTAGGTTTGGTGTTAGGGTTAGGGTTAGGGTTAGTGTTAGGGTTAGGTTTGGTGTTAGGGTTAGGGTTAGGGTTAGGGTTAGGGTTCGGGTTAGGGTTCGGTTTAGTGTTAGGGTTCGTGTTCGGGTTAGGGTTAGGGTTCGGGTTCGTGTTAGGGTTCGGGTTTGGGTTGGGTTCGGGTTAGGGTTAGGGTTAGGTTTAGGGTTCGGGTTAGGTTTAGGGTTCGGTTTCGGGTACGGGTTAGGGTTAGGGTTCGGACTAGGGTTAGGGTTCGGGTTAGGGTTAGGGTTAGGGTTCTGGTTAGGGTTAGGGTTAGGGTTCGGGTTAGGGTTAGGTTTCGGTTTAGGGTTAAGGTTAGGGTTCGGGTTAGGGTTAGGGTTAGGGTTCGGGTTCAGGTTAGTGTTAGGTTTAGGGTTAGGGTTAGGGTTCGGATAGGGTTAGGGGTAGGGTTCGGGTTAGGGTTTGTGTTCGGGTTAGTGTTAGGTTTAGGGTTAGGGTTAGGGTTCGGGTTAGGGTTCGGGTTAGTGTTAGGGTTAGGTTTGGTGTTAGGGTTAGGGTTAGGGTTAGGGTTAGGGTTAGGGTTAGGTTTCGGTTTCGGGTTAGGGTTAGGGTTTGGGTTAGGGTTACGTTTAGGGTTAGGGTTAGAGTTAGTGTTCGGGTTCAGGTTAGGGTTACGGTGCGGGTTAGGTTTAGGGGTAGGGTTAGGGTTCGGTTTCGGGTTACAGTTAGGGTTCGTGTTAGGGTTAGGGTTCGGGTTAGGGTTAGGTTTAGTGTTCGGGTTAGGATTCGGGTTCGGGTTAGGGTTAGGGTTAGGATTCCGGTTAGGGTTAGGGTTCGGGTTCGGGTAAGGGTTAGGGTTAGGTTTCGGGTTAGGGTTAGGGGTTAGTGTTAGGGTTAGGGTTAGGGTTAGGTTTAGGGTACGGGTTCGGGTTCGTTTTAGGGTTAGGGTTCGGGTTAGGGTTAGGGTTCGGGTTAGGGTTAGGGTTAGGGTTCAGGTTAGGGTCAGGGTTAGGGTTCAGGTTAGGGTTAGGATTCGGGTTAGGGTTAGGGTTAGGGTTCGGGTTCGGGTTCGGGTTAGGGTTAGGGTTAGGTTTCGGGTTAGGGTTAGGGTTCGAGTTAGGGTTAGGGTTCGGTTTAGGGTTAAGGTTAGGATTCGGGTTCGGGTTAGTGTTAGTTTTAGGGTTAGGGTTAGTGTTCGGATTAGGGTTAGGGGTAGGTTTCGTGTTAGGGTTCGTGTTCGGGTTACTGTTAGGGTTAGTGTTAGGGTTAGGGTTCGGGTTAGTTTTAGGGTTAGTGTTAGGGTTAGGTTTGGTGTTAGGGTTAGGGTTAGGGTTAGGGTTAGTGTTAGGTTTCGGGATCAGGTTAGGGTTAGGGTTTGGGTTAGGGTTAGGTTTAGGGTTAGGGTTAGAGTGAGGGTTCGGGTTCGGGTTAGGGTTAGGGTTCGGGTTAGTGTTAGGGTTAGTGTTAGTGTTAGGGTTGGGGTTAGGTTTAGGGTTAGGGTTAGGGTTAGGGTTAGGGTTAGGTTTAGGTTTCGGGTTCAGTTAGGGTTCGGGTTCGGGTTAGAGTTAGGGTGCGGGTTAGGTTTAGGGTTAGGGTTAGGGTTCGGGTTCGGGTTAGGGTTAGGGTTAGGGTTCGTGTTAGGGTTTGGGTTCGGGTTAGGGTTAGGGTTAGGGTTCGGGTTAGGGTTCGGGTTCGGGTTAGGGTTAGGGTTAGGGTTAGGGTTCGGGTTAGGGTTAGGGTTCGGTTTCGCGTTAGTGTAGGGTTAGGGTTAGGTTTAGGGTTCGGGTTCGGGTTAGGGTTAGGGGTTAGGGTTCGGGTTCGGGTTAGGGTTAGGGTTAGGTTTCGGGTTAGGGTTAGGTGTTAGTGTTAGGGTTAGGGTTAGGGTTAGGGTTAGGGTTAGGGTTCGGATTAGGGTTAGGTTAGCGTTAGGGTTAGGGTTCTGTTTAGGGTTCGGGTTAGGGTTCGGGTTAGGGTTAGGGTTCGGTTTAGGGTTAGGTTTAGGGTTAGAGTTAGGGTTAGGGTTAGGGTTCGGGTTAGGGTTAGGTTTAGGGTTAGGGTTAGGGTTAGGGTTCGGGTTAGGGTTAGGGTTAGGGTTCGGGTTAGGGTTCGGGTTTGGGTTAGGGTTAGGTGTTAGTGTTCAGGTTAGGGTTAGGGGTAGGGTTCGGGTTAGGGTTCGGGTTAGGGTTAGGGTTAGTGTTCGGGTTAGGGTTAGGGTTAGGGTTAGGGTTCGGCTTAGGTTAGGGTTCGGGATAGGGTTAGGGTTAAGGTTCGGGTTAGGGTTAGGTTTAGGGTTCAGGTTAGGGTTAGGGTTCGGGTTAGGGTTAGGGTTAGGGTTCGGGTTAGGGTTCGGGTTCGGGTTGGGGTTAGGGGTCAGTGTTCAGGTTAGGGTTAGGGTTAGGGTTCGGATTAGGGTTCGGGTTAGGGTTAGGGTTAGGGTTCAGGTTAGGATTAGGGTTATGGTTATGGTTCGTGTTACGGTTAGGGTTCGGGTTACGGTTAGGGTTCGGGTTAGGGTTAGGGTTAGGGTTCGGGTTAAGGTAGGGTTAGGGTTTGGGTTAGGGTTAGGGTTCGGGTTAGGGTTAGGGTTAGGTTCGGGTTAGGGTTCGGGTTAGGGTTAGGGTTCGGGTTAGGGTTAGGGTTAGAGTTCGGGTTAGGGTTAGGGTTAGGGTTAGGGTTAGGGTTAGGGTTCGGGTTAGGGATAGGGTTCGGTTTAGGGTTAAGTTTAGGGTTAGGGTTAGGGTTAGGTTTCGGGTTCGGGGTTAGGGTTAGGGTTAGGGTTCGGGTTAGTGTTCGGGTTAGGGTTAGGATTCGGGTAAAGGGTTAGGGTTCGGGTTTGGGTTAGGGTTAGGGTTAGGGTTCCGGTTAGGGTTAGGTTTAGGGTTCGGGTTAGGCTTAGGGTTAGGTTTAGTGTTAGGGTTCGGGTTTGGGTTCGGGTTAGGGTTAGGGCTAGGGTTAGGTTTCGGGTTAGGTTTAGTGTTAGGGTTAGTGTTAGGGTTAGGTTTAGGGTTCGGGTTCGGGTTAGGATTAGGGTTAGGGTTAGGGTTCGGGATAGGGTTAGGGTTCGGGTTCGGTTTCGGGGTAGGGTTAGGGTTCGGGTTCGGGTTCGGATTCGGGTTAGGGGATAGGGTTCGGGTTAGGGTTAGGGTTAGGGTTCCGGTTAGGTTTAGGGTTAGGGTTAGAGTTAGGGTTCGGATTAGGGTTAGGGTTAGGGTTCGGGTTAGGGTTCGGGTTCGGGTTAGGGTTAGGGTTAGGGTTAGGTTTAGGGTTCGGGTTAGGGTTAGGGTTAGGGTTCGGTTTAGTGTTAGGGTTCGTGTTCGGGTTAGGGTTAGGGTTCGGGTTCGTGTTAGGGTTCGGGTTTGGGTTAGGGTTCGGGTTAGGGTTAGGGTTAGGTTTAGGGTTCGGGTTAGGTTTAGGGTTCGGGTTCGGGTCGGGTTAGGGTTAGGGTTCGGGCTAGGGTTAAGGTTCAGGTTAGGGTTAGGGTTAGGGTTCTGGTTAGGGTTAGGGTTAGGGTTCGGGTTAGGGTTAGGGTTCGGTTTAGGGTTAGGGTTAGGGTTCGGGTTAGGGTTAGGGTTAGGGTTCGGGTTCAGGTTAGTGTTAGGTTTAGGGTTAGGGTTAGGTTTCGGATTAGGGTTAGGGGTAGGGTTCGGGTTAGGGTTCGTGTTCGGGTTAGTGTTAGGGTTAGGGTTAGGGTTCGGGTTAGGGTTAGGGTTAGTGTTAGCGTTAGGTTTGGTGTTAGGGTTAGGGTTAGGGTTAGGGTTAGGTTTCGGGTTCGGGTTAGGGTTAGGGTTTGAGTTAGGGTTACGTTTAGGGTTAGGGTTAGAGTTAGTGTTCGGGTTCAGGTTAGGGTTAGGGTGCGGGTTAGGTTTAGGGTTAGGGTTAGGGTTCGGTTTCGGGTTACGGTTAGGGTTCGTGTTAGGGTTAGGGTTCGGGTTAGGGTTAGGTTTAGTGTTCGGGTTAGGATTCGGGTTCGGGTTAGGGTTAGGGTTAGGATTCGGGTTAGGGTTAGGGTTCGGCTTCGGGTTAGGGTTAGGGTTAGGTTTCGGGTTAGGGTTAGGGGTTAGTGTTAGTGTTAGGGTTAGGGTTAGGGTTAGGTTTCGGATTAGGGTTAGGTTAGGGTTAGGGTTAGGGTTCTGGTTAGGGTTCGGGTTAGGATTCGGATTTGGGTTAGGGTTCGGTTTAGGGTTAGGTTTAGGTTTAGAGTTAGGGTTAGGGTTAGGGTTCGGGTTAGGGTTAGGTTTAGGGTTAGGGTTAGGGTTAGGGTTCGGGTAGGGTTAGGGTTCGGGTTAGGGTTCGGGTTCGGGTTAGGGTTAGGGGTTAGTGTTCAGGTTAGGGTTACGGTTAGGGTTCGGGTTAGGGTTCGGGTTAGGGTTCGGGTTATGGTTCGGGTTAGGGTTAGGGTTAGGGTTCGTGTTAGGTTTAGGGTTCGGGTTAAGGTTAGGGTTTGGGTTAGGGTTAGGGTTAGGGTTCGGGTTAGGGTTAGTTTTAGGGTTCAGGTTAGGGTTACGTTTCGGGTTAGGGTTAGGGTTAGGGTTCGGGTTAGGGTTAGGGTTTGGGATAGGGTTAGGGTTAGAGTTCGGGTTAGGGTTAGGTTTAGGGTTAGGTTTAGGGTTCGTGTTAGGGTTCGGGTTAGGGGTCGGGTTAGGGTTAGGGTTAGGGTTCGGGTTAGGGTTAGGGTTAGGGTTAGGGTTCGGGTTAGGGTTAGGGTTCGGTTTAGGGTTAGGGTTAGAGTTCGGGTTCGGGCTAGGGTTAGGGTTAGGGTTAGGGTTCGGGTTAGGGTTAGGGTTAGGGTCGGGTGAGGGTTCTGGTTAGGGTTAGGGTTAGGGTTCGGGTTAGGGTTAGGGTTAGGTTTAGGGTTCGGGTTAGGGTTAGGGTTCGCGTTCGGGTTAGGGTTAGGGTTGGGGTTCGTGTTCGGGTTAGGTTTAGGGTTAGGGTTCGGGTTAGGGTTAGGATTCGGGTTAGGGTTAGGGTTAGGGTTAGGGTTTGGGTTCGGGTTAGGGTTAGGGTTAGGGTGTAGGATTCGGGTTAGGGTTAGGGTTAGGGTTTAGGGTTAGGGTTAGGGGTAGGGTTAGGTTTAGGGTTCGGATTAGCGTTAGGTTTGGGATTAGGGTTAGGGTTAGGTTTAGGGTTAGTGTTCTGGTTAGGGTTAGGGTTAGGGTTAGGGTTAGGGTTAGGGTTAGGTTTAGGGTTCGGGTTAGGGTTAGGGTTAGGGTTCGAGTTAGGGTTAGGGTTAGGGTTAGGGTTATGGTTCAGGTTAGGGTTAGGTTTAGGGTTCGGGTTAGGGTTAGGTTTAGGGTTTGTGTTAGGGTTAGGTTTAGGGTTAGGGTTCGGGTTAGGTTTCGGGTTAGGGTTAGGGTTAGGATTCGGGTTAGGGTTAGGGTTAGGTTTCGGGTTAGGTTTAGGTTTCGGGTTAGGGTTAGGTTTAGGGTTCGGGTTAGGGTTAGGGTTAGGGTTCGGGTTAGGGTTAGGGTTAGGGTTAGTGTTCGGGTTAGGGTTAGGGTTAGGGTTCGGGTTAGGTTTGGGTTAGGGTTAGGGTTAGGTTTAGGGTTCGGTTTAGGGTTAGCGTTAGGTTTTGTGTTAGGGTTAGGGTTAGGCTTAGGTTTCGGGTTAGGGTTCGGGTTAGGGTTAGGGTTAGGATTCGGGTTAGGGTTAGGGTTAGGTTTCGGGTTAGGGTTAGGGTTCGGGTTAGGGTTAGGTTTAGGGTTCGTGTTAGGGTTAGGGTTACGGTTCGGTTTAGGGTTAGGGTTCGTGTTCGGGTTAGGGTTAGGGTTCGGGTTCGTGTTAGGGTTCGGGTTTGGGTTGGGTTCGGGTTAGGGTTAGGGTTAGGTTTAGGGTTCGGTTTAGGTTTAGGGTTCGGTTTCGGGTACGGTTTAGGTTTAGGGTTCGGGCTAGGGTTAGGGTTCGGGTTAGGGTTAGGGTTAGGGTTCTGGTTAGGGTTAGGGTTAGGGTTCGGGTTAGGGTTAGGGTTCGGTTTAGGGTTAAGGTTAGGGTTCGGGTTAGGGTTAGGGTTAGGGTTCGGGTTCAGGTTAGTGTTAGGTTTAGGGTTAGGGTTAGGGTTCGGATTAGGGTTAGGGGTAGGGTTCGGGTTAGGGTCTGTGTTCGGGTTAGTGTTAGGTTTAGGGTTAGGGTTAGGGTTCGGTTTAGGGTTAGGGTTAGTGTTAGGGTTAGGTTTGGTGTTAGGGTTAGGGTTAGGGTTAGGGTTAGGGTTAGGGTTAGGTTTCGGGTTCGGGTTAGGGTTAGGGTTTGGGTTAGGGTTACGTTTAGGGTTAGGGTTAGAGTTAGTGTTCGGGTTCAGGTTAGGGTTAGGGTGCGGGTTAGGTTTAGGGGTAGGGTTAGGGTTCGGTTTCGGGTTACAGTTAGGGTTCGTGTTAGGGTTAGGGTTCGGGTTAGGGTTAGGTTTAGTGTTCGGGTTAGGATTCGGGTTCGGGTTAGGGTTAGGGTTAGGATTCGGGTTAGGGTTAGGGTTCGGGTTCGGGTAAGGGTTAGGGTTAGGTTTCGGGTTAGGGTTAGGTGTTAGTGTTAGGGTTAGGGTTAGGGTTAGGTTTAGGGTACGGGTTCGGGTTCGTTTTAGGGTTAGGGTTCGGGTTAGGGTTAGGGTTCGGGTTAGGGTTAGGGTTAGGGTTCGGGTTAGGGTCAGGTTTAGGGTTCAGGTTAGGGTTAGGATTCGGGTTAGGGTTAGGGTTAGGGTTCGGGTTCGGGTTCGGGTTAGGGTTAGGGTTAGGTTTCGGGTTAGGGTTAGGGTTCGGGTTAGGGTAAGGGTTCGGTTTAGCGTTAAGGTTAGGATTCGGGTTCGGGTTAGTGTTAGGTTTAGGGTTAGGGTTACTGTTCGGTTAGGGTTAGGGGTAGGTTTCGTGTTAGGGTTCGTGTTCGGGTTACTGTTAGGGTTAGGGTTAGGGTTAGGGTTCGGGTTAGTTTTAGGGTTAGTGTTAGGGTTAGGTTTGGTTTTAGGGTTAGGGTTAGGGTTAGGGTTAGTGTTAGGTTTCGGGTTCAGGTTAGGGTTAGGGTTTGGGTTAGGGTTAGGTTTAGGGTTAGGGTTAGAGTGAGGGTTCGGGTTCGGGTTAGGGTTAGGGTTCGGGTTAGTGTTAGGGTTAGTGTTAGTGTTAGGGTTGGGGTTAGGGTTAGGGTTAGGGTTAGGGTTAGGTTTAGGTTTCGGGTTCAGTTAGGGTTCGGGTTCGGGTTAGGGTTAGGGTGCGGGTTAGGTTTAGGGTTAGGGTTAGGGTTCGGGTTCGGGTTAGGGTTAGGGTTCGTGTTAGGGTTATGGTTCGGGTTAGGGTTAGGGTTAGGTTTCGGGTTAGGGTTCGGGTTCGTGTTAGGGTTAGGGTTAGGGTTAGGGTTCGGGTTAGGGTTAGGGTTCGGGTTCGGGTTAGGGTAGGGTTAGGGTTAGGTTTAGGGTTCGGGTTCGGGTTAGGGTTAGGGGTTAGGGTTCGGGTTCGGGTTAGGGTTAGGGTTAGGTTTCGGGTTAGGGTTAGGTGTTAGTGTTAGGGTTAGGGTTAGGGTTAGGGTTAGGGTTAGGGTTCGGATTAGGGTTAGGTTAGCGTTAGGGTTAGGGTTCTGTTTAGGGTTCGGGTTAGGGTTCGGGTTAGGGTTAGGGTTCGGTTTAGGGTTAGGTTTAGGTTTAGAGTTAGGGTTAGGGTTAGGGTTCGGGTTAGGGTTAGGTTTAGGGTTAGGTTTAGGGTTAGGGTTCGGGTTAGGGTTAGGGTTAGGGTTCGGGTTAGTGTTCGGGTTTGGGTTAGGGTTAGGTGTTAGTGTTCAGGTTAGGGTTAGGGGTAGGGTTCGGGTTAGGGTTCGGGTTAGGGTTAGGGTTAGTGTTCGGGTTAGGGTTAGGGTTAGGTTTAGGGTTCGGGTTACGGTTAGGGTTCGGGATAGTGTTAGGGTTAGGGTTCGGGTTAGGGTTAGGTTTAGGGTTCAGGTTAGGGTTAGGGTTCGGGTTAGGGTTAGGGTTAGGGTTCGGGTTAGGGTTCGGGTTCGGGTTGGGGTTAGGGGTTAGTGTTCAGGTTAGGGTTAGGGTTAGGGTTCGGATTAGGGTTCGGGTTAGGGTTAGGGTTAGGGTTCAGGTTAGGATTAGGGTTAGGGTTATGGTTCGTGTTACGGTTAGGGTTCGGGTTACGGTTAGGGTTCGGGTTAGGGTTAGGGTTAGGGTTCGGGTTAAGGTAGGGTTAGGGTTTGGGTTAGGGTTAGGGTTCGGGTTAGGGTTAGGGTTAGGTTCGGGTTAGGGTTCGGGTTAGGGTTAGGGTTAGAGATCGGGTTAGGGTTAGGGTTAGGGTTAGGGTTAGGGTTCGGGTTAGGGATAGGGTTCGGTTTAGGGTTCGGTTTAGGGTTAGGGTTAGGGTTAGGGTTCGGGTTCGGGGTTAGGGTTAGGGTTAGGGTTCGGGTTAGTGTTCGGGTTAGGGTTAGGATTCGGGTAAAGGGTTAGGGTTCGGGTTCGGGTTAGGGTTAGGGTTAGGGTTCCGGTTAGGGTTAGGTTTAGGGTTCGGGTTAGGCTTAGGGTTAGGTTTAGTGTTAGGTTTCGGGTTTGGGTTCGGGTTAGGGTTAGGGCTAGGGTTAGGTTTCGGGTTAGTTTTAGTGTTAGGGTTAGTGTTAGGGTTAGGTTTAGGGTTCGGGTTCGGGTTAGGATTAGGGTTAGGGTTAGGGTTCGGGTTAGGGTTAGGGTTCGGGTTCGGGTTCGGGGTAGGGTTAGGGTTCGGGTTCGGGTTCGGATTCGTGTTAGGGGATAGGGTTCGGGTTAGGGTTAGGGTTAGGGTTCCGGTTAGGTTTAGGGTTAGGGTTAGAGTTAGGGTTCGGATTAGGGTTAGGGTTAGGGTTCGGGTTAGGGTTCGGGTACGGGTACGGGTTAGGGTTAGGGTTAGGTTTAGGGTTCGGGTTAGGGTTAGGGTTAGGGTTCGGTTTAGTGTTAGGGTTCGTGTTCGGGTTAGGGTTAGGGTTCGGGTTCGTGTTAGGGTTCGGGTTTGGGTTAGGGTTCGGGTTAGGGTTAGGTTTAGGTTTAGGGTTCGGGTTAGGTTTAGGGTTCGGGTTCGGGTCGGGTTAGGGTTAGGGTTCGGGTTAGGGTTAGGGTTCAGGTTAGGGTTAGGGTTAGGGTTCTGGTTAGGGTTAGAGTTAGGGTTCGGGTTAGGGTTAGGGTTCGGTTTAGGGTTAGGGTTAGGGTTCGGGTTAGGGTTAGGGTTAGGGTTCGGGTTCAGGTTAGTGTTAGGTTTAGGGTTAGTGTTAGGGTTCGGATTAGGGATAGGGGTAGGGTTCGGGTTAGGGTTCGTGTTCGGGTTAGTGTTAGGGTTAGGGTTAGGGTTCGGGTTAGGGTTAGGTTTAGTGTTAGCGTTAGGTTTGGTGTTAGGGTTAGGGTTAGGGTTAGGGTTAGGGTTAGGTTTCGGGTTCGGGTTAGGGTTAGGGTTTGGGTTAGGGTTAGGGTTCGGGTTAGGGTTAGAGTTAGTGTTCGGGTTCAGGTTAGGGTTAGGGTGCGGGTTAGGTTTAGGTTTAGGGTTAGGGTTCGGTTTCGGGTTACGGTTAGGGTTCGTGTTAGGGTTAGGGTTCGGGTTAGGGTTAGGTTTAGTGTTCGGGTTAGGATTCGGGTTCGGGTTAGGGTTAGGGTTAGGATTCGGGTTAGGGTTAGGGTTCGGGTTCGGGTTAGGGTTAGGGTTAGGTTTCGGGTTAGGGTTAGGGGTTAGTGTTAGGGTTAGGGTTAGGGTTAGGTTTCGGATTAGGGTTAGGTTAGGGTTAGGGTTAGGGTTCTGGTTAGGGTTCGGATTAGGGTTCGGATTTGGGTTAGGGTTCGGGTTAGGGTTAGGTTTAGGGTTAGAGTTAGGGTTAGGGTTAGGGTTCGGGTTAGGGTTAGGTTTAGGGTTAGGGTTAGGGTTAGGGTTCGGGTAGGGTTAGGGTTCGGGTTAGGGTTCGGGTTCGTGTTAGGGTTAGGGGTTAGTGTTCAGGTTAGGTTTACGGTTAGGGTTCGGGTTAGGGTTCGGGTTAGGGTTCGGGTTCTGGTTCGGGTTAGGGTTAGGGTTAGGGTTCGTGTTAGGTTTAGGGTTCGGGTTAAGGTTAGGGTTTGGGTTAGGGTTAGGGTTCGGGTTAGGGTTAGTTTTAGGGTTCAGGTTAGGGTTACGTTTCGGGTTAGGGTTAGGGTTAGGGTTCGGGTTAGGGTTAGGGTTTGGGTTAGGGTTAGGGTTAGGGTTAGAGTTCGGGTTAGGGTTAGGTTTAGGGTTAGGTTTAGGGTTCGTGTTAGGTTTCGTGTTAGGGGTCGGGTTAGGGTTAGGGTTAGGGTTCGGGTTAGGGTTAGGGTTAGGGTTCGGGTTAGGGTTAGGGTTCGGTTTAGGGTTAGGGTTAGAGTTCGGGTTCGGGCTAGGGTTAGGGTTAGGGTTAGGGTTCGGGTTAGGGTTAGGGTTAGGGTCGGGTGAGGGTTCTGGTTAGGGTTAGGGTTAGGGTTCGGGTTAGGGTTAGGATTAGGTTTAGGGTTCGGGTTAGGGTTAGGGTTCGCGTTCGGGTTAGGGTTCGGGTTGGGGTTCGTGTTCGGGTTAGGTTTAGGGTTAGGGTTCGGGTTAGGGTTAGGATTCGGGTTAGGGTTAGGGTTAGGTTTAGGGTTTGGGTTCGGGTTAGGGTTAGGGTTAGGGTGTAGGATTCGGGTTAGTGTTAGGGTTAGGGTTTAGAGTTAGGGTTAGGGGTAGGGTTAGGTTTAGGGTTCGGATTAGCGTTAGGTTTGGGATTAGGGTTAGGGTTAAGTTTAGGGTTAGTGTTTGGGTTAGGGTTAGGGTTAGGGTTAGGGTTAGGGTTCGGGTTAGGGTTAGGGTTAGGGTTCGAGTTAGGGTTAGGGTTAGGGTTAGGGTTATGGTTCGGGTTAGGGTTAGGTTTAGGGTTCGGGTTAGGGTTAGGTTTAGGGTTTGTGTTAGGGTTAGGTTTAGGGTTAGGGTTCGGGTTAGGGTTCGGGTTAGGGTTAGGATTCGGGTTAGGGTTAGGGTTAGGTTTCGGGTTAGGGTTAGGGTTCGGGTTAGGGTTAGGTTTAGGGTTCGGGTTAGGTTTAGGGTTAGGGTTCGGGTTAGGGTTAGGGTTCGTGTTCGGGATAGGGTTAGGGTTTGGGTTCGTGTTAGGGTTCGGGTTTGGGTTAGGGTTCGGGTTAGGGTTAGGGTTAGGGTTCGGGTTCGGGTTCGGGTTCGGGTTAGGGTTAGGGTTAGGTTTCAGGTTAGGGTTAGGGTTCGGGTTAGGGTTAGGGTTCGGTTTAGGGTTAAGGTTAGGGTTCGGGTTCGGGTTAGTGTTAGGTTTAGGGTTAGGGTTAGTTTCGGATTAGGGTTACGGGTAGGTTTCGTGTTAGGGTTCGTGTTCGGGTTAGTGTTAGGGTTAGGGTTAGGGTTAGGGTTCGGGTTAGGGTTCGGGTTAGGGTTCGGGTTAGGGTTAGGGTTTGGGTCAGGGTTAGGGTTAGAGTTCGGGTTAGGGTTAGGGTTAGGGTTAGGTTTAGGGTTCGTGTTAGGGTTCGGGTTAGGGGTCGGGTTAGGGTTAGGGTTCGGGTTAGGGTTAGGGTTAGGGTTAGGGTTAGGGTTCGGGTTAAGGTTAGGGTTCGGTTTAGGGTTAGGGTTAGGGTTCGGGTTCGGACTAGGGTTAGGGTTGGGTTTCGGGTTAGGGTTAGGGTTAGGGTCTGGTGAGGGTTCGGGTTAGGGTTAGGGTTAGGGTTCAGGTTAGGGTTAGGGTTAGGTTTAGGGTTCGGGTTAGGGTTAGGGTTCGCGTTCGGGTTAGGGTTAGGGTTGGGGTTCGGGTTCGGGTTAGGTTTAGGGTTAGGGTTCGGGTTAGTGTTAGGATTCGGGTTAGGGTTAGGATTAGGGTTAGGGTTTGGGTTCGGGTTAGGGTTAGGTTTATGGTTAGGATTCGGGTTAGGGTTAGGGTTAGGGTTTAGGGTTAGGGTTAGGGTTAGGGTTAGGTTTAGGGTTCGGATTAGCGTTAGGTTTCGGATGAGGGTTAGGGTTAGGTTTAGGGTTAGTGTTCGGGTTAGGGTTAGGTTTAGGGTTAGGGTTCGGGTTCGGGTTAGGGTTAGGGTTCGAGTTAGGGTTAGGGTTACGTTTAGGGTTCGGGTTAGGGTTAGGGTTAGGGTTTGTGTTAGGGTTAGTGTTAGGGTTCGGGTTAGGGTTCGGGTTAGGGTTAGGGTTAGGGTTTGTGTTAGGGTTAGGGTTAGGGTTAGGGTTCGGGTTAGGGTTCGGGTTAGGGTTAGTGTTAGGATTCGGGTTAGGGTTAGGGTTAGGTTTCGGGTTAGGGTTAGGGTTCGGGTTAGGGTTAGGTTTAGGGTTCGGGTTAGGGTTAGGGTTAGGGTTCGGTTTAGGGTTAGGTTTAGGGTTCGGGTTAGGGTTAAGGTTAGGGTTCGGGTTCTGGTTTGTGTTAGGTTTAGGGTTAGGGTTAGTGTTCGGATTAGGGTTAGGGGTAGGTTTCGTGTTAGGGTTCGTGTTCGGGTTAGTGTTAGGGTTAGGGTTAGGGTAAGGGTTCGGGTTAGTGTTAGGGTTAGTGTTAGGGTTAGGTTTGGTGTTAGGGTTAAGGTTAGGGTTAGGGTTAGGGTTAGTGTTAGGTTTCGGGTTCGGGTTAGAGTTAGGGTTTGGGTTAGGGTTAGGTTTAGGTTTAGGGTTAGAGTTAGGGTTCGGGTTCGTGTTAGGGTTAGGGTTCGGGTTAGTGTTAGGGTTAGTGTTAGTGTTAGGTTTGGGGTTAGGGTTAGGGTTAGGGTTAGGGTTAGGTTTCGTGTTCAGTTAGGGTTCGGGTTCGGGTTAGGGTTAGGGTGCGGGTTGGGTTTAGGGTTAGGGTTAGGGTTCGGGTTCGGGTTAGGGTTAGGGTTCGTGTTAGGGTTAGGGTTCGGGTTAGGGTTAGGGTTATGGTTAGGGTTCGGGTTAGGGTTAGGGTTCGGGTTCGGGTTAGGGTTAGGGTTCGGGTTAGGTTTAGGGTTCGGGTTCGGGTTAGGGTTAGGGGTTAGTGTTTGGGTTCGGGTTAGGGTTAGGGTTAGGTTTCTGGTTAGGGCTAGGTGTTAGTGTTAGGGTTAGGGTTAGGGTTAGGGTTAGGGTTCGGATTAGGGTTAGGTTAGGGTTAGGGTTAGGGTTCTGTTTAGGGTTCGGGTTAGGGTTCGGGTTAGGGTTAGGGTTCGGGTTAGGGTTAGGTTTAGGGTTAGAGTTAGGTTTAGGGTTAGGGTTCGGGTTAGGGATAGTTTTAGGGTTAGGGTTAGGGTTATGGTTCGGGTTAGGGTTAGGGTTAGGTTTCGGGTTAGGGTTCGGGTTCGGGTTAGGGTTAGGTGTTAGTGTTCAGGTTAGGGTTAGGGGTAGGGTTCGGGTTAGGGTTCGGGTTAGGGTTAGGGTTAGTGTTCGGGTTAGGTTTAGGGTTAGGGTTAGTGTTCGGGTTACGGTTAGGGTTCGGGATAGGGTTAGAGTTAGGTTTCGGGTTAGGTTTAGGGTTCAGGTTAGGGTTAGGGTTCGGGTTAGGGTTAGGGTTAGGGTTCGGGTTAGTGTTCGGGTTCGGGTTGGGGTTAGGGGTTAGTGTTCAGGTTAGGGTTAGGGTTAGGGTTCGGGTTAGGGTTCGGGTTAGGGTTAGGGTTAGGGTTATGGTTCGTGTTACGGTTAGGGTTCGGGTTACGGTTAGGGTTCGGGTTAGGGTTAGGGTTAGGGTTCGGGTTAAGGTAGGGTTAGGGTTTGGGTTAGGGTTAGGGTTCGGGTTAGGGTTAGGGTTAGGGTTCGGGTTGGTGTTCGGGTTAGGGTTAGGGTTCGGGTTAGGGTTAGGGTTACAGTTCGGGTTAGGGTTAGGGTTAGGGTTAGGTTTAGGGTTCGTGTTAGGGTTCGTGTTAGGGTTCGCGTTAGGGTTAGGGTTAGGGTTCGGGTTAGGGTTAGGTTTAGGTTTTCGTTTCGGGTTAGGGTTAGGGTTCGGTTTAGGATTAGGGTTAGGGTTCGGGTTCGGGTTAGGGTTAGGGTTGGGGTTCGGGTTAGGGTTCGGTTTAGGGTTCGGATTAGGGTTAGGGTTAGGGTTAGGTTTCGGGTTCAGGGTTAGGGTTAGGGTTAGGGTTCGGGTTAGTGTTCGGGTTAGGGTTAGGATTCAGGTAAAGGGTTAGGGTTCGGGTTCGGGTTAGGGTTAGGGTTAGGGTTCCGGTTAGGGTTAGGTTTAAGGTTCGGGTTAGGGTTAGGGTTAGGTTTAGTGTTAGGGTTCGGGTTAGGGTTCGGGTTAGGGTTAGGGCTAGGATTAGGTTTCGGGTTAGGGTTAGGGTTAAGGTTAGGGTTTGGGTTCCGGTTAGGGTTAGGGTTAGGGTTAGGATTCGGGTTAGGGTTAGGTTTCGGGTTAGGGTTAGGGTTAGGGTTCGGTTTAGGGTTAGGGTTAGGGTTCGGGTTCGGGCTAGGGTTAGGGTTGGGGTTCGGGTTCGGGTTAGGTTTAGGGTTGGGGTTCGGGTTAGGGTTAGGATTCGGGTTAGGGTTAGGGTTAGGGTTAGGGTTTGGGTTCGGGTTAGGGTTAGGCTTAAGGTTAGGATTCGGGGTAGGGTTAGGGTTAGGGTTAGGGTTAGGGTTCGGGTTAGGGTTAGGGTTCGGGTTAGGTTTAGGGTACGGGTTCGGGTTCGTTTTAGGGTTAGGGTTCGGTTTAGGGTTAGGGTTCGGTTTAGGGTCAGGGTTAGGGTTAGGGTTAGTGTTAGGTTTCGGGTTCAGGTTAGGGTTAGGGTTTGGGTTAGGGTTAGGTTTAGGGTTAGGGTTAGAGTTAGGGTTCGGGTTCGGGTTAGGGTTAGGGTTCGGGTAAGTGTTAGGGTTAGTGTTAGTGTTAGTGTTAGGGTTGGGGTTGGGGTTAGGGTTAGGGTTAGGGTTAGGTTTCGGGTTCAGTTACGGTTCGGGTTAGGGTTAGGGTTAGGGTTCGTGTTAGGGTTAGGGTTAGGGTTAGGGTTCGGTTTAGGGTTAGGGTTCGTGTTCGGGTTAGGGTTAGGGTTCGGGTTCGTGTTAGGGTTCGGGTTTGGGTTAGGGTTCGGGTTAGGGTTAGGGTTAGGTTTAGGGTTCGGGTTAGGTTTAGGGTTCGGTTTCGGGTTCGGGTTAGGGTTAGGGTTCGGGCTAGTGTTAGGGTTCGGGTTAGGGTTAGGGTTAGGGTTCTGGTTAGGGTTAGGGTTAGGGTTCGGGTTAGGGTTAGGGTTCGGTTTAGGGTTAAGGTTAGGGTTCGGGTTAGGGTTAGGGTTAGGGTTCGGGTTCAGGTTAGTGTTAGGTTTAGGGTTAGGGTTAGGGTTCGGATTAGGGTTAGGGGTAGGTTTCGGGTTAGGGTTTGTGTTCGGGTTAGTGTTAGGTTTAGGATTAGGGTTAGGGTTCGGGTTAGGGTTAGGGTTAGTGTTAGGGTTAGGTTTGGTGTTAGGGTTAGGGTTAGGGTTAGGGTTAGGTTTAGGGTTAGGTTTCGGGTTCGGGTTAGGGTTAGGGTTTGGGTTAGGGTTACGTTTAGGGTTAGGGTTAGAGTTAGTGTTCGGGTTCAGGTTAGGGTTAGGGTGCGGGTTAGGTTTAGGGGTAGGGTTAGGGTTCGGTTTCGGGTTACGGTTAGGGTTCGTGTTAGGTTTAGGGTTCGGGTTAGGGTTAGGTTTAGTGTTCGGGTTAGGATTCGGGTTCGGGTTAGGGTTAGGGTTAGGGTTCGGGTTCGGGTTAGGGTTAGGGTTAGGTTTCGGGTTAGGGTTAGGGGTTAGTGTTAGGGTTAGGGTTCGGGTTAGGGTTAGGGTTCGGATTAGGGTTAGGTTAGGGTTAGGGTTAGGTTTAGTGTTAGGGTTCGGGTTAGGGTTCGGGTTAGGGTTAGGGCTAGGGTTAGGTTTCGGGTTAGGTTTAGTGTTAGGGTTAGGGTTAGGGTTAGGGTTAGGGTTCGGGTTCGGGTTAGGATTAGGGTTAGGGTTAGGGTTCGGGTTAGGGTTAGGGTTCGGGTTCGGGTTCGGGGTAGGGTTAGGGTTGGGGTTCGGGTTCGGATTCGGGTTAGGGCATAGGGTTCGGGTTAGGGTTAGGGTTAGGGTGCGGGTTAGGGTTAGGGTTAGGGTTAGAGTTAGGGTTCGGATTAGGGTTAGGGTTAGGTTTCGGGTTAGTGTTCGGGTTCGGGTTAGGGTTAGGGTTAGGGTTAGGGTTAGGTTTAGGGTTCGGGTTAGGGTTAGGGTTAGGGTTAGGGGTTAGGCTTAGGGTTAGGGTTCGGGTTCGGGTTAGGGTTAGGGTTATGTTTGGGGGTAAGGGTTAGGGTTCGGGTTAGGGTTAGGGTTAGGTTTAGGGTTAGTGTTCGGTTTAGGGTTATGGTTAGGGTCCGGGTTAGGTTTGGGTTAGGGTTAGGGTTAGGGTTAGGGTTCGGTTTCGGGTTCGGGTTAGGGTTAGTGTTCGGGTTAGGGTTATGGTTATGGTTCGGGTTAGGTTTGGGTTACGGTTAGGGTTAGGGTTAGGGTTCGGTTTAGGGTTAGGGTTAGTGTTTGTGTTAGGCTTAGGGTTAGATTTAGGTTTCGGGTAAGGGTTCGGGTTAGGGTTAGGGTTCGGCTTAGGGTTCGGGTTAGGGTTAGGGATAGGATTCGGGTTAGGGTTAGGGTTAGGTTTCGGGTTAGGGTTAGGGTTCGCGTTAGGGTTAGGTTTAGGGTTCGGGTTAGGGTTAGGGTTAGGGTTCGGTTTAGGGTTAGGGTTCGTGTTCGGGTTAGGGTTAGGGTTCGGGTTCGTGTTAGGGTTCGGGTTTGGGTTAGGGTTCGGGTTAGGGTTAGGGTTAGGTTTACGGTTCGGGTTAGGGTTCGGGTTAGGGTTAGGGTTAGGGTTAGGGGTTAGGCTTAGGGTTAGGGTTCGGGTTCGGGTTAGGGTTAGGGTTATGTTTGGGGGTAAGGGTTAGGGTTCGGGTTCGGGTTAGGGTTAGGGTTAGGGTTAGTGTTCAGGTTAGGGTTATGGTTAGGGTTCGGGTTAGGTTTGGGTTAGGGTTAGGGTTAGGGTTAGGGTTCGGTTTAGGGTTAGGGTTAGTGTTTGTGTTAGGCTTAGGGTTAGGTTTAGGTTTCGGGTTAGGGTTCGGGTTAGGGTTAGGTTTAGGGTTCGTGTTAGGTTTAGGGTTAGGGTTCGGTTTAGGGTTAGGTTTCGTGTTCGGGTTAGGGTTAGGGTTCGGGTTCGTGTTAGGATTCGGGTTTGGGTTAGGGTTCGGGTTAGGGTTAGGGTTAGGTTTATGGTTCGGGTTAGGTTTAGGGTTCGGGTTCGGGTTAGAGTTAGGGTTCGGGCTAGGGTTAGGGTTCGGGTTAGGGTTAGGGTTAGGGTTCTGGTTAGGGTTAGGGTTAGGGTTCGGGTTAGGGTTAGGGTTCGGTTTAGGGTTAGGGTTAGGGTTCGGGTTAGGGTTAGGGTTAGGGTTCGGGTTCAGGTTAGTGTTAGGTTTAGGGTTAGGGTTAGGGTTCGGATGAGGGTTAGGGGTAGGGTTCGTGTTAGGGTTCGTGTTCGGGTTAGTGTTAGGTTTAGGGTTAGGGTTAGGGTTCGGGTTAGGGTTAGGGTTAGTGTTAGCGTTAGGTTTGGTGTTAGGGTTAGGGTTAGGGTTAGGGCTAGGGTTAGGATTCGGGTTCGGGTTAGTGTTACAGTTTGGGTTAGGGTTACGTTTAGGGTTAGGGTTAGAGTTAGTGTTCGGGTTCAGGTTAGGGTTAGGGTGCGGGTTAGGTTTAGGGTTAGGGTTAGGGTTCGGTTTCGGGTTACGGTTAGGGTTCGTGTTAGGGTTAGGGTTCGGGTTAGGGTTAGGTTTAGTGTTCGGTTTAGGATTCGGGTTCGGGTTAGGGTTAGGGTTAGGGTTCGGGTTAGGGTTCGGGTTCGGGTTGGGGTTAGGGGTTCGTGTTCAGGTTAGGGTTAGGGTTAGGGTTCGGGTTAGGGTTCGGGTTAGGGTTAGGGTTAGGGTTCAGGTTAGGGTTAGGGTTAGGGTTATGGTTCGTGCTACGGTTAGGGTTCGGGTTAGGGTTAGGGTTCGGGTTAAGGTAGGGTTAGGGTTTGGGTTAGGGTTAGGGTTCGGGTTAGGGTTAGGGTTAGGTTCGGGTTAGGGTTCGGGTTAGGGTTAGGGTTCGGGTTAGGGTTAGGGTTAGAGTTCGGGTTAGGGTTAGGGTTACGGTTAGGTTTAGGGTTCGTGTTAGGGTTCGGGTTAGGGGTCGGGTTAGGGTTAGGGTTAGGGTTCGGGTTAGGGTTAGGTTTAGGGTTAGGGTTCGGGTTAGGGTTAGGGTTCGGTTTAGGGTTCGGGTTAGGGTTAGGGTTAGGGTTAGGGTTAGGGTTCGGGTTCCGGGTTAGGGTTAGGGTTAGGGTTCGGGTTCGTGTTCGGGTTAGGGTTAGGATTCGGGTAAAGGGTTAGGGTTCGGGTTCGGGTTAGGGTTAGGGTTAGGGTTCCGGTTAGGGTTAGGTTTGGGGTTCGGGTTAGGGTTAGGGTTAGGTTTAGTGTTAGGGTTCGGGTTTGGGTTCGGGTTCGGGTTAGGGCTAGGGTTAGGTTTCGGGTTCGGGTTAGGATTAGGGTTAGGGTTAGGGTTCGGGTTAGGGTTAGGGTTCGGGTTCGGGTTCGGGGTAGGGTTAGGGTTCGGGTTCGGGTTCGGATTCGGGTTAGGGGATAGGGTTCGGGTTAGGGTTAGGGTTAGGGTTCGGGTTAGGGTTAGGGTTAGGGTTAGAGTTAGTGTTCGGATTAGGGTTAGGTTTAGGGTTCGGTTTAGGGTTCGTGTTCGGGTTAGGGTTAGGGTTAGGGTTAGGTTTAGGGTTCGGGTTAGGGTTAGGGTTAGGGTTAGGGTTAGGGATTAGGCTTAGGGTTAGGGTTCGGGTTCGGGTTAGGGTTAGGGTTATGTTTGGGGGTAAGTGTTAGGGTTCGGGTTAGGGTTAGGGTTAGGGTTAGAGTTAGTGTTCGGGTTAGGGTTAGGGTTAAGGTTCGGGTTAGGTTTGGGTTAGGGTTAGGGTTAGGGTTAGGGTTCGGTTTAGGGTTAGCCTTAGGGTTTGTATTAGGGTTAGGGTTAGGTTTAGGTTTCGGGTTAGGGTTCGGGTTAGGGTTAGGGTTAGGTTTCGGGTTAGGGTTAGGGTTCGGGTTAGGGTTAGGTTTAGGGTTCGGGTTAGGGTTAGGGTTAGGGTTCGGTTTAGGGTTAGGGTTCGTGTTCGGGTTAGGGTTTGGGTTCGGGTTCGTGTTAGGGTTCGGGTTTGGGTTAGGGTTCGGGTTCGGGTTAGGGTTAGGGTTTGGGTTAGGGTTACGTTTAGGGTTAGGGTTAGAGTTAGTGTTCGGGTTCAGGTTAGGGTTAGGGTGCGGGTTAGGGTTCGGGTTAGGGTTAGGGTTAGGGTTAGAGTTAGGGTTCGGATTAGGGTTAGGGTTAGGGTTCGGTTTAGGGTTCGGGTTCGGGTTAAGGTTAGGGTTAGGGTTAGGTTTAGGGTTCGGGTTAGGGTTAGGGTTAGTGTTAGCGTTAGGTTTGGTGTTAGGGTTAGGGTTAGGGTTAGGGTTAGGGTTAGGGTTAGGGTTAGGTTTCGGGTTCGGGTTAGGGTTAGGGTTTGGGTTAGGGTTACGTTAATGGTTAGGGTTAGAGTTGGTGTTCGGGTTCAGGTTAGGGTTATGGTGCGGGTTAGGTTTAGGGTTAGGGTTAGGGTTCAGTTTCGGGTTACGGTTAGGGTTCGTGTTAGGGTTAGGGTTCGGGTTAGGGTTAGGTTTAGTGTTCGGGTTAGGATTCGGGTTCGGGTTAGGGTTAGGGTTACGATTCGGGTTAGGGTTAGGGTTCGCGTTCGGGTTAGGGTTAGGGTTCGGTTTCGGGTTAGGGTTAGGGGTTAGTGTTAGGGTTAGGGTTAGGGTTAGGGTTCGGATAAGGGTTAGGTTAGGGTTAGGGTTAGGGTTCTGGTTAGGGTTCGGGTTAGGGTTCGGGTTAGGGTTAGGGTTCGGGTTAGGGTTAGGTTTAGGGTTAGATTTAGGGTTAGGGTTCGGGTTAGGGTTAGGTTTAGGGTTAGGGTTAGGGTTAGGGTTCGGGTTAGGGTTAGGGTTCGGGTTAGGGTTCGGGTTCGGGTTAGGGTTAGGGGTTAGTGTTCAGGTTAGGGTTAGGGTTAGGGTTCGGGTTAGGGTTCGGGTTAGGGTTCGGGTTATGGTTCGGGTTAGGGTTAGGGTTAGGGTTCGGGTTAAGTTTAGGGTTCGGGTTACGGTTAGGGTTTGGGTTAGGGTTAGGGTTAGGGTTCGGGTTAGGGTTAGGTTTAGGGTTCAGGTTAGGGTTAGGTTTCGGGTTAGGGTTAGGGTTAGGGTTCGGGTTAGGGTTCGGGTTCGGGTTGGGGTTAGGGGTTAGTGTTCAGGTTAGTGTTAGGGTTAGGTTTCGGGTTAGGGTTCGGGTTAGGGTTAGGGTTAGGGTTCAGTTTAGGGTTAGGGTTAGTGTTAGGGTTAGGTTTCGGGTTACGGTTAGGGTTCGGGTTAGGGTTAGGGTTCGGGTTAGGGTTAGGTTTAGGGTTCGGGTTAGGGTTCGGGTTAGGTTTCGGGTTAGGGTTAGGGTTTGGGTTAGGGTTAGGGTTAGAGTTCGGGTTAGGGTTAGGGTTAGGGTTAGGTTTAGGGTTCGTGTTAGGGTTCGGGTTAGGGGTCGGGATTGGGTTAGGGTTAGGGTTCGGGTTAGGGTTAGGGTTAGGGTTAGGGTTAGGGTTCGTGTTAGGGTTAGGGTTCGGTTTAGGGTTAGGGTTAGGGTTCGGGTTCGGGCTAGGGTTAGGGTTGGGTTTCGGGTTAGGGTTAGGGTTAGGGTCAGGTGAGGGTTCGGGTTAGGGTTAGGGTTAGGGTTCGGGTTAGGGTTAGGGTTAGGTTTAGGGTTCGGGTTAGGGTTAGGGTTCGCGTTCGGGTTAGGGTTAGGGTTGGGGTTCGGGTTCGGGTTAGGTTTAGGGTTAGTGTTCGGGTTAGGGTTAGGATTCGGGTTAGGGTTAGGGTTAGGGTTAGGGTTTGGGTTCGGGTTAGGGTTAGGGTTAGCGTTAGGATTCGGGTTATGGTTAGGGTTAGGGTTTAGGTTTAGGGTTAGGTGTAGGGTTAGGTTTAGGGTTCGGATTAGCGTTAGGTTTCGGATTAGGGTTAGGGTTAGGTTTAGGGTTAGTGTTCGGGTTAGGGTTAGGGTTAGGGTTAGGGTTCGGGTTAGGGTTAGGGTTAGGGTTCGAGTTAGGGATTGGGTTAGGGTTAGGGTTATGTTTCGGGTTAGGGTTAGGTTTAGGGTTCGGGTTAGGGTTAGGGTTAGGGTTTGTGTTAGGGTTAGGGTTAGGGTTAGGGTTCGGGTTAGGGTTCGGGTTAGGGTTAGGGTTAGGATTCGGGTTAGGGTTAGGGTTAGGTTTCGGGTTAGGGTTAGGGTTCGGGTTAGGGTTAGGTTTAGGGTTCGGGTTAGGGTTAGGGTTAGGGTTAGGGTTCGGGTTAGGGTTAGGGTTCGTGTTCGGGTTAGGGTTAGGGTTTGGGTTCGTGTTAGGGTTCGGGTTTGGCTTAGGGTTCGGGTTAGGGTTAGGGTTAGGGTTAAGGTTCGGGTTAGGTTTAGGGTTCGGGTTCGGGTTCCGTTTAGGGTTAGGGTTCGGGTTAGGGTTAGGGTTCGGGTTAGGGTTAGGGTTAGGGTTCGGGTTAGGGTCAGGGTTAGGGTTCAGGTTAGTGTTAGGGTTCGGGTTAGGGTTAGGGTTAGGGTTCGGGTTCGGGTTCGGGTTAGGGTTAGGGTTAGGTTTCAGGTTAGGGTTAGGGTTCGGGTTAGGGTTAGGATTCGGTTTAGGGTTAAGGTTAGGGTTCGGGTTCGGGTTAGTGTTAGGTTTAGGGTTAGGGTTAGTGTTTGGATTAGGGTTACGGGTAGGTTTCGTGTTAGGGTTCGTGTTCGGGTTAGTGTTAGGGTTAAGGTTAGGGTTAGGGTTCGGGTTAGTGTTAGGGTTAGTGTTAGGGTTAGGTTTGGTGTTAGGGTTAGGGTTAGGGTTAGGGTTAGTGTTAGGTTTCGGGTTCAGGTTAGGGTTAGGGTTTGGGTTAGGGTTAGGTTTAGGGTTAAGGTTAGAGTTAGGGTTCGGGTTCGGGTTAGGGTTAGGGTTCGGGTTAGTGTTAGGGTTAGTGTTAGTGTTAGGGTTGGGGTTAGGGTTAGGGTTAGGGTTAGGATTAGGGTTAGGGTTAGGTTTCGGGTTCAGTTAGGGTTCGGGTTCGGGTTAGGGTTAGGGTGCGGGTTAGGTTTAGGGTTAGGGTTCGGGTTCGGGTTCGGGTTAGGGTTAGGGTTCGTGTTAGGGTTAGGGTTCGGGTTAGGGTTAGGGTTAGGGTTCGGGTTAGGGTTCGGGTTCGGGTTAGGGTTAGGGTTAGGGTTAGGGTTCGGGTTAGGGTTAGGGTTCGGGTTCGGGTTAGTGTTAGGGTTAGGGTTAGGTTTAGGGTTCGGGTTCGGATTAGGGTTAGGGGTTAGGGTTCGGGTTCGGGTTAGGGTTAGGGTTAGGTTTCGGGTTAGGGTTAGGTGTTAGGGTTAGGGTTAGGGTTAGGGTTAGGGTTACGGTTAGGGTTCGGATTAGGGTTAGGTTAGGGTTAGGGTTAGGGTTCTGTTTAGGGTTCGGGTTAGGGTTCGGGTTAGGGTTAGGGTTCGGGTTAGGGTTAGGTTTAGGGTTAGGGTTAGTGTTCGGGTTAGGGTTAGGGTTAGGGTTAGGGTTAGGGTTCGAGTTACAGTTAGGGTTCGGGATAGGGTTAGGGTTAGGGTTCGGGTTAGGGTTAGGTTTAGGCTTCAGGTTAGGTTTAGGGTTCGGGTTAGGGTTAGGGTTAGGGTTAGGGTTCGGGTTCTTGTTAGGGTTAGGGTTGGGGTTAGGGGTTCGTGTTCAGGTTGGGGTTAGGGTTAGGGTTCGGGTTAGGGTTCGGGTTAAGGTTAGGGTTAGGGTTCAGTTTAGGGTTAGGTTTAGGGTTATGGTTCGTGTTACGGTTAGGGTTCGGGTTACGGATAGGGTTCGGGTTAGGGTTAGGGTTAGGGTTCGGGTTAAGGTAGGGTTAGGGTTTGGGTTAGGGTTAGGGTTCGGGTTAGGGTTAGGGTTAGGGTTCGGGTTAGGTTTAGGGTTCGTGTTAGGGTTCGGGTTAGGGGTCGGGTTAGGGTTAGGGTTCGGGTTAGGGTTAGGGTTCGGTTTAGGGTGAGGTTTAGGGTTCGTGTTCGGGTTAGGGTTAGGGTTGGGGCTCGGGTTAGGGTTCGGATTAGGGTTAGGGTTAGGGTTAGGGTTCGGGTTCGGGGTTAAGGTTAGGGTTAGTGTTCGGGTTAGTGTTCGGGTTAGGGTTAGGATTCGGGTAAAGGGTTAGGGTTCGGGTTCGAGTTAGGGTTAGTGTTAGGGTTCCGGTTAGGGTTAGGTTTAGGGTTCGGGTTAGGGTTAGGGTTAGGTTTAGTGTTAGGGTTCGGGTTAGGGTTCGGGTTAGGGTTAGGGCTAGGGTTAGGTTTCGGGTTAGGGTTAGGGTTAAGGTTAGGTTTTGGGTTCGGGTTAGGGTTAGGGTTGGGGTTAGGATTCGGGTTAGGGTTAGGGTTCGGGTTAGGGTTAGGGTTCGGTTTAGGGTTAGGGTTAGGGTTCGGGTTCGGGCTAGGGTTAGGGTTGGGTTTCGGTTTAGGGTTAGGGTTAGGGTCGGGTGAGGGTTCGGGCTAGGGTTAGGGTTGGGTTTCGGTTTAGGGTTAGGGTTAGGGTCGGGTGAGGGTTCGGGTTAGGGTTAGGGTTAGGGTTCGGGTTAGGGTTAGGGTTAGGTTTAGGGTTCGGGTTAGGGTTAGGGTTCGCGTTCGGGTTAGGGTTAGGGTTGGGGTTCGGGTTCGGGTTAGGTTTAGGGTTAGGGTTCGTGTTAGGGTTAGGATTCGGGTTAAGGTTAGGGTGAGGGTTAGGGTTTGGGTTCGGTTTAGGGTTAGGGTGAGGGTTAGGATTCGGGTTATGGTTAGGGTTAGGGTTTAGGGTTAGGGTTAGGGGTAGGGTTAGGTTTAGGGTTCGGATTAGCGTTAGGTTTCGGATTAGGGTTAGGGTTAGGTTTAGGGTTAGTGTTCGTGTTAGGGTTAGGGTTAGGGTAGGGTTCGGGTTAGGGTTAGGGTTCGGTTTAGGTTTAGGGTACGGGTTCGGGTTCGGTTTAGGGTTAGGGTTCGGGTTAGGGTTAGGGTTCGAGTTAGTGTTAGGGTTAGGGTTCGGGTTAGGGTCAGGGTTAGGGTTCAGGTTAGGGTTAGGGTTAGGGTTAGGGTTAGTGTTAGGGTTAGGTTTGGTGTTAGGGTTAGGGTTAGGGTTAGGGTTAGGGTTAGGGTTCGGATTAGGGTTAGGGGTAGGGTTCGGGTTAGGGTTCGTGTTCGGGTTAGTGTTAGGTTTAGGGTTAGGGTTAGGGTTCGGGTTAGGGTTAGGTTTCGGGTTCGGGTTAAGGTTAGGGTTTGGGTTAGGGTTACGTTTAAGGTTAGGGTTAGAGTTAGTGTTCGGGTTCAGGTTAGGGTTAGTGTGGGGGTTAGTTTTAGGGGTAGGGTTAGGGTTCGGTTTCGGGTTACGGTTAGGGTTCGTGTTAGGGTTAGGGTTCGCGTTAGGGTTAAGTTTAGTGTTCGGGTTAGGATTCGGGTTCGGGTTAGGGTTAGGTTTAGGATTCGGGTTAGGGTTAGGGTTCGGGTTCGGGTTAGGGTTAGGGTTAGTTTTCGGGTTAGGGTTAGGGGTTAGTGTTAGGGTTAGGGTTAGGGTTAGGGTTCGGATTAGGTTTTAGGTTAGGGTTAGGGTTAGGGTTCTGGTTAGGGTTCGGGTTAGGGTTCGGGTTAGGGTTAGGGTTCGGGTTAGGGTTAGGTTTAGGGTTAGATTTAGGGTTAGGGTTAGGGTTTGGGTTAGGGTTAGGTTTAGGGTTAGGGTTAGGGTTAGGGTTCGGGTTAGGGTTAGGGTTAGGGTTCGGGTTAGGGTTCGGGTTCGGGTTAGGGTTATGTGTTAGTGTTCAGGTTAGGGTTAGGGTTAGGGTTCGATTTAGGGTTCGGGTTAGGGTTAGGGTTAGGGTTCGGTTTAAGGTTAGGGTTAGGGTTCGGGTTAGGGTTAGGGTTCGGGTTATGGTTAGGGTTTGGGTTAGGGTTAGGGTTAGGGTTCGTGTTAGGGTTAGGTTTAGGGTTCATATTAGGGTTAGGTTTCGGGTTAAGGTTAGGGTTAGGGTTCGGGTTAGGGTTCGGGTTCGGGTTGGGGTTAGGTGTTAGTGTTCAGGTTAGGGTTAGGGTTCGGGTTACGGTTAGGGTTCGGGTTACGGTTAGTGTTCGGGTTAGGGTTAGGGTTAGGTTTCGGGTTAAGTTTAGGGTTAGGGTTTGGGTTAGGTTTCGGGTTAGTGTTCGGGTTAGGTTTAGGGTTTGGGTTAGGGTTAGGGTTAGAGTTCGGGTTAGGGTTAGGGTTAGGGTTAGGTTTAGGGTTCGTGTTAGGGTTCGGGTTAGGGGTCGGGTTAGGGTTAGTGTTAGGGTTCGGGTTCGGGTTAGGGTTAGGGTTAGGGTTAGGGTTAGGGTTCGGGTTGGGGTTCGGGTTAGGGTTAGGGTTAGGTTTAGGGTTCGGGTTAGGGTTCGGGTTCGGGTTAGGGTTAGGGTTGGGGTTCGGGTACGGGTTAGGTTTAGGGTTAGGGTTCGGGTTAGGGTTAGGATTCGTGTTAAGGTTAGGGTTAGGGTTAGGGTTTGGGTTCGGGTTAGGGTTAGGGTTAGGGTTAAGATTCGGGTTAGGGTTAGGGATAGGTTTTAGGGTTAGAGTTAGGGTTAGGTTTAGGATTAGAGTTGGATTAGCGTTATGTATCGGATTAGGGTTAGGGTTAGGTTTAGGGTTAGTGTTCGGGTTAGGGTTAGGGTTAGGGTTCGGGTTAGGGTTAGGGTTAGGGTTCGAGTTAGGGTTAGGGTTAGGGTTAAGGTTATGGTTCGGGTTAGGGTTAGGGTTAGGGTTCGGGTTAGGGTTAGGGTTAGGGTTTGTGTTAGGGTTAGGTTTAGGGTTAGGGTTCGGGTTAGGGTTCGGGTTAGGGTTAGGGTTAGGATTCGGGTTAGTGTTAGGGTTAGGTTTCGGGATAGGGTTAGGGTTCGGGTTAGGGTTAGGTTTAGGGTTCGGGTTAGGGTTAGGGTTAGGGTTCGGGTTAGGGTTAGGGTTCGTGTTCGGGTTAGGGTTAGGTTTCGGGTTCGTGTTAGGTTTCGGGTTCGGGTTAGGGTTCGGTTTAGGGTTAGGGTTAGGGTTAGGGTTCGGTTTAGGTTTAGGTTTCGGGTTCGGGTTCGGTTTAGGTTTAGGGTTCGGTTTAGGGTTAGGGTTCGGGTTAGGGTTAGGGTTAGGGTTCGGGTTAGGGTTAGGTTTAGGGTTCAGGTTAGGGTTAGGGTTCGGGTTAGGGTTAGGGTTAGGTTTCGGGTTCGGGTTTGGGTTAGGGTTAGGGTTAGGTTTCGGGTTAGGTTTAGGGTTCGGGTTAGGGTTAGGGTTCGGTTTAGGGTTAAGGTTAGGGTTCGGGTTCTGGTTAGTGTTAGGTTTAGGGTTAGGGTTAGTGTTCGGATTAGGGTTAGGGGAAGGGTTCGGGTTAGGGTTCGTGTTAGGGTTAGTGTTAGTGTTAGTGTTAGAGTTAGGGTTAGGGTTCGGGTTAGTGTTAGGGTTAGTGTTAGGGTTAGGTTTGGTGTTAGGGTTAGGGTTAGGGTTAGGGTTAGTGTTAGGTTTCGGGTTCGGGTTAGGGTTAGGGTTTGGGTTAGGGTTAGGTTTAGGGTTAGGGTTAGAGTTAGGGTTCGGGTTCGGGTTAGGTTTAGGGGTAGGGTTAGGGTTAGGGTTCGGGTTAGCGTTAGGTTTAGGATTCGGGTTAGGGTTAGGGTTTGGTTTCGGTTTAGGGTTAGGGTTCGTGTTCGGGTTAGGGTTAGGGTTCGGGTTCGTGTTAGGGTTCGGGTTTGGGTTAGGGTTTGGGTTAGGGTTAGGTTTAGGTTTAGGGTTCGGGTAAGGTTTAGGGTTCGGGTTCGGGTTCCGGTTAGGGTTAGGGTTCGGGTTAGGGTTAGGGTTCGGGTTAGGGTTAGGGTTAGGGTTCGGGTTCAGGTTAGTGTTAGGTTTAGGGTTAGGGTTAGGGTTCGGATTAGGGTTAGGGGTAGGGTTCGGGTTAGGGTTCGTGTGCGGGTTAGTGTTAGGTTTAGGATTAGGGTTAGGGTTCGGGTTAGGGTTAGGGTTAGTGTTAGGGTTAGGTTTGGTGTTAGGGTTAGGGTTAGGGTTAGGGTTAGTGTTAGGGTTAGGGATAGGGTTAGAGTTAGGTTTCGGGTTCGGGTTAGGGTTAGGGTTTGGCTTAGAGTTACGTTTAGGGTTAGGGTTAGAGTTAGTATTCGGGTTCAGGTTAGGGTTAGGGTGCGGGTTAGGTTTAGGGTTAGGGTTAGGGTTCGGTTTCGGGTTACGGTTTGGGTTCGTGTTAGGTTTAGGTTTCGGGTTAGGGTTAGGTTTAGTGTTCGGGTTAGGATTCGGGTTCGGTTTAGGGTTAGGGTTAGGATTCGGGTTATGGTTAGGGTTCGGGTTCGGGTTAGGGTTAGGGTTAGGTTTCGGGTTAGGGTTAGGGGTTAGTGTTAGGGTTAGGGTTAGGGTTAGGGTTAGGGATCGGATTAGGGATAGGTTAGGGTTAGGGTTAGGGTTAGGGTTCTGGTTAGGGTTCGGGTTAGGGTTCTGGTTAGGGTTAGTGTTCGAGTTAGGGTTAGGTTTAGGGTTAGAGTTAGGGTTAGGGTTAGGGTTTGGGTTAGGGTTAGGTTTAGGGTTAGGGTTAGGGTTAGGGTTCGGGTTAGGGTTAGGGTTAGTTTTCGGGTTAGGGTTCGGGTTCGGGTTAGGGTTAGGGGTTAGTGTTCAGGTTAGGGTTAGGGTTAGGGTTCGGGTTAGGGTTCGGGTTAGGGTTAGGGTTAGGGTTCGGGTTAGGGTTAGGGTTAGGGTTCGTGTTAGGGTTAGGGTTCGGGTTATGGTTAGGGTTTGGGTTAGGGTTAGGGTTAGGGTTCGGGTTAGGGTTAGGTTTAGGGTTCAGGTTAGGGTTAGGTTTCGGGTTAGGGTTAGGGTTAGGGTTCGGGTTAGGGTTCGGGTTCGGGTTGGGGTTAGGTGTTAGTGTTCAGGTTAGGGTTAGGGTTAGGGTTCGGCTTAGGGTTCGGGTTAGGGTTAGGGTTAGGTTTCAGTTTAGGGTTAGGGTTATGGTTAGGGTTAGGGTTCGGGTTCGGGTTAGGGTTCGGTTTAAGGTTAGGGTTAGGGTTCGGGTTAGGTTTAGGGTTAGGGTTAGGTTTAGGGTTCGTGTTAGGGTTCGGGTTAGGGGTCGGGTTAGTGTTAGGGTTAGGGTTCGGGTTAGGGTTCGAGTTAGGGTTAGGGTTAGGGTTAGGGTTATGGTTCGGGTTAGGGTTAGGTTTAGGGTTAGGGTTCGGATTAGGGTTAGGGGTAGGGTTCGGGTTAAGGTTCGTGTTCGGGTTAGTGTAGGTTTAGGGTTAGGGTTAGGGTTCGGATTAGGTTTAGGTTAGGGTTAGGGTTAGGGTTCTCCTTAGGGTTCGGATTAGGGTTCGGGTTAGGGTTAGTGTTCGAGTTAGGGTTAGGTTTAGGGTTAGAGTTAGGGTTAGGGTTAGGGTTTGGATTAGGGTTAGGTTTAGGGTTAGGGTTAGGGTTAGGGTTCGGGTTAGGGTTAGGGTTAGGTTTCTGGTTAGGGTTCGGGTTCGGGTTAGGGTTAGGGGTTAGTATTCAGGTTAGGGTTAGGATTAGGTTTCGGGTTAGGGTTCGGGTTAGGGTTAGGGTTAGGGTTCGGGTTAGGGTTAGGGTTAGGGGTCGGGTAAGGGTTAGGGTTCGGGTTATGGTTAGGGTTTGGGTTAAGGTTAGGGTTAGGGTTCGGGTTAGGGTTAGGTTTAGGGTTCAGGTTAGGGTTAGGTTTCGGGTTAGGGTTAGGGTTAGGGTTCGGGTTAGGGTTCGGGTTCGGGTTGGGGTTAGGTGTTAGTGTTCAGGTTAGGGTTAGGGTTAGGGTTCGGGTGGGTTTCGGGTTAGGGTTAGGGTTAGGGTTCAGTTTAGGGTTAGGGTTAGGGTTAGGGTTAGGGTTCGGGTTACGGTTAGGGTTCGGGTTACGGTTAGGGTTCGGGTTAGGGTTAGGTTTAGGGTTCGGGTTAAGGTTAGGTTTAGGGTTTGGTTTAGGGTTAGGGTTACGTTCGGGTTAGGGTTAGGGTTAGGGTTCGGGTTAGAGTTCGGTTTAGGGTTAGGGTTTGGGTTAGGGTTAGGGTTAGAGTTCGGGTTAGGGTTAGGGTTAGGGTTAGGTTTAGGGTTCGTGTTAGGGTTCGGGTTAGGGGTCAGGATAGGGTTAGGGTTAGGGTTCGGGTTAGGGTTAGGGTTAGGGTTAGGGTTAGTGTTAGGGTTCGGTTTAGGGTTAGGGTTAGGTTCGGGTTCGGGCTAGGGTTAGGGTTGGGTTTTGGGTTAGGGTTAGGGTTAGGGTCGGGTGAGGGTTCGGGATAGGGTTAGGGTTAGGGTTCGGGTTAGGGTTAGGGTTAGGTTTAGGGTTCGGGTTAGGGTTAGGGTTCGGGTTCGGGTTAGGGTTAGGTTTAGGGTTGTGGTTCGGGTTCGGGTTAGGTTTAGGGTTAGGGTTCGGGTTAGGGTTAGGATTCGGGTTAAGGTTAGGGTTAGGGTTAGGGTTTGGGTTCGGGTTAGGGTTAGGGTTAGGGTTAGGGTTAGGATTCGGATTAGGGTTAGGGTTAGGGTTTAGGGTTAGGGTTAGGGTTAGGGTTAGGTTTAGGGTTCGGATTAGCGTTAGGTTTCGGATTAGGGTTAGGGTTAGGTTTAGGGTTAGTGTTCGGGTTAGGGTTAGGGTTAGGGTTAGGGTTCGGGTTAGGGTTAGGTTTAGGGTTCGAGTTAGGGTTAGGGTTAGGGTTAAGGTTATGGTTCGGGTTAGGGTTAGGGTTAGGGTTCGGGATAGGGTTAGGGTTAGGGTTTGTGTTAGGGTTAGTGTTAGGGTTAGGGTTCGGTTTAGGGTTCAGTTTAGGGTTAGGGTTAGGATTCGGGTTAGGGTTAGGGTTAGGTTTCGGGTTAGGGTTAGGGTTCGGGTTAGGATTAGATTTAGGGTTCGGGTTAGGGTTAGGGTTAGGGTTCGGGTTAGGGTTAGGTTTCGTGTTCGGGTTAGGGTTAGGGTTCGGGTTCGTGTTAGGGTTCGGGTTTGGGTTAGGGTTCGGTTTAGGGTTAGGGTTAGGGTTAGGGTTCGGGTTAGGTTTAGGGTTGGGGTTCGGGTTCGGTTTAGGCTTAGGGTTCGGGCTAGGGTTAGGGTTCGGGTTAGGGTTAGGGTTAGGGTTCGCGTTAGGGTTAGGGTTAGGGTTCAGGTTAGGTTTAGGGTTCGGGTTAGGGTAAGGGTTAGGGTTCGGGTTAGGGTTCGGTTTCGGGTTAGGGTTAGGGTTCGGGTTAGGGTTAGGGTTAGGTTTAGGGTTAGGGTTAGTGTTCGGATTAGGGTTAGGGGAAGGGTTCGGGTTAGGGTTCGTGTTCGGGTTAGTGTTAGGGTTAGGGTTAGCGTTAGGGTTCGGGTTAGTGTTAGGGTTAGTGTTAGGGTTAGGTTTGGTGTTAGGGTTAGGGTTAGTGTTAGGGTTAGTGTTAGGTTTCGGGTTCGGGTTAGGGTTAGGGTTTGGGTTAGGGTTAGGTTTAGGGTTAGGGTTAGAGTTAGGGTTCGGGTTCGGGTTAGGGTTAGGGTTCGGGTTAGTGTTAGGGTTAGTGTTAGGGTTGGGGTTAGGATTAGGGTTAGGGTTAGGGTTAGGGTTAGGTTTAGGTTTCGGGTTCGGTTAGGTTTCGGGTTCGGGTTAGGGTTAGGGTGCGGGTTAGGTTTAGGGTTAGGGTTAGGGTTAGGGTTCGGGTTAGGGTTCGGGTTCGGGTTAGGGTTAGGGTTAGGGTTAGGGTTCGGGTTAGGGTTAGGGTTAGGGTTCGGGTTCGGGTTAGGGTTAGGGTTAGGGTTAGGTTTAGGGTTCGGGTTCTTGTTAGGGTTAGGGGTTAGGGTTCGGGTTCGGGTTCTGGTTAGGGTTAGGGTTAGGTTTCGGGTTAGGGTTAGGTGTTAGCGTTCGTGTTAGGGTTAGGTTTAGGGTTAGGGTTAGGGTTCGGATTAGGGTTAGGTTAGGGTTAGGGTTAGGGTTCTGTTTAGGGTTCGGGTTAGGGTTCGGGTTAGGGTTAGGGTTCGGGTTAGGGTTAGGTTTAGGGTTAGAGTTAGGGTTAGGGTTAGGGTTCGATTTAGGGTTAGGTTTAGGGTTAGGGTTAGGGTTAGGGTCGGGTTAGGTTTAGGGTTAGGGTTCGGGTTAGGGTTCGGGTTCGGGTTAGGGTTAGGTGTTAGTGTTCAGGTTAGGGTTAGGGGTAGGGTTCGGGTTAGGGTTCGGGTTAGGGTTAGGGTTAGTGTTCGAGTTAGGGTTAGGGTTAGGGTTAGGGTTAGGGTTCGGGTTACGGTTAGGGTTCGGGTTAGGGTTAGGGTTAGGGTTCGAGTTAGGGTTAGGTTTAGGGTTCAGGTTAGTGTTAGGGTTCGTGTTAGGGTTAGGGTTAGGGTTCGGGTTCGGGTTGGGGTTAGGGGTTTGTGTTCAGGTTAGGGTTAGGGTTAGGGTTCGGTTTAGGGATAGGTATTGGGTTAGGGTTAGGGTTAGGGTTCGGGTTCGGGTTAGGGTTAGGTTTAGGGTTAGGGTTCGGATTAGGTTTAGGTTAGGGTTCGGGTTAGGGTTAGGGTTAGGGTTCGGGTTAGGGTTAGGGTTCGGGTTAGGGGTTAGGGTTAGGGTTCGGTTTTGGGTTAGGTTTAGGGTTAGGGTTCGGGTTAGGTTTAGTGTTCGGGTTAGGGTTAGGGTTAGTGTTAGTGTTAGGGTTGGTGTTAGGGTTAGGGTTAGGGTTAGGGTTAGGTTTCGGGTTCGGG
>JAVLSZ010000127.1:407500-410000 GCA_032313775.1 Urocyon cinereoargenteus
GGGTTCGGGTTTGCGGTAGGGTTCGGGTTAGGGTTAGGTTTCGGGTTAGGGTTCGGGTTAGGGTTAGGGTTCGGGTTAGGGTTAGGAGTTAGTGTTCAGGTTAGGGTTAGGGTTAGGGTTCGTGTTAGGGTTTGGGTTAGGGTTAGGGTTAGGGTTCGGGTTAGGGTTAGGGTTAGGGTTCGGGTTACGGTTAGGGTTCGGGTTATGGTTAGGGCTAGTGTTCGGGTTAGGGGTAGGGTTAGGGTTCCGGTTTGGGTCGGGTTAGGTTTAGGGTTAGTGTTCGGGTTAGGTTTAGGTTTCGGGTTAGGGTTAGTGTTAGGGTTAGGGTTCGGGTTAGGGTTAGGGTTAGGGTTCGGGTTACGGTTAGGGTTCGGGTTAGGGTTAGGGTTAGGGTTATGGTTAGGGATCGGGTTCGGGTTAGGTTTAGGGTGCGGGTTAGGTTTAGGGTTAGGGTTAGGGTCGGGTTCGGGTTAGGGTAAGGGTTCGTGTTAGGGTTTGGCTTCGGGTTAGATTTAGGTTTAGGGTTCGGGTTAGGGTTCGGGTTCGGGTTAGGGTTAGGGTTAGGTTTCGGGTTAGGGTTAGGGTTCGGGTTCGGGTTAGGGTTAGGGTTAGTGTTAGTTTTAAGGTTCGGGTTCGGGTTAGGGTTAGGGGTTAGGGTTCGGGTTCGGGTAAGGGTTAGGGTTAAGTTTCGGGTTAGGGTTAGGGGTTAGTGTTCGGGTTAGGGTTCGGGCAGGGTTAGGGTTAGGGTTCGGGTTAGGTTTAGGGTTAGGGTTCAGGTTAGGGTTCAAGTTAGGTTTAGGGTTAGGTTTCGGATTAGGGTTCGGGTTAGGGTTCGGTTTAGGGTTAGGGTTAGGGTTATGGATAGGGTTCGGGTTAGGGTTAAGGTTCGGGTTAGGGTTAGGGTTCGGGTTAGGTTAGGGTTCGGGTTAGGGTTCGGGTTAGGGTTAGGGATCAGGTTAGGTTTGTGTTCGGGTTAGGTTTCGGGTTAGGTTTAGGGTTCGGGTTCGGGTTAGGGTTCGGGTTCGGGTTAGGGTTAGGGTTCGGGTTAGGGTTAGGTTTAGGGTTCGGGTTAGGGTTAGGGTTCGGGCTAGGGTCAGTGTTAGGGTTCGGGTTAGGGTTCGGGTTAGGGGTCGGGTTAGGGTTAGGGTTAGGTTTCGGGTTAGGGTTAGGGTTAGGGTTAGGGTCGGGTTATGGTTAGGGTTCGGCTAGGGTTAGGGTTCGGGTTCGGGTTAGGGTTAGGTTTGGGGATCGGGTTAGGGTTCTGGTTAGGGTTCGGGTTAGGTTTAGGTTTAGGGTTAGGGTCCGGGTTCGGGGTTAGGGTTAGGCTTAGGGTTCGGGTGAGGGTTAGGGTTCCGGTTAGGGTTAGGTTTCGGGTTCGTGTTAGGGTTAGGGTTAGGTTTCGGGTTCGGGGTCGGATTCGGTTTAGGGTTAGGTTTTGGGTTCGGTTTAGGGTTAGGTTTTGGGTTAGGGTTATGGTTAGGGGTTAGGGTTAGGGTCGAGTTAGCGTTCGGGTTAGGGTTCGGGTTACGGTTAGGGTTAGGGTTACGGTTCGGGTTAGGGTTCATGTTAGGGTTAGGGTTAGGTTTAGGGTTAGGGTTTGGGTTAGGGTTAGGGTTAGGGTTCGGGTTAGGGTTAGGGTTAGGGTTAGGGTTCTGGTTAGGGTTAGGGTTAGTGTTCGGGTTAGGGTTAGAGTTAGGGTTAGGGTTAGGGTTAGGGTTAGGTTTTAGGGTTAGGGTTAGGGTTAAGGTTAGGATTAGGGGTTAGGGTTAGGGTTAGGGTTAGGGTTAGGGTTCGGGTTAGCGTTAGGGTTCGGATTAGGGTTAGGGTTAGGTTTAGGGTTAGGGTTAGGGTTCGGGTTAGGGTTAGGGTTAGGGTTCGGGTTAGGGTTAGGGTTCGCGTTCGGGTTAGGGTTAGGGTTAGGGTTAGGGTTAGGGTTCGGGTTAGGGTTAGGGTTAGGGTTAGGGTTCGGGTTAGGTTTAGGGTTAGGGTTTGGGTTAGGGTTAGGGTTAGGGTTCGGGTTAGGGTTCGGGTTAGGGTTAGGTTTAGGATTCGGGTTAGGGTTAGGGTTAGGGTTAGGGTTAGGGTTAGGGTTAGGGTTAGGGTTCGGGTTATGGTTAGGGTTCGGTTTCGGGTTAGGGTTCGGGTTTTAGTTAGGGTTCGGGTTAGGGTTAGGTTTAGGGTTAGGGTTCGGGTTAGGGTTAGGGTTCGGGTTCGGGTTTGGGTTAGGGTTCGGGTTAGGGTTAGGTTTCGGGTTAGGGTTCGGGTTAGGTTTAGGGTTCGGGTTAGGGTTAGGAGTTAGTATTCAGGTTAGGGTTAGGGTTCGGGTTATGGTTCGGGTAAGGGTTAGGGTTAGGGTTCGGGTTAGGATTAGGGTTAGGGTTAGGGTTCGGGTTAGGGTTAGGGTTCGGGTTAGGGTTGGGTTCGGGTTAGGTTTCGGGTTAGTGTTAGGGTTCGGGTTCGGTTTAGGTTTAGGTTTAGGGTTCGTGTTAGGGTTCGGGTT
>JAVLSZ010000127.1:412500-425000 GCA_032313775.1 Urocyon cinereoargenteus
GGGTTAGGGTTAGGTTTAGGGTTAGGGTTAGGGTTCGGGTTAGGGTTAGGGTTAGGGTTCGGGTTAGGGTTAGGGTTCGCGTTCGGGTTAGGGTTAGGGTTAGGGTTAGGGTTAGGGTTCGGGTTAGGGTTAGGGTTAGGGTTAGGGTTCGGGTTAGGTTTAGGGTTAGGGTTTGGGTTAGGGTTAGGGTTAGGGTTCGGGTTAGGGTTCGGGTTAGGGTTAGGTTTAGGATTCGGGTTAGGGTTAGGGTTAGGGTTAGGGTTAGGGTTAGGGTTAGGGTTCGGGTTCGGGTTATGGTTAGGGTTCGGTTTCGGGTTAGGGTTCGGGTTTTAGTTAGGGTTCGGGTTAGGGTTAGGTTTAGGGTTAGGGTTCGGGTTAGGGTTAGGGTTCGGGTTCGGGTTTGGGTTAGGGTTCGGGTTAGGGTTAGGTTTCGGGTTAGGGTTCGGGTTAGGTTTAGGGTTCGGGTTAGGGTTAGGAGTTAGTATTCAGGTTAGGGTTAGGGTTCGGGTTATGGTTCGGGTAAGGGTTAGGGTTAGGTTTCGGGTTAGGATTAGGGTTAGGGTTAGGGTTCGGGTTACGGTTAGGGTTCGGGTTAGGGTTAGGGCTAGTGTTCGGGTTAGGGTTAGGGTTAGGGTTCCGGTTTGGGTCGGGGTAGGTTTAGGGTTAGTGTTCGGGTTAGGTTTAGTTTTCGGGTTAGCGTTAGGGTTAGGGTTAGGGTTCGGGTTAGGGTTAGGGTTCGGGTTAGGGTTGGGTTCGGGTTAGGTTTCGGGTTAGTGTTAGGGTTCGGGTTCGGTTTAGGTTTAGGTTTAGGGTTCGTGTTAGGGTTCGGGTTAGGGGTCGGGTTAGTGTTAGGGTTAGGGTTCGGGTTAGGGTTAGGGTTAGGGTTCGGGTTAGGGTTAGGGTTAGGGTTCGGGTTAGGGTTAGGGTTAGGGTTAGGGTTAGGTTTAGGGTTCGTGTTAGGGTTCGGGTTTGGGGTCGGGTTAGTGTTAGGGTTAGGGTTCGGTTTAGGGTAGGGTTAGGGTTCGGGGTAGTGTTAGGGTTCGGGTTAGGTTTAGGGTCAGGTTCGGGTTAGGATTAGGGTTGGGGTTCGGGTTAGGGTTCGGGTTAGGGTTAGGGATAGGGTTAGGGTTCGGATTCGGGGTTAGGGTTAGGGTTAGGGTTCGGGTTAGGTTTCGGGTTAGGGTTAGGATTCGGGTAAAGGGTTAGGGTTCGGGTTCGGGTTAGGGTTAGGTTTAGGGTTCCGGTTAGGGTTAGGTTTAGGTTTCTGGTTAGGGTTTAGGTTTAGGGTTAGGTTTAGGGTTCGGGTTAGGGTTCGGGTGAGGGTTAGGGTTAGGGTTCGTGTTAGGGTTAGGGTTAGGGTTCGGGTTAGGTTTCGGGTTAGGGTTAGGGTTAGGGTTCGGGTTAGGGTTAGGGTTAGGGTTCGGGTTAGGTTTCGGGTTAGGGTTCGGGTTAGGGTTAGGGTTAGGGTTAGGGTTCGGGTTAGGGTTACGGTTCGGGTTAGGGTTAGGGTTAGGGTTAGAGTTCGTGTTAGGGTTCGGTTTAGGGTTCGGGTTAGACTTAGGGTTCGGGTTAGGGTTAGGGTTAGGGTTAGGGTTCGGGTTAGGGTTAGGGTTAGGGTTAGGGTTCGGGTTAGGGTTAGGGTTAGGGTTCGGGTTCGGTTTAGGGTTAGGGTTATGGTTCGGGTTAGGGTTCGGTTTCGGGTTAGGGTTAGGGGTTAGTGTTCAGGTTAGGGTTAGGGTTAGGTTTCGGGTTAGGGTTCGGGTTAGGGATAGGGTTAGGGTTCGGGTTAGGGTTCGGGTTTAGGTTAGTGTTAGGGTTCGGGTTAGGGTTCGGGTCATGGTTAGGGTTCGGGGTAGGGTTAGGGTTAGGGTTAGGGTTAGGTTTCGGGGTGGGTTCGGGTTAAGTTTAGGGTTAGGGTTCGGGTTAGGTTTAAGGTTAGGGTTAGGGTTCGGGTTCGGGTTAGTGTTAGGGTTCGTTTTAGGGTTTGGGTTAGGGTTAGGGTTAGGGTTAGGTTTAGGGTTCGGGTTCAGGTTAGGGTTAGGGTTAGGTTTAGGGTTAGGTTTAGGGGTTAGGGTTAGGGTTAGGGTTAGGGTTAGGGTTCGGATTAGGGTTCGGGTTCGGGTAAGGTTTAGGGTTAGGTTTCGGGTTAGGTTTAGGGGTTAGGGTTAGGGTTAGGGTTAGGGTTAGGGTTCGGATTAGGGTTAGGTTAGGGTTAGGGTTAGGGTTCGGATTAGGGTTAGGGTTAGGTTTAGGGTTAGGGTTCGGGTTAGGGTTAGTGTTCGGGTTAGGGTTAGGGTTACGGTTATGGTTCGGGTTAGGGTTAGGGTTCGGGTTAAGGTTCGGGTTAGGATTAGGGTTAGGTTTAGTGTTCGGGTTCGGGTTAGGGTTAGGTTTCGTGTTAGGGTTAGGGTTAGGGTTAGGGTTAGGGTTCGGGTTCGGGTTCGGTTTAGGGTTCGGGTTCGGGTTAGGGTTAGTGTTCGGGTTCGTGTTAGGGTTAGGGTTCGTGTTAGGGTTAGGGTTAGGCTTAGGTTTAGGGTTCGGGTTCGGGTTAGGGTTAGGGTTCGGGTTAGTGTTAGGTTTAGGTTTCGGTTTAGGGTTCGAGTTAGGTTTAGTGTTAGGGTTAGGGTTCGGGTTCGGGTTAGGGTTAGGGTTCTGGTTAGGTTCAGGGTTCGGGTTAGGGTTATGGGTTAGGGTTAGGGTTAGGGATAGGGTTCGGGTTAGGGTTAGGGTTAGGGTTAGGGTTAGGTTTCGGTTTAGGGTTAGGGTTAGTGTTCGGGTTAGGGTTAGGGTTAGGGTTAGGGTTAGGTTTTAGGGTTAGGGTTAGGGTAGGTTTAGGGTTAGGGTTAGGGTTAGGGGTTAGGGTTAGGGTTAGGGTTAGGTTTAGGGTTCGGGTTAGCGTTAGGTTTAGGATTGGGTTTAGGTTTAGGTTTAGGGTTAGGGTTAGGTTTCGGGTTAGGGTTAGGGTTAGGGTTAGGGTTCGGGTTAGGGTTAGGGTTCGGGTTCGGGTTAGGGTTAGGGTTAGGGTTAGGGTTAGGGTTCGGGTTAGATTTAGGGTTAGGGTTCGGGTTAGGGTTAGGGTTAGGGTTTGTGTTAGGGTTAGGGTTAGGGTTAGGGTTCGGGTTAGGGTTCGGGTTAGGGTTAGGGTTAGGATTCGTGTTAGGGTTAGGGTTAGGGTTCGGGTTAGTGTTAGTATTCGGGTTACGGTTAGGTTTAGGTTTCGGGTTAGGGTTAGGGTTAGGCTTCGGGTTAGGGTTAGGGTTCGGGTTCGGGTTATGGTTAGGATTCGGGTTCGGATTAGGGTTCGGGTTTGGGTTAGGGTTCGGGTTAGGGTTAGGTTTCGGGTTAGGGTTAGGGTTAGGGTTCGGGTTAGGGTTAGGGTTAGGGTTCAGGTTAGGGTTAGGTTTCGGGTTAGGGTTAAGGTTAGGGTTCGGGTTAGGGTTAGGGTAACGGTTCGGGTTACGGTTAGGGTTCGGGTTAGGGATAGGGTTAGGGTTCGGGTTCGGGTTCGGGTTAGGGTTAGGGTTAGGGTTTAGGGTTATGGTTAGGGATCGGGTTCGGGTTAGGTTTAGGGTGCGGGTTAGTTTTAGGGTTAGGGTTAGGGTCGGGTTCGGGTTAGGGTAAGGGTTCGTGTTAGGGTTTGGGTTCGGGTTAGATTTAGGTTTAGGGTTCGGGTTAGGGTTCGGGTTCGGGTTAGGGTTAGGGTTAGGGTTCGGGTTAGGGTTAGGGTTCGGGTTCGGGTTAGGGTTAGGGTTAGGGTTAGGTTTAAGGTTCGGGTTCGGGTTAGGGTTAGGGGTTAGGGTTCGGGTTCGGGTAAGGGTTAGGGTTAAGTTTCGGGTTAGGGTTAGGGGTTAGTGTTCGGGTTAGGGTTCGGGCAGGGTTAGGGTTAGGGTTCGGGTTAGGGTTAGGGTTAGGGTTCGGGTTAGGGTTCGAGTTAGGGTTAGGGTTAGGTTTGGGATTAGGGTTCGGGTTAGGGTTCGGGTTAGGGTTAGGTTTAGGGTTATGGATAGGTTTCGGGTTAGGGTTAAGGTTCGGGTTAGGGTTAGGTTTCGTGTTAGGGTTAGGGTTAGGGTTAGGGTTAGGGTTCGGGTTCGGGTTCGGTTTAGGGTTCGGGTTCGGGTTAGGGTTAGTGTTCGGGTTCGTGTTAGGGTTAGGGTTCGTGTTAGGGTTAGGGTTAGGGTTAGGTTTAGGGTTCGGGTTCGGGTTAGGGTTAGGGTTCGGGTTAGTGTTAGGTTTAGGTTTCGGTTTAGGGTTCGAGTTAGGTTTAGTGTTAGGGTTAGGGTTCGGGTTCGGGTTAGGGTTAGGGTTCTGGTTAGGTTCAGGGTTCGGGTTAGGGTTATGGGTTAGGGTTAGGGTTAGGGATAGGGTTCGGGTTAGGGTTAGGGTTAGGGTTAGGGTTAGGTTTCGGTTTAGGGTTAGGGTTAGTGTTCGGGTTAGGGTTAGGGTTAGGGTTAGGGTTAGGTTTTAGGGTTAGGGTTAGGGTAGGTTTAGGGTTAGGGTTAGGGTTAGGGGTTAGGGTTAGGGTTAGGGTTAGGTTTAGGGTTCGGGTTAGCGTTAGGTTTAGGATTGGGGTTAGGTTTAGGTTTAGGGTTAGGGTTAGGTTTCGGGTTAGGGTTAGGGTTAGGGTTAGGGTTCGGGTTAGGGTTAGGGTTCGGGTTCGGGTTAGGGTTAGGGTTAGGGTTAGGGTTAGGGTTCGGGTTAGATTTAGGGTTAGGGTTCGGGTTAGGGTTAGGGTTAGGGTTTGTGTTAGGGTTAGGGTTAGGGTTAGGGTTCGGGTTAGGGTTCGGGTTAGGGTTAGGGTTAGGATTCGTGTTAGGGTTAGGGTTAGGGTTCGGGTTAGTGTTAGTATTCGGGTTACGGTTAGGTTTAGGTTTCGGGTTAGGGTTAGGGTTAGGCTTCGGGTTAGGGTTAGGGTTCGGGTTCGGGTTATGGTTAGGTTTCGGGTTCGGATTAGGGTTCGGGTTTGGGTTAGGGTTCGGGTTAGGGTTAGGTTTCGGGTTAGGGTTAGGGTTAGGGTTCGGGTTCGGGTTAGGGTTAGGGTTCGGGTTAGGGTTAGGTTTCGGGTTAGGGTTAAGGTTAGGGTTCGGTTTAGGGTTAGGGTAACGGTTCGGGTTACGGTTAGGGTTCGGGTTAGGGATAGGGTTAGGGTTCGGGTTCGGGTTCGGGTTAGGGTTAGGGTTAGGGTTTAGGGTTATGGTTAGGGATCGGGTTCGGGTTAGGGTTAGGGTGCGGGTTAGTTTTAGGGTTAGGGTTAGGGTCGGGTTCGGGTTAGGGTAAGGGTTCGTGTTAGGGTTTGGGTTCGGGTTAGATTTAGGTTTAGGGTTCGGGTTAGGGTTCGGGTTCGGGTTAGGGTTAGGGTTAGGGTTCGGGTTAGGGTTAGGGTTCGGGTTCGGGTTAGGGTTAGGGTTAGGGTTAGGTTTAAGGTTCGGGTTCGGGTTAGGGTTAGGGGTTAGGGTTCGGGTTCGGGTAAGGGTTAGGGTTAAGTTTCGGGTTAGGGTTAGGGGTTAGTTTTCGGGTTAGGGTTCGGGCAGGGTTAGGGTTAGGGTTCGGGTTAGGGTTAGGGTTAGGGTTCGGGTTAGGGTTCGAGTTAGGGTTAGGGTTAGGTTTGGGATTAGGGTTCGGGTTAGGGTTCGGGTTAGGGTTAGGTTTAGGGTTATGGATAGGTTTCGGGTTAGGGTTAAGGTTCGGGTTAGGGTTAGGTTTCGTGTTAGGGTTAGGGTTAGGGTTAGGGTTAGGGTTCGGGTTCGGGTTCGGTTTAGGGTTCGGGTTCGGGTTAGGGTTAGTGTTCGGGTTCGTGTTAGGGTTAGGGTTCGTGTTAGGGTTAGGGTTAGGGTTAGGTTTAGGGTTCGGGTTCGGGTTAGGGTTAGGGTTCGGGTTAGTGTTAGGTTTAGGTTTCGGTTTAGGGTTCGAGTTAGGTTTAGTGTTAGGGTTAGGGTTCGGGTTCGGGTTAGGGTTAGGGTTCTGGTTAGGTTCAGGGTTCGGGTTAGGGTTATGGGTTAGGGTTAGGGTTAGGGATAGGGTTCGGGTTAGGGTTAGGGTTAGGGTTAGGGTTAGGTTTCGGTTTAGGGTTAGGGTTAGTGTTCGGGTTAGGGTTAGGGTTAGGGTTAGGGTTAGGTTTTAGGGTTAGGGTTAGGGTAGGTTTAGGGTTAGGGTTAGGGTTAGGGGTTAGGGTTAGGGTTAGGGTTAGGTTTAGGGTTCGGGTTAGCGTTAGGTTTAGGATTGGGGTTAGGTTTAGGTTTAGGGTTAGGGTTAGGTTTCGGGTTAGGGTTCGGGTTAGGGTTAGGGTTCGGGTTCGGGTTAGGGTTAGGGTTAGGGTTAGGGTTAGGGTTCGGGTTAGATTTAGGGTTAGGGTTCGGGTTAGGGTTAGGGTTAGGGTTTGTGTTAGGGTTAGGGTTAGGGTTAGGGTTCGGGTTAGGGTTCGGGTTAGGGTTAGGGTTAGGATTCGTGTTAGGGTTAGGGTTAGGGTTCGGGTTAGTGTTAGTATTCGGGTTACGGTTAGGTTTAGGTTTCGGGTTAGGGTTAGGGTTAGGCTTCGGGTTAGGGTTAGGGTTCGGGTTCGGGTTATGGTTAGGTTTCGGGTTCGGATTAGGGTTCGGGTTTGGGTTAGGGTTCGGGTTAGGGTTAGGTTTCGGGTTAGGGTTAGGGTTAGGGTTCGGGTTCGGGTTAGGGTTAGGGTTCGGGTTAGGGTTAGGTTTCGGGTTAGGGTTAAGGTTAGGGTTCGGTTTAGGGTTAGGGTAACGGTTCGGGTTACGGTTAGGGTTCGGGTTAGGGATAGGGTTAGGGTTCGGGTTCGGGTTCGGGTTAGGGTTAGGGTTAGGGTTTAGGGTTATGGTTAGGGATCGGGTTCGGGTTAGGGTTAGGGTGCGGGTTAGTTTTAGGGTTAGGGTTAGGGTCGGGTTCGGGTTAGGGTAAGGGTTCGTGTTAGGGTTTGGGTTCGGGTTAGATTTAGGTTTAGGGTTCGGGTTAGGGTTCGGGTTCGGGTTAGGGTTAGGGTTAGGGTTCGGGTTAGGGTTAGGGTTCGGGTTCGGGTTAGGGTTAGGGTTAGGGTTAGGTTTAAGGTTCGGGTTCGGGTTAGGGTTAGGGGTTAGGGTTCGGGTTCGGGTAAGGGTTAGGGTTAAGTTTCGGGTTAGGGTTAGGGGTTAGTGTTCGGGTTAGGGTTCGGGCAGGGTTAGGGTTAGGGTTCGGGTTAGGGTTAGGGTTAGGGTTCGGGTTAGGGTTCGAGTTAGGTTTAGGGTTAGGTTTGGGATTAGGTTTCGGGTTAGGGTTCGGGTTAGGGTTAGGTTTAGGGTTATGGATAGGTTTCGGGTTAGGGTTAAGGTTCGGGTTAGGGTTAGGGTTCGGGTTAGGTTAGGGTTCGGGTTAGGGTTCGGGTTAGGGTTAGGGATCAGGTTAGGTTTGGTTTCGGGTTAGGTTTCGGGTTAGGTTTAGGGTTCGGGTTCGGGTTAGGGTTCGGGTTCGGGTTAGGGTTAGGGTTCGGGTTAGGGTTAGGTTTAGGGTTCGGGTTAGGGTTAGGGTTAGGGTCGGGTTATGGTTAGGGTTCGGCTAGGGTTAGGGTTCGGTTCGGGTTAGGGTTAGGGTTGGGGATCGGGTTAGGGTTCGGGTTAGGGTTCGGGTTAGGGTTAGGTTTAGGGTTAGGGTCCGGGTTCGGGGTTAGGGTTAGGGTTCGTGTTAGGGTTACGGTTCGGGTTAGGGTTAGGGTTAGGTATCGGGTTCGTGTTAGGGTTAGGGTTAGGGTTCGGGTTCGGGGTCGGGTTCGGGTTAGGGTTAGGGTTCGAGTTAGGGTTCGGGTTAGTGTTTGGGTTAGAGTTAGGGTTAGGGTTAGGGTTCGGGTTCGGGTTATTGTTCGGGTTCGGGTTAGGGTTCGGGTTAGTGTTAGGGTTAGGGTTAGGGTTCGGGTTAGGGTTAGGGTTTGGTTTCGGTTTAGGGTTAGGTTTCGGGTTAGGGTTAGAGTTAGGGGTTAGGGTTAGGGTCGAGTTAGAGTTCGGGTTAGGGATCGGGTTAGGGTTAGGGTTAGGGTTAGGGTGCGGGTTAGGGTTCAAGTTAGGGTTAGGGTTAGGGTTAGGGTTTGGGTTAGGGTTAGGGTTAGGGTTAGTGTTCGCGTTAGGTTTAGGGTTAGGGTTAGGGTTAGGGTTAGGGTTAGGTGTTAGGTTTAGGGTTAGGGTTAGGGTTAGGGTTAGGGGTTAGGGTAATGGTTAGGGTTAGGGTTAGGTTTCGGGTTAGCGTTAGGGTTCGGATTAGGTTTAGTGTTAGGTTTAGGGTTAGGGTTAGGGTTCGGTTAGGGTTAGGGTTAGGGTTAGGGTTCGGGTTCGGGTTAGGGTTAGGGTTCGGGTTCGGGATAGGGTTAGGGTTAGGGTTAGGGTTAGGGTTCGGGTTAGGGTTAGGGTTAGGGTTCGGGTTAGGGTTAGGTTAGGGTTTGGGTTAGGGTTAGGGTTAGGGTTAGGGTTAGGATTCGGGTTAGGGTTCGGTTTAGGGTTAGGGTTAGGATTCGGGTTAGGGTTAGGGTTAGGGTTCGGGTTAGGGTTAGGGTTAGGTTTCGGGTTAGGGTTAGGTTTAGTGTTCGGGTTAGGGTTAGGGTTAGGGTTTGGGTTAGGGTTAGGGTTAGGGTTCGGGTTCGGGTTATGGTTAGGGTTCGGGTTCGGGTTAGGGTTCGGGTTTTGGTTAGGGGTCGGGTTAGGGTTAGGTTTAGGGTTAGGGTTCAGTTTAGGGTTAGGGTTCGGGTTCGGGTTCGGGTTAGGGTTAGGGTTCGGGTTAGGTTTAGGTTTCGGGTTAGGGTTAGGGTTAGGGTTCGGGTTAGGGTTAGGGTTAGGGTTCGGGTTAGGGTTAGGGTTCGGGTTAGGGTTAGGGTTCGGGTTAGGGTTGGGTTTCGGGTAGGGTTAGGGTTTGGGTTAGGGTTAGGGTTAGGGTTCGGGTTAGGGTTAGGGTTCGAGTTCGGGTTAAGGAAAGGTTTAGGGTTCGGGTTCTGGTTAGGGTTAGGTTTAGGGTTAGGGTTAGGGTTCGGATTAGGGTTAGGGGTACGGTTCGGGTTAGGGTTCGGGTTCGGGGTAGGGTTAGGGTTAGGTTTATGTTTAGGGTTCGGGTTAGGGTTAGGGTTCGGTTAAGGGTTAGGGGTTATGGTTAGGGTTAGGTTTCGGTTTCGGGTTAGGGTTAGGGTTAGGGTTAGGGGTTAGGGTTAGGGTTCGCGTTAGGGTTAGGGATAGGGCTAGGGTTAGGGTTCGGGTTAGGGTTAGGGTTAGGGTTCGGGTTCAGGTTAGGTTTAGGGTTAGGTTTAGGGTTAGGTTTAGGGTTCGGGTTCGGGTACGGTTAGTGTTCGGTTTAGGGTTAGGGCTAGGGTTCGGGTTAGGGTTAGGGTTAGGGTTCGGGTTAGGGTTCGGGTTAGGTTTAGGGTTAGGGTTCAGGTTAGGTTAGGTTTCGGGGTAGGGTTAGGATTAGGGTTAGGGTTCGGGTTAGGGTTAGGGTTCGGGTTAGGGTTGGGTTCGGGTTAGGTTTCGGGTTACGGTTAGGGTTTGGGTTCGGGTTAGAGTTAGGGTTCGGGATAGGGTTAGGGTTAGGGTTCGGGTTCGGGTTAGGGTTCGGCTTCGGGTTAGTTCTAGGGTTCGGGTTAGGGTTAGGGTTAGGGATCGGGTTAGGGTTTAGGGTTAGGGTTAGGTTTAGGGTTCGAGTTAGGGTTCGGGTTCGGGTTAGGGGTCTGGTTAGGTTTAGGGTTAGGGTTCGGGTTAGGGTTAGGGTTCGGGTTCGGGTTAGGGCTAGGGTTCGGGTTCGGGTTAGGGTTAGGGTTAGGGTTCAGGTGAGCGTTAGGTTTAGGTTTCGGGTTAGGGTTAGGGTTAGGGTTAGGGTTAGGGTTCGGGTTAGGTTTCGGGGTAGGGTTAGGGTTAGGGTTAGAGTTCGGGTTAGGGTTAGGGTTAGGGTTAGGGTTCAGATTAGGGTTAGGGGTACAGTTCGGGTTAGGGTTCGGTTTCGGGTTAGGGTTAGGGTTAGGGTTAGGGTTAGGGTTCGGGTTAGGGTTAGGGTTCGGGTTAGGGTTAGGGTTGAGGGTTAGGGTTAGGTTTCGGTTTCGGGTTAGGTTTAGGGTTAGGGTTAGGGGTTAGGGTTAGGGTTCGCGTTAGGGTTAGGTTTAGAGTTAGGGTTAGGGTTCGGGTTAGGGTTAGGGTTAGGGTTAGGGTTCGGGTTCGGTTTAGGGTTAGGGTTAGGGTTAGGGTTAGGTTTAGGGTTCGGGTTCGGGTACGCTTAGGGTTCGGCTTAGGGTTAGGGCTAGGGTTCGGGTTAGGGTTAGGGTTAGGTTTCGGATTAGGGTTCGGGTTAGGTTTAGGGTTAGGGTTCGGGTTAGGTTTAGGTTTCGGGTTAGGGTTAGGGTTAGGGTTAGGGTTCGGGTTAGGGTTAGGATTCAGGTTAGGGTTGGGTTCGGGTTAGGTTTCGTGTTAGGGTTAGGTTTCGGGTTCGGGTTAGGGTTAGGGTTCGGGTTAGGGTTAGGTTTAGGGTTCGGGTTAGGGTTAGGGTTCGGGTTAGGGTTAGGGTTAGGGTTCGGGTTAGGGTGAGGGTTAGGGTTAGGTTTAGGGTTCGTGTTAGGGTTCGGGTTCGGGTTAGGTGTCGGTTTAGGGTTAGGGTTAGGGTTCGAGTTAGGGTTAGGGTTAGTGTTCGGGTTAGGGTTAGGGTTAGGGTTAGGGTTAGGGTTAGGTTTTATGGTTAGGGTTAGGGTTAGGGTTAGGGTTAGGGTTAGGGGTTAGGGTTAGGGTTAGGGTTAGGGTTAGGGTTCGGGTTATCGTTAGGTTTCGGATTAGGTTTAGGGTTAGGTTTAGGGTTAGGGTTAGGGTTCGGTTTAGGGTTAGGGTTAGGGTTAGGGTTCGGGTTAGGGTTAGGGTTCGGGTTCGGGTTAGGGTTAGGGTTAGGGTTATGGTTAGGGATCGGGTTCGGGTTAGGGTTAGGGTGCGGGTTAGGTTTAGGGTTAGGGTTCGTGTTAGGATTTGAGTTAGGGTTAGGGTTAGTTTTCGGATTAGGATTCGGGTTAGGGTTCGGGTTAGGGTTAGGGTTAGGTTTATGGATAGGGTTCGGGTTAGGGTTAAGGTTCGGGTTAGGGTTAGGGTTCGGGTTAAGTTAGGGTTCGGGTTAGGGTTTGGGTTAGGGTTAGGGATCAGGTTAGGTTTGGGTTCGGGTTAGGTTTCGGGTTAGGTTTGGGTTCGGGTTCGGGTTAGGGTTCGGGTTCGGGTTAGGGTTAGGGTTCGGGTTAAGGTTAGGTTTAGGGTTCGGGTTAGGGTTAGGGTTCGGGCTAGGGTCAGGGTTAGGGTTCGGGTAAGGGTTAGGGTTAGGGTTGGGGATCGGGTTAGGGTTCGGGTTAGGGTTCCGGTTAGGGTTAGGTTTAGGGTTAGGGTCCGGGTTCGGGGTTAGGGTTAGGGTTAGGGTTCGTGTTAGGGTTACGGTTCGGGTTAGGGTTAGGGTTAGGTTTCGGGTTCGTGTTAGGGTTAGGGTTCGGGTTCGGGATAGGGTTAGGGTTAGGGTTAGGGTTAGGGTTCGGGTTCGGGTTAGGGTTAGGGTTCGGGTTCGGGATAGGGTTAGGGTTAGGGTTAGGGTTAGGGTTCGGGTAAGGGTTAGGGTTAGGGTTCGGGTTAGGTTTAGGTTAGGGTTTGGGTTATGGTTAGGGTTAGGGTTAGGGTTCGGGTTAGGGTTCGGGTTAGGGTTAGGGTTAGGATTCGGGTTAGGGTTAGGGTTAGGTTTCGGGTTAGGGTTAGGTTTAGTGTTCGGGTTAGGGTTAGGGTTAGGGTTTGGGTTAGGGTTAGGTTTCGGGTTCGGGTTATGGTTAGGGTTCGGGTTCGGGTTAGGGTTCAGGTTTTGTTTAGGGTTCGGGTTAGGGTTAGGTTTAGGGTTAGGGTTAAGTTTAGGGTTAGGGTTCGGGTTCGGGTTCGGGTTAGGGTTAGGGTTCGGGTTAGGGTTAGGTTTCGGGTTAGGGTTAGGGTTAGGGTTCGGGTTAGTTTTAGGGTTAGGGTTCGGGTTAGGGTTAGGGTTCGGGTTAGGGTTAGGGTTCGGGTTAGGGTTAGGTTTCGGGTAGGGTTAGGGTTTGGGTTAGGGTTAGGGTTAGGGTTCGGGTTAGGGTTAGGGTTCGGGTTCGGGTTAAGGAAAGGGTTAGGGTTCGGGTTCGGGTTAGGGTTAGGTTTAGGGTTAGGGTTAGGGTTCGGATTAGGGTTAGGGGTACGGTTCGGGTTAGGGTTCGGGTTCGGGGTAGGGTTAGGGTTAGGGTTATGGTTAGGGTTCGGGTTAGGGTTAGGGTTCGGGTAAGGGTTAGGGGTTAGGTTTAGGGTTAGGTTTCGGTTTCGGGTTAGGGTTAGGGTTAGGGTTAGGGGTTAGGGTTAGGGTTCGCGTTAGGGTTAGGATTAGGTTTAGGGTTAGGGTTCGGGTTAGGTTTAGGGTTAGGGTTCGGGTTAGGTTAGGTTTCGGGGTAGGGTTAGGGTTAGGGTAAGGGTTCGGGTTAGGGTTAGGGTTCGGGTTAGGTTTGGGTTCGGGTTAGGTTTCGGGTT
>JAVLSZ010000127.1:427500-437500 GCA_032313775.1 Urocyon cinereoargenteus
GTTAGGGTTCGGGTTAGGTTTAGGGTTAGGGTTCGGGTTAGGTTTAGGTTTCGGGTTAGGGTTAGGGTTAGGGTTAGGGTTCGGGTTAGGGTTAGGATTCAGGTTAGGGTTGGGTTCGGGTTAGGTTTCGTGTTAGGGTTAGGGTTCGGGTTCGGGTTAGGGTTAGGGTTCGGGTTAGGGTTAGGTTTAGGGTTCGGGTTAGGGTTAGGGTTCGGGTAGGGTTAGGGTTAGGGTTCGGGTTAGGGTGAGGGTTAGGGTTAGGTTTAGGGTTCGTGTTAGGGTTCGGGTTCGGGTTAGGGGTCGGTTTAGGGTTAGGGTTAGGGTTCGAGTTAGGGTTAGGGTTAGTGTTCGGGTTAGGGTAAGGGTTAGTGTTAGGGTTAGGTTTTATGGTTAGGGTTAGGGTTAGGATTAGGGTTAGGGGTTAGGGTTAGGGTTAGGGTTAGGGTTAGGGTTAGGGTTAGGGTTCGGGTTATCGTTAGGTTTCGGATTAGGTTTAGGGTTAGGTTTAGTGTTATGGTTCGGGTTCGGTTTAGGGTTAGGGTTAGGGTTAGGGTTCGGGTTAGGGTTAGGGTTAGAGTTATGGTTAGGGATCGGGTTCGGGTTAGGGTTAGGGTGCGGGTTAGGTTTAGGGTTAGGGTTAGGGTTGGGTTCGGGTTAGTGTAAGGGTTCGTGTTAGGGTTTGGGTTCGGGTTAGATTTAGGTTTAGGGTTCGGGTTAGGGTTCGGGTTAGGGTTAGGGTTAGGGTTCGGGTTAGGGTTAGGGTTCGGATTCGGGTTCGGGTTAGGGTTAGGGTTAGGTTTAAGGTTCGGGTTCGGGTTAGGGTTAGGGGTTAGGGTTCGGGTTCGGTTAAGGGTTAGGGTTAAGTTTCGGGTTAGGGTTAGGGGTTAGTGTTCGGGTTAGGGTTCGGGCAGGGTTAGGGTTAGGGTTCGGGTTAGGGTTAGGGTTAGGGTTCGGGTTAGGATTTGAGTTAGGGTTAGGGTTAGGTTTCGGATTAGGGTTCGGGTTAGGGTTCGGGTTAGGGTTAGGGTTAGGTTTTTGGATAGGTTTCGGGTTAGGGTTAAGGTTTGGGTTAGGGTTAGGGTTCTGGTTAGGTTAGGGTTCGGGTTAGGGTTTGGGTTAGGGTTAGGGATCAGGTTAGGTTTGGGTTCGGGTTAGGTTTCGGGTTAGGTTTAGGGTTCGGGTTCGGGTTAGGGTTCGGGTTCGGGTTAGGGTTAGGGTTCGGGTTAGGGTTAGGGTTAGGGTTCGGGTTAGGGTTAGGGTTCGGGCTAGGGTCAGGGTTAGGGTTCGGGTTAGCGTTAGGGTTAGGGTTAGGGTTCGTGTTAGGGTTCGGGTTAGGGGTCGGGTTAGGGTTAGGGTTAGGTTTCGGGTTAGGGTTAGGGTTAGGGTTAGGGTCGGGTTATGGTTAGGGTTCGGCTAGGGTTAGGGTTCGGGTTCGGGTTAGGTTTAGGGTTGGGGATCGGGTTAGGGTTCGGGTTAGGGTTCCAGTTAGGGTTAGGTTTAGGGTTAGGGTCCGGGTTCGGGGTTAGGGTTAGGGTTAGGTTTCGTGTTAGCGTTACGGTTCGGGTTAGGGTTAGGGTTAGGTTTCGGGTTCGTGTTAGGGTTAGGGTTAGGGTTCGGGTTCGGGGTCGGGTTCGGGTTAGGGTTAGGGTTCGAGTTAGGGTTCGGGTTAGTGTTTGGGTTAGAGTTAGGGTTAGGGTTCGGGTTCGGGTTATGGTTAGGGTTCGGTTTCGGGTTAGGGTTCGGGTTTTAGTTAGGGTTCGGGTTAGTGTTAGGTTTAGGGTTAGGGTTCGGGTTAGGGTTAGGGTTCGGGTTCGGGTTTGGGTTAGGGTTCGGGTTAGGGTTAGGTTTCGGGTTAGGGTTCGGGTTAGGTTTAGGGTTCGGGTTAGGGTTAGGAGTTAGTATTCAGGTTAGGGTTAGGGTTAGGGTTCGGGTTATGGTTCGGGTAAGGGTTAGGGTTAGGGTTCGGGTTAGGATTAGGGTTAGGGTTAGGGTTCGGGTTACGGTTAGGGTTCGGGTTAGGGTTAGGGCTAGTGTTCGGGTTAGGGTTAGGGTTAGGGTTCCGGTTTGGGTCGGGGTAGGTTTAGGGTTAGTGTTCGGGTTAGGTTTAGTTTTCGGGTTAGGGTTAGGGTTAGGGTTAGGGTTCGGGTTAGGGTTAGGGTTCGGGTTAGGGTTGGGTTCGGGTTAGGTTTCGGGTTAGTGTTAGGGTTCGGGTTCGGTTTAGGTTTAGGTTTAGGGTTCGTGTTAGGGTTCGGGTTAGGGGTCGGGTTAGTGTTAGGGTTAGGGTTCGGGTTAGGGTTAGGGTTAGGGTTCGGGTTAGGGTTAGGGTTAGGGTTCGGGTTAGGGTTAGGGTTAGGGTTAGGGTTAGGTTTAGGGTTCGTGTTAGGGTTCGGGTTTGGGGTCGGGTTAGTGTTAGGGTTAGGGTTCGGTTTAGGGTAGGGTTAGGGTTCGGGGTAGTGTTAGGGTTCGGGTTAGGTTTAGGGTCAGGTTCGTGTTAGGATTAGGGTTGGGTTCGGGTTAGGGTTCGGGTTAGGGTTAGGGATAGGGTTAGGGTTCGGATTCGGGGTTAGGGTTAGGGTTAGGGTTCGGGTTAGGTTTCGGGTTAGGGTTAGGATTCGGGTAAAGGGTTAGGGTTCGGGTTCGGGTTAGGGTTAGGTTTAGGGTTCCGGTTAGGGTTAGGTTTAGGTTTCTGGTTAGGGTTTAGGTTTAGGGTTAGGTTTAGGGTTCGGGTTAGGGTTCGGGTGAGGGTTAGGGTTAGGGTTCGTGTTAGGGTTAGGGTTAGGGTTCGGGTTAGGTTTCGGGTTAGGGTTAGGGTTAGGGTTCGGGTTAGGGTTAGGGTTAGGGTTCGGGTTAGGGTTCGGGTTAGGGTTCGGGTTAGGGTTAGGGTTAGGGTTAGGGTTCGGGTTAGGGTTACGGTTCGGGTTAGGGTTAGGGTTAGGGTTAGAGTTCGTGTTAGGGTTCGGTTTAGGGTTCGGGTTAGACTTAGGGTTCGGGTTAGGGTTAGGGTTAGGGTTAGGGTTCGGGTTAGGGTTAGGGTTAGGGTTAGGGTTAGGGTTCGGGTTAGGGTTAGGGTTAGGGTTCGGGTTCGGTTTAGGGTTAGGGTTATGGTTCGGGTTAGGGTTCGGTTTCGGGTTAGGGTTAGGGGTTAGTGTTCAGGTTAGGGTTAGGGTTAGGTTTCGGGTTAGGGTTCGGGTTAGGGATAGGGTTAGGGTTCGGGTTAGGGTTCGGGTTTATGTTAGTGTTAGGGTTCGGGTTAGGGTTCGGGTTATGGTTAGGGTTCGGGGTAGGGTTAGGGTTAGGGTTAGGGTTAGGTTTCGGGGTGGGTTCGGGTTAGGTTTAGGGTTAGGGTTCGGGTTAGGTTTAAGGTTAGGGTTAGGGTTCGGGTTCGGGTTAGTGTTAGGGTTCGTTTTAGGGTTTGGGTTAGGGTTAGGGTTAGGGTTAGGTTTAGGGTTCGGGTTCAGGTTAGGGTTAGGGTTAGGTTTAGGGTTAGGTTTAGGGGTTAGGGTTAGGGTTAGGGTTAGGGTTAGGGTTCGGATTAGGGTTCGGGTTCGGGTAAGGTTTAGGGTTAGGTTTCGGGTTAGGTTTAGGGGTTAGGGTTAGGGTTAGGGTTAGGGTTAGGGTTCGGATTAGGGTTAGGTTAGGGTTAGGGTTAGGGTTCGGATTAGGGTTAGGGTTAGGTTTAGGGTTAGGGTTCGGGTTAGGGTTAGTGTTCGGGTTAGGGTTAGGGTTAGGGTTATGGTTCGGGTTAGGGTTAGGGTTCGGGTTAAGGTTCGGGTTAGGATTAGGGTTAGGTTTAGTGTTCGGGTTCGGGTTAGGGTTAGGTTTCGTGTTAGGGTTAGGGTTAGGGTTAGGGTTAGGGTTCGGGTTCGGGTTCGGTTTAGGGTTCGGGTTCGGGTTAGGGTTAGTGTTCGGGTTCGTGTTAGGGTTAGGGTTCGTGTTAGGGTTAGGGTTAGGGTTAAGTTTAGGGTTCGGTTTCGGGTTAGGGTTAGGGTTCGGGTTAGTGTTAGGTTTAGGTTTCGGTTTAGGGTTCGAGTTAGGTTTAGTGTTAGGGTTAGGGTTCGGGTTCGGGTTAGGGTTAGGGTTCTGGTTAGGTTCAGGGTTCGGGTTAGGGTTATGGGTTAGGGTTAGGGTTAGGGATAGGGTTCGGGTTAGGGTTAGGGTTAGGGTTAGGGTTAGGTTTCGGTTTAGGGTTAGGGTTAGTGTTCGGGTTAGGGTTAGGGTTAGGGTTAGGGTTAGGTTTTAGGGTTAGGGTTAGGGTAGGTTTAGGGTTAGGGTTAGGGTTAGGGGTTAGGGTTAGGGTTAGGGTTAGGTTTAGGGTTTGGGTTAGCGTTAGGTTTAGGATTGGGGTTAGGTTTAGGTTTAGGGTTAGGGTTAGGTTTCGGGTTAGGGTTAGGGTTAGGGTTAGGGTTCGGGTTAGGGTTAGGGTTCGGGTTCGGGTTAGGGTTAGGGTTAGGGTTAGGGTTAGGGTTCGGGTTAGATTTAGGGTTAGGGTTCGGGTTAGGGTTAGGGTTAGGGTTTGTGTTAGGGTTAGGGTTAGGGTTAGGGTTCGGGTTAGGGTTCGGGTTAGGGTTAGGGTTAGGATTCGTGTTAGGGTTAGGGTTAGGGTTCGGGTTAGTGTTAGTATTCGGGTTACGGTTAGGTTTAGGTTTCGGGTTAGGGTTAGGGTTAGGCTTCGGGTTAGGGTTAGGGTTCGGGTTCGGGTTATGGTTAGGTTTCGGGTTCGGATTAGGGTTCGGGTTTGGGTTAGGGTTCGGGTTAGGGTTAGGTTTCGGGTTAGGGTTAGGGTTAGGGTTCGGGTTAGGGTTAGGGTTAGGGTTCGGGTTAGGGTTAGGTTTCGGGTTAGGGTTAAGGTTAGGGTTCGGGTTAGGGTTACGGTAACGGTTCGGGTTACGGTTAGGGTTCGGGTTAGGGATAGTGTTAGGGTTCGGGTTCGGGTTCGGGTTAGGGTTAGGGTTAGGGTTTAGGGTTATGGTTAGGGATCGGGTTCGGGTTAGGGTTAGGGTGCGGGTTAGTTTTAGGGTTAGGGTTAGGGTCGGGTTCGGGTTAGGGTAAGGGTTCGTGTTAGGGTTTGGGTTCGGGTTAGATTTAGGTTTAGGGTTCGGGTTAGGGTTCGGGTTCGGGTTAGGGTTAGGGTTAGGGTTCGGGTTAGGGTTAGGGTTCGGGTTCGGGTTAGGGTTAGGGTTAGGGTTAGGTTTAAGGTTCGGGTTCGGGTTAGGGTTAGGGGTTAGGGTTCGGGTTCGGGTAAGGGTTAGGGTTAAGTTTCGGGTTAGGGTTAGGGGTTAGTGTTCGGGTTAGGGTTCGGGCAGGGTTAGGGTTAGGGTTCGGGTTAGGGTTAGGGTTAGGGTTCGGGTTAGGGTTCGAGTTAGGGTTAGGGTTAGGTTTGGGATTAGGGTTCGGGTCAGGGTTCGGGTTAGGGTTAGGGATCAGGTTAGGTTTGGGTTCGGGTTAGGTTTCGGGTTAGGTTTAGGGTTCGGGTTCGGGTTAGGGTTCGGGTTCGGGTTAGGGTTAGGGTTCGGGTTAGGGTTAGGTTTAGGGTTCGGGTTAGGGTTAGGGTTCGGGCTAGGGTCAGGGTTAGGGTTCGGGTTAGGGTTAGGGTTAGGGTTCGTGTTAGGGTTCGGGTTAGGGGTCGGGTTAGGGTTAGGGTTAGGTTTCGGGTTAGGGTTAGGGTTAGGGTTAGGGTCGGGTTATGGTTAGGGTTCGGCTAGGGTTAGGGTTCGGGTTCGGGTTAGGGTTAGGGTTGGGGATCGGGTTAGGGTTCGGGTTAGGGTTCGGGTTAGGGTTAGGTTTAGGGTTAGGGTCCGGGTTCGGGGTTAGGGTTAGGGTTCGTGTTAGTGTTACGGTTCGGGTTAGGGTTAGGGTTAGGTATCGGGTTCGTGTTAGGGTTAGGGTTAGGGTTCGGGTTCGGGGTCGGGTTCGGGTTAGGGTTAGGGTTCGAGTTAGGGTTCGGGTTAGTGTTTGGGTTAGAGTTAGAGTTAGGGTTAGGGTTCGGGTTCGGGTTATTGTTCGGTTTCGGGTTAGGGTTCGGGTTAGTGTTAGGGTTAGGGTTAGGGTTCGGGTTAGGGTTAGGGTTTGGTTTCGGTTTAGGGTTAGGTTTCGGGTTAGGGTTAGAGTTAGGGGTTAGGGTTAGGGTCGAGTTAGAGTTCGGGTTAGGGATCGGGTTAGGGTTAGGGTTAGGGTTAGGGTGCGGGTTAGGGTTCAAGTTAGGGTTAGGGTTAGGGTTAGGGTTTGGGTTAGGGTTAGGGTTAGGGTTAGTGTTCGGGTTAGGTTTAGGGTTAGGTTTAGGGTTAGGGTTAGGGTTAGGTGTTAGGTTTAGGGTTAGGGTTAGGGTTAGGGTTAGGGGTTAGGGTAATGGTTAGGGTTAGGGTTAGGGTTCGGGTTAGCGTTAGGGTTCGGATTAGGTTTAGTGTTAGGTTTAGGGTTAGGGTTAGGGTTCGGTTAGGGTTAGGGTTAGGGTTAGGGTTCGGGTTCGGGTTAGGGTTAGGGTTCGGGTTCGGGATAGGGTTAGGGTTAGGGTTAGGGTTAGGGTTCGGGTTAGGGTTAGGGTTAGGGTTCGGGTTAGGGTTAGGTTAGGGTTTGGGTTAGGGTTAGGGTTAGGGTTAGGATTCGGGTTAGGGTTCGGTTTAGGGTTAGGGTTAGGATTCGGGTTAGGGTTAGGGTTAGGGTTCGGGTTAGGGTTAGGGTTAGGTTTCGGGTTAGGGTTAGGTTTAGTGTTCGGGTTAGGGTTAGGGTTAGGGTTTGGGTTAGGGTTAGGGTTCGGGTTCGGGTTATGGTTAGGGTTCGGGTTCGGGTTAGGGTTCGGGTTTTGGTTAGGTTTCGGTTTAGGGTTAGGTTTAGGGTTAGGGTTCAGTTTAGGGTTAGGGTTCGGGTTCGGTTTCGGGTTCGGGTTAGGGTTCGGGTTAGGGTTAGGTTTCGGGTTAGGGTTAGGGTTAGGGTTCGGGTTAGGGTTAGGGTTAGGGTTCGGGTTAGGGTTAGGGTTCGGGTTAGGGTTAGGGTTCGGGTTAGGGTTGGGTTTCGGGTAGGGTTAGGGTTTGGGTTAGGGTTAGGGTTAGTGTTCGGGTTAGGGTTAGGGTTCGAGTTCGGGTTAAGGAAAGGGTTAGGGTTCGGGTTCTGGTTAGGGTTAGGTTTAGGGTTAGGGTTAGGGTTCGGATTAGGGTTAGGGGTACGGTTCGGGTTAGGGTTCGGGTTCGGGGTAGGGTTAGGGTTAGGTTTATGTTTAGGGTTCGGGTTAGGGTTAGGGTTCGGGTAAGGGTTAGGGGTTATGGTTAGGGTTAGGTTTCGGTTTCGGGTTAGGGTTAGGGTTAGGGTTAGGGGTTAGGGTTAGGGTTCGCGTTAGGGTTAGGGTTAGGGCTAGGGTTAGGGTTCGGGTTAGGGTTAGGGTTAGGGTTCGGGTTCAGGTTAGGGTTAGGTTTAGGTTTAGGGTTAGGTTTAGGGTTCGGGTTCGGGTACGGTTAGTGTTCGGTTTAGGGTTAGGGCTAGGGTTCGGGTTAGGGTTAGGGTTAGGGTTCGGGTTAGGGTTCGGGTTAGGTTTAGGGTTAGGGATCAGGTTAAGTTAGGTTTCGGGGTAGGGTTAGGGTTAGGGTTAGGGTTCGGGTTAGGGTTAGGGTTCGGGTTAGGGTTGGGTTCGGGTTAGGTTTCGGGTTACGGTTAGGGTTTGGGTTCGGGTTAGAGTTAGGGTTCGGGATAGGGTTAGGGTTAGGGTTCGGGTTCGGGTTAGGGTTCGGCTTCGGGTTAGTGCTAGGGTTCGGGTTAGGGTTAGGGTTAGGGATCGGGTTAGGGGTTAGGGTTAGGGTTAGGTTTAGGGTTCGAGTTAGGGTTCGAGTTCGGGTTAGGGGTCTGGTTAGGTTTAGGGTTAGGGTTCGGGTTAGGGTTAGGGTTCGGGTTCGGGTTAGGGCTAGGGTTCGGGTTCGGGTTAGGGTTAGGGTTAGGGTTCAGGTGAGCGTTAGGTTTAGGTTTCGGGTTAGGGTTAGGGTTAGGGTTAGGGTTAGGGTTCGGGTTCGGGTTAGGGTTCGGGGTAGGGTTAGGGTTAGGGTTAGAGTTCGGGTTAGGGTTAGGGTTAGGGTTAGGGTTCGGATTAGGGTTAGGGGTACAGTTCGGGTTAGGGTTCGGTTTCGGGTTAGGGTTAGGGTTAGGGTTAGGGTTAGGGTTCGGGTTAGGGTTAGGGTTCGGGTTAGGGTTAGGGTTGAGGGTTAGGGTTAGGTTTCGGTTTCGGGTTAGGGTTAGGGTTAGGGTTAGGGGTTAGGGTTAGGGTTCGCGTTAGGGTTAGGTTTAGAGTTAGGGTTAGGGTTCGGGTTAGGGTTAGGGTTAGGGTTAGGGTTAGGGTTCGTGTTCGGTTTAGGGTTAGGGTTAGGGTTAGGTTTAGGGTTCGGGTTCGGGTACGGTTAGGGTTCGGCTTAGGGTTAGGGCTAGGGTTCGGGTTAGGGTTAGGGTTAGGTTTCGGATTAGGGTTCGGGTTAGGTTTAGGGTTAGGGTTCGGGTTAGGTTTAGGTTTCGGGTTAGGGTTAGGGTTAGGGTTAGGGTTCGGGTTAGGGTTAGGATTCATGTTAGGGTTGGGTTCGGGTTAGGTTTCGTGTTAGGGTTAGGTTTCGGGTTCGGGTTAGGGTTAGGGTTCGGGTTAGGGTTAGGTTTAGGGTTCGGGTTAGGGTTAGGGTTCGGGTTAGGGTTAGGGTTAGGGTTCGGGTTAGGGTGAGGGTTAGGGTTAGGTTTAGGGTTCGTGTTAGGGTTCGGGTTCGGGTTAGGTGTCGGTTTAGGATTAGGGTTAGGGTTCGAGTTAGGGTTAGGGTTAGTGTTCGGGTTAGGGTTAGGGTTAGGGTTAGGGTTAGGTTTTATGGTTAGGGTTAGGGTTAGGGTTAGGGTTAGGGTTAGGGGTTAGGGTTAGGGTTAGGGTTAGGGTTAGGGTTCGGGTTATCGTTAGGTTTCGGATTAGGTTTAGGGTTAGGTTTAGGGTTAGGGTTAGGGTTCGGTTTAGGGTTAGGGTTAGGGTTAGGGTTCGGGTTAGGGTTAGGGTTCGGGTTCGGGTTAGGGTTAGGGTTAGGGTTATGGTTAGGGATCGGGTTCGGGTTAGGGTTAGGGTGCGGGTTAGGTTTAGGGTTAGGGTTAGGGTTGGGTTCGGGTTAGTGTAAGGGTTCGTGTTAGGGTTTGGGTTCGGGTTAGATTTAGGTTTAGGGTTCGGGTTAGGGTTCGGGTTCGGGTTAGGGTTAGGGTTAGGGTTCGGTTTAGGGTTAGGGTTCGGGTTCGGGTTAGGGTTAGGTTTAGGGTTAAGTTTAAGTTTCGGGTTCGGGTTAGGGTTAGGGGTTAGGGTCGGGTTCGGTTAAGGGTTAGGGTTAAGTTTCGGGTTAGGGTTAGGGGTTAGTGTTCGGGTTAGGGTTCGGGCAGGGTTAGGGTTAGGGTTCGGGTTAGGGTTAGGGTTAGGGTTCGTGTTAGGATTTGAGTTAGGTTTAGGGTTAGGTTTCGGATTAGGATTCGGGTTAGGGTTCGGGTTAGGGTTAGGGTTAGGTTTATGGATAGGGTTCGGGTTAGGGTTAAGGTTCGGGTTAGGGTTAGGGTTCGGGTTAAGTTAGGGTTCGGGTTAGGGTTTGGGTTAGGGTTAGGGATCAGGTTAGGTTTGGGTTCGGGTTAGGTTTCGGGTTAGGTTTAGGGTTCGGGTTCGGGTTAGGGTTCGGGTTCGGGTTAGGGTTAGGGTTCGGGTTAAGGTTAGGTTTAGGGTTCGGGTTAGGGTTAGGGTTCGGGCTAGGGTCAGGGTTAGGGTTCGGGTAAGGGTTAGGGTTAGGGTTGGGGATCGGGTTAGGGTTCGGGTTAGGGTTCCGGTTAGGGTTAGGTTTAGGGTTAGGGTCCGGGTTCGGGGTTAGGGTTAGGGTTAGGGTTCGTGTTAGGGTTACGGTTCGGGTTAGGGTTAGGGTTAGGTTTCGGGTTCGTGTTAGGGTTAGGGTTCGGGTTCGGGATAGGGTTAGGGTTAGGGTTAGGGTTAGGGTTCGGGTTCGGGTTAGGGTTAGGGTTCGGGTTCGGG